>CM038795.1:105565270-105671728 GCA_021764765.1 Vicia sativa | reverse complement strand
TAACTTCTTCACCATATCTTTGAGTTTTAATTTCTGTTTCTACGAGAGTAAGACAGAGGCGTCAAGACTTGTGAGTCAAGCAAATCTTAGTCGTTGTTACTCTATTTAAGGGATACAATCCTGCTTTGCAATGGCCTTTCCGCTTTTAGAATTTTTAGCTTTACTTTCGTTGTCTATTGTTTTGATCATATTGCTTATCATGTGAGTCTCTTTGTTAGTTACACGAGAAGGACATTTTAAGTTGAGTTATTAATCACCATAAGCTTGCAAGCAAGGTGTGTGTTTGAAGAGTATCTTCGCCTTTAGTTGTTTTTAGTATCACAGTCGTGGGTACCGAGAGAGTGAGCGACAATTTCATATCTAAGTGTGGTATCTTAGGAAGGATCAACGGGTAGTTTGATTAAGTGGGAGGTGTAAACGGGAAGGTTTAGCTCCACCAATACTACCATAGTGAAATTCATCATTGGCTTGGGAATCTTAATGAGGTTGGGTTAGAGTCAATCGGGTTATAATCTTTGTGTTTTATTCCTTCGCACTGTTATAAATTGCCTGCTTAACTGCGGTTCTAAGAAGATATACGTGTCGTGATTACCTTCGACATCTCATATCCGATACCGTAATTCAATTGCACGTAGCGCATCATGCCCGCTCCGGGTGAGATCTATGGAAGATACTTCCTGTGAATATGGACAAGAGTATATATTCAATGTAATTACCCATCCCTACGGTCTAACTATGATTTTTGGAAGCCTCGTATGGCACTTATAAAGTCCTCGACAATAGGCTTGGAAGGCTATTCAAAGGATGGACACATCTCGGTGGTTATCGAGTCGATAATCAACCCACCGGTGAGTGAAACTCAAGAAAATTGGTCAAGGAAGATGATGAACTATCCTGCAAATTCAAAGGCATTGAATTCTATATTCGGATGACAAAAACATCTTCATTAATTAATACATGAAGTGTCTAAGGATGCTCGGGAAATCCTCAGAATACCATGAAGACGCCCAAAGTTAAGATGTCAAGACTTCAACTACTACTACTAAGTTTGAAAATATAGGATGAAGGAAGAAGAAAGCATTCAAGAGTTTCATATGAATATCCTGAGATTGCTAACGCCATAAAGGCCTTGGGAGAAAAGATACCGTAAGAAACATTGGTAAGAAAGATCCTCGATCTCTTCCTAAGATATTTGACATGAAGGTTACAACTCGAGGAGGCTCAAGAAATCAACAACATGAAAGGATGAATCGATGGTTCCTCCAAACTGGAGGGTATGAATGAGAGGTTAGACAAAAACCTAAAGGTATAGCCTCAAGATCAATATCAAGAAATCGATGAATTTGACCTTGACATCAAGAAGACTCTAGTACCATTGTCTTCTTAAGAAAATCAACAAGGTACTAAAAAGAATGAAAGATAACTCAAGACTAAATGTCAAGAACATCCCATATGACATTAGAAGGTCGGGAGATTACGGCGGAAAAACCATAATGTATAACAAAGTCAACCATGACAAATAATCAAAGTGTCAATGTGTGAAGGGTTTGGTCACATCATAGCGAATGTCCTACATATCTCAAGAGAAAACAAAAGGACTAGAAGTAACACGGTCCGATTTAAGACTTTGAGTGAAGAAGAAGATTCATCCAAGGAAGTCACGTACCAATCGATTTGCAACCGATGGAGGAAATGATGAAATGCGAAGAACTCGGAGACTCAAAAGAAAATGGTAGCTCAACTACAGGCGAAAATAGGAAGAACTTAAGTACCATTTCAAAACCGAACATGGTAAGCTGTCTCAAGTCTCGATCTAACAATTTAACCAAATTTATCGAATCGTCAATAACGGATCCGATGTATCGACAACATACTCACGACCGAAGAGATGTAAAAGATGAGTGGTCTAGGATATAATGAAACAACCAAGAAGAGACACCAACATGAATAATCTTTCAGACTTCAAATGTTGAAACAAATGTCCCAACATTACGGAAGAAGGAATATTGACACCCAAAAGAAGACACCAAAATTGGAGATGTTACCACTACTATATTCATTATAAAGTCATTCTACTACAAGCTACATAGATATCCAAAGTGATTCTCAACCAATATCAATCAAACTACCCACCGAGAGAAACAAGAAACAAGTAAGTGCCTATAGGCGCCATTAATAGTCTCATAGCTCATAGATCTCTTAGACCATCCTCGCAAAGAAGACTGGGTATTTTGATAAGGATGCTCAAGGCACATGATCTGATTTAAGAACATATTAGTGGATATCGATCCCACTCAACTAGTTATGTGACATTCGAGATGAGCTAAAGAGAAATCAAAGGTGTTGGAAAATTGACCGAGGATCCCAAATCTTGAGAATGTATTACTTGTCAAAGGGTTAATAAAGAACTGATCGCACGCCAACTCTCTCGATCAAGGTTTTAAGGTAAACTTCACAAAATCAATGCATATTTACAAATGAGAAAGGATAAGTCAGATGAAGGGTGGAGATCTAAAGACAATGCTACTTATGGATACCGAGACTTAAGCCTATCCTCAACTTGCTCTATATCCAAGAAAGATGAAGTTAAAATATGGCATCATAAGTTGGACACTTACACTTGAAAGGAATGAAGAGAATAATCTTTATGGATGCAATGAGAGTAATCCCAAACCGCATATCATGAAGTAGGTGATTCTACGAATGCCAAGTCAAAGAAAACCAAGACGCCACAAAGGTCCAACATCTCACTACTACAAAATTCCTAGAACTACTTCATATGGACCTAATGGACCAATGCAAGTGGAAAGTCTTGGTGGAGAAATATGCATATGTAATGGTGGACGATTACCTGTGATACACTGGGTGAATTTTATCAAGGATAAAACAGAATTATTTGATGTCTTCAAGGACCTCTTCAGAATTCAAGAGAAAAGGACAGCTATGTGATCGTAATCGATGTGATCATGGAAAGGAATTTGAAAACAAGACATTCACTGAGTTTTGTTCAGGAATCAACATGAATTCTCATCACCATTACCTCAACAAAATAGGCAGAGAGCGCAAAATCAAACGTTGCAAGAATCTTCCAAAGCTATAATTCATGCAAAGAAACTACCTTACCACTGGGCGAGGCCATGAACATTGCATGCTACATTCATAACAAGCTAACTCTAAGAAAAGGTACATCAACTACCATTTATGAAATGTGGAAGGGTAGAAAACCCACAACAAATACTTTCACATATTTGGAAGTAAATTTTATATACGGAAAATCGAGAACAAAGAAGAAAACCGGACCCAAGAGTGATGAAGGAATATTCCTAGGATACTCCACAAGAGATCATACGTAGTCTTCAACAATAGAACAAAAGTCATGATGGAATCCATAAATGTTGTCATTGATGAGAAATGATGGAATGAAAATCGAAGTCTTAGACAATGTCGAAACATTCCTTGAAGACACCCAGCTTGTCGCCATAGATGAACACAAGGATCCACCTTAAAATAACGAAGAACTCGTAAAATCAAGTCAACAAAAGACCCTTTACCAAAATTCGTAGACCATCCCAAAGAGCTCATCATAGGAGACCCAAACAGGAGTCACCACCGATCAAAATGAGTCATCACCAACTCGTGTTTTGTCTAAAAATTGAGCCTAAGAATGTCAATGAAGTCCCAAGATGAATTCGATCAATTCCATGCAAGAAGAACTAGAACAATTCAAGAGGAATGAAGTCCGGGATTTAGTCCTAAGACCGTAAGGCACCAATGTTATAGGCACCAAGTGGGTTTATAAGAACAAATATGATGATGAAGGAGTAATTACCGTAAACAAAGCAAGGCTGGTTGCTCAAGGATACACTCAAATGAAGGCATAGACTTTGATGAGACCTTTGCCCAAGAGCTCTTCTCAGTCAATCGACTACTACTAAGAGTTGCCCGCATCCCAAGTTCAAACTGCTTTAAATGGATGAAGAGTGCATTCTTAAATGGCTACTTAAATGAGGAAGTATATGTGGAACAACCTAAAGGATTCATTGATCCCACATCTCCCAACCATGTATACAGATTGAGGAAATCACTATATGGTTTAAAACAAGATCCCGTAGTTTGGTAAGAGGTTGATCGAGTTTCTAGTTGAAAATGGGTACAAGAAAGGTGGCATGACAAAACTCTATTTGTCAAAACGAAGAAGGAAGTCTCGTGATTCCTCAAATCTATGTTGATGACATTGTTTTTGGTGGAATATCTCGATAAAATGGTTCAACAGCTTGTCAAACAAATGCAACAAAATTTAAATGAGTCTTGTTGGAGAACTAACTTACTTCCTTGGTCTACAAGTCAAACAAATGGAAGACTCCATATTCATATCTCAAAGAAAATATGCCAAAATATTGTCAATAAATTTGGCATGGAGAATGCAAGCCACAAGAGAACACCCGCTCCTACTCACTTAAAGTTATCTAAAGATGAAACATGTGTCGTTGTTGATCAAAGTCTCTCACCAAGTATGCCGTAGTCACTATATCTCAGACTAGTGACTACATTGCCTTCATTGCTGAGTATGTGCCGGATATCAACCTGAACCCAAAGTGATCCATATCAATCAAGTAAAGAGAATACTTAAATATGTCAATGGAACATTTGACTATGGTATGCTATACCTCATGGATCAAGTCGCTCTAAGTGGATACTATGATGTTGAATGGACAGAAGCGCCGATGACGTAAAAACACATCCGAGGATACTTCTTCTGGGGAACAATCTTATCTCATGGTTCATCATGAAACAAAATGTGTTTCCTCTCAATGCTTAAAGCTAAATACAGTACCGCTGGAAGTAGCTCTCAACTAGTCCGGATGAAACAAATGCTAACAATACAATTTCAAACAAGATGTCATGACATTATATTGTGACAACTTAAGTGCTATCAAAAACAAAAATCCTATTTAGCACAACAAAGCCAAACACATTGATATTCGCCATCACTTTATTAGAGACCCAAGACAAAATTGTTACAATCGAACACGAATCACTAAAAATAACTAGCGTATATCTTCACCAAGGCACTAGATGCAAACCAATTTGAGATCCTCGAGGAAAACTTGGCATCTGATTCATGAAGATGCATAACAATTATTGATTTTCTCCTTACCTTTGGCATATTATGGCTAAACAGAGGGAGTAAATATTCGGCACCAAATGATCGGGTGGACCAAAATAGAATTGAAGATTCCTTTGTGTTTGTGTTTTGATTCCATGTGTGAGCAATGAGATGATGAGAATGCTAAGGAGAAGTCGATAATTTTGCAAGAAGGAGCTGCAATTTTTTGTTTCCTATGCTAAGTAAGCTAATGTGAAGTGTGTGCTTCTCATTCTAAGAAGAAGCTAAAATGTTTATTGTTGATCGTGTATCAAGATACTATGTGAGGAGAAGTCACTGTGGGAGCAAAGTTTTAACTACCATTTGTGCTTATGTGTGCATGTGCGGGGAGTAAATGTTTCGCTAAAAGTGAGCATGAGGAATCGAATCGAATCAATCTATGGCTCAAACGATTTACTCTTTGATTTGTTTTTAAAGATGCCATGAGCATCAAGCTTTATTGTTTCCAAAACAAGAAAATGAGATGAAAAGGGGAAAATGCAATCAATAAATATGATATATTACGACTAGCGAACTAGACGCAACGCATCGGGGAGATTCCCAAGGGTTTGTTATATAAAGGGAATATGTGGCACCCTAAATATATATAGTTATCTATAACCTTATATATGAATAGTTTGATATGTTTGTGTTTTAATTTGCTATTCTATTCTTGGGAAAGTTTCTCCTGGATTTTAAGAAAGGTAGGTTATGTGGGATCCTAGGTTTTGTTATTTATTGATCTCGCAAAGATCATTGGGATCTTCTCGCATACATATCCCTTAATGGGAATCGAGCATCCGTAGCTCGTATCTAAGGGAGCTATGGTTTTGTTTGGTTTGAGGAGAAAGAAGTATGCTCGCCAAGGATGAGATTGTGCTCACGTATTCTCAAAGGGATGTTGAGAGTCGAGCAATCGTAGTTCACTTATGCTAGTAGAAGCAACGATCGTTATTAAGAGACAAAGACAATGTCATCTTAATGAAAATGTATCTAATCTATTTCACACATTTTGAAGGGTTGATTGATTGAATCTTTCATCGTAAGTATTAGGTGTTTTGCTTGAGTGTACAAGAGTTACCACTTACGAGTTTAAGAAATATGTTTGAAAGATGATTGAATCTTTAATTGTAAGTTTTGGGCATTTGCTTGAGTGTACAAGCGCTACCACTTACAGATTAAAAGATGTTTTGTTTGAAAAGGAGTGTGATTTCAAAGTTGATTGTGATGTGATGATGAGATACTTTTTCCATAGAGATGATAGATGTCTAAATCTCGAGGAGAAATTGATTATGGATTTGGGGATGCTTTTAAGAAGAATGGGTCCTCAGTAAGCCCAAGAGGAGGCATTCCGAGGGTCATCGAGGGTCCTTGTATTGTGAGCCCAAGAGAAGGCATTCGAGGTCATCGAGGGTCCTTGTATGGCTCAAGAGGAAGCTAGGTATGGTTGGCTTTGGCTTTAAGAGTGGTTTCACCAAGAAACCATCCTCTTAGGATTCAAGAGTGATTTCACCGGGAAATCATACTCTCAAGGTTCTATCCTAGCGGTGATTCTTTGTATGGAAGCCCAATAGAGGTCATTAGAGATTTTCGTGTCTCTTTCTTGTTTGATGACCAAGAGAAGGATAAACTCAACGAGGGAGTTCTTTTGAACAAGCCCAAGAGGAGGCTAACTCAATGGGGAGTGTTGCTTATATGAAGCTGCGGAGGCTAAACTCAAGAAATGAGTTTTCTTATACAAAGCCTAAGAAGGCTAAACTCAAGAATGAGTTTTCTTATACAGCTCAAGAGGAGGCTAAAGGGAACCTAGTTGTTAGACTAGTTGTTATGTTATAACCGAATGCTTATATGAACCAAGGTGTGACGTATTCATAGGAGTTTATGAAGGAAATATATAAACAAGTGTATAAACGAAAGCGCTTAAAGTAAGTGTAACTAATACAAAGGTTTGGGACTTACACCTTAAGGAGGCCCATTGGTTTAAGAGAAGTTTCACCGAATAATGCTTCTTAATACCAATGGAATCGTATAAACAAGCGATGAAAACAAACGAAATAAATTTGTTTATGCTTGAATATTTACAAAGATGTTTGAATGTACAAGGAAATGAATATGTACACGAAAAGGTGATTATGTACAAGGAAATGAATATGTACATAGGAAGGTTGTTATGTACAAGGAAATGAATATGTACATAGGAGGGTTGTTATGTACAAGGAAATGAATATGTACAGGAGGGTTAGACTTACACCGAGGCCCATGATCAATTACGAATTCAAGGAGAAACCTCGGTTCGGTTTATCTTCAAATCTAATTGATCATGGAAAAGTGTAAGCTTATTGAAATGTTTTTGAAAAGGTTTTGAAAATGATTTTGAGAAGTGAAGGATATTCACAAGAAATTTGAAAAGATTTAAGTTTGAAATTGGAAAGAAAACATTTTGGAAAAGTATTAAGAAATACTTAAAATGTTTCATTTTTAACTTAATAAAATATAATCAAAAGAAAATATTTTTGGATTGTTTTTGACATAATCATAAAATAGGTATATTAAATGACAAGTGTGTAAAAATCATCTCAAAATGAGAAGTTTTGATTAGTTTTTGAAAATGTTGAAGTTTGCTAGAAACTTGAGAAAATTAGTGATAAAAAGAGTTTTTGGTCCTAAGGAGGTTTGAACCTTGGACTTTGGCTTAGAAGTGAAGGATTTTTCCAACGAGCCATGTGCTTGACTTGTCATTTAATCACCTTGTTTAGAAGGATTTTGAAAAAGGATCAAGTTGCATGCTTCGAGGGGTCGGTCGGCTCGCTTCTAGAGAAGAAGGCTAGGTCGTCGCCTCGGAAGGCCTTGAAGGCATGCTACTCGAGGTATTGAAGTTGGCTACTGAGATGGATAAGCATGCCGCTCGAGCATGAGAAGCTAGCTACTGGAGCATGAGGCTTGATGCTTCTAGCAATGTTAGAATCTTGATGGGTGAAGCTTCGACAAGCTGGAGGTGTAAGCTTGATGCTGGGGATGAAGCATTAGAAATGCTCAAGAGGTAGAAGTGGAAAGCTTCAGGTTTCAAGTACTGAGAGTGGAACCTCGGAAGTTCTCTCGAGAAACAAGCATCAAGCTTGGCCTTTATTAAAAAATCGGGGATTCGATTCCTCGACCTCGAAGTAGGCAAGAGATTTAAGAGCTGCGTCGGCAAATCAACAAGCAATACATCCATTGTCTTAACTCAAACCATAAATATATATTATAAACTAAGTTTTGAATTTTGAATTTCCCACTTCATCTTCTTCGTGGAAACGACGTCCATGGTCGAAATCGAGTTTCTTCATTTCTCAACCAATTCAAAACTTCAAACATCAAACATGATCGTAATTTCAAAACGAACTTAACCATGTAAATAATTAAAATTGTAAGTCGAAATGAGCTTTAATTTGGATATTCCCAAACTTGACCTAACGAACAAATCCACATCTCATGACATGGTTGATTTTAATTGCAATTAGGGTTCGCTAGCTCGAATGATCAAATACACGCTTCTTTTCAAAGTTTATGCTAAAGATACATGTATCATGATATCCAAAACTCATAAAACTCACCTTACCGGAATTTGCGTAATCCGTGATATGGACTTCCGTATCGCTTTGTGATCCCGTAAGCTTCCTGAATGTTATTACCGAGTGTTCCATCACTTACCTTGCTTTGTTTCTAATTCCTCCTACCCAAGTCCAACATGCTGCTGGTTGGAAACGAAGATGGTGATGGATGTTCCCAACCTGCTTGTGTTCGACGCTCTATATGTTGTATAGAGTATGTTTGAATTGAAAAATCGAATAGCACGAGTGAATCGAGAGTTTGAAGTTTTGGCTCAAACTTGCATAAATGAAGCTCGAGCAAACTGACTCTTGGCTTGTTTTTGGATGATTTAAAGTTTCAAACAACTTCTAAATGATGTTTAGAAGATGTTTGAATGACACCTTTGGCTAGAACTTGTAGGATTTGCAATTTGGAATTTCTAACCTCTTTGAAACTTAGAAACTTGCAAAATAAGAAATGAGTGAGGAAGCAAGTTTGGACTATTTTAGGTGTAGTTTTGAATGAAGTAAGAACCTCTATTTATAGGAGGGATTCAAATTGAAAGGCAAAATAAGATTAGAAGAGCTTGCAACTTGGAGCTTAAGCCTTAAGAAAGGAATATTCCTTCATTAAATGCAAATGGAATCTTGTAATCATTGGTTAAAAAACACTCAAGTGTTTTTATCCTTTCCTAACCATTTCCATCAGATTTTTTACCTTAAATCCTATCTCATTTGGTGACAAGGCTTCTAGAAGGAAAAGTTGCAAAATAACTTGTAATTTTGATGCATGATTTCAAAAATCCATGGCTTTGAGCTCTATGTTTCAAAATCAAAACCCTAGCTACACAAAGTGTTTTTGCAATTTTTGGACATTTTAGAAAGCTTGTAACATGACCTACAACTTTCATGTTTTGAGTTTTTCTTGAATCAAGATGGATCTAGGTGAAAAATGGCCATGAAAGTAAGGAAAAACCATGTTTCTTAACACTTGAAAAATTTTCTAAGTGTTAGAAAAATTCCAACTTTGACTTTTTACATTTCTTGATTTTTATGATCATGATGGATTATTTGAAATGATTTTATGATTGAAAAGTTTGATTTGAAAAGTTGACCAAAAGTCAAAGTTTGACTTTTTGAGCGGATGAATTTTCATCGATGATCGTAATTTGTTCGATGAAGAAACATGGATTTTGCAATGTTTTGAACCAATTAATTAGGTCAAGATGTTGCATTGAGGATGTTAAGATCAATCTTTAATCAAATAGGTCATTCATTGAGCGAAAGTCAATGATTCACTATCTTCGATCAAACCCTAATGGTCGATTCAAGGTGATCATGAGAAAAAGTTGGGAATTTGAAGATCAAATGTTGATGATGATTAAGATAGATCAATTGAGGTGAGTGGAAACTCAAACCCTAATTGATTATATCTTGAACAGATGAAATTTTGATGAAACCCTAACTTTGACTTTAGAAGCACACACACGATCTATCCTGCTCGAAACTTTAGTGATGCAATGATGCATATGTGAATGATATAAGGTGGTATCTTAGGTCAAAATTGGGTATGACAAGAAATATCAGATCTTTGAATGTTCCAACCGATGTTGTAACATTTGTGTTAATTATCCACGCCAACTCGCTTTTGATTGTGATGTTGTTTTTACTATCGCTCTATGTATGCATCGAATGAAGTTTTAAATTGTATGGTTGCACCCCAAATAATGTTTTAGCCAAAATTTACCAAAGGGGACTTTATTGGTTCTATTGATTGAAGCAATTCGGTAAAACATTCTCGCTAAGAAATGTCTTGAAGTTTATCAAGTAGTAGATGTCACACAGATGTCCCGACATGTGTAACTCGATAAAGTGCGTAATTTTTAGGAAGTCGCTTTGTTATTATTTGTGTGCTTCGATTAAGGAAGATGGTGAAACGCCTTCATCTATATCTTTGAGTTTTAATTTATTGGTTTCATGGAGAAGAAGAGACGCCAAGACTTGTGAGTCAAGCAACCCTAGTTATTACTCTATTTAGGGCTGCAATCCTTATTTTGCAGCCGTCTCTAGTTTTAGAGACTTTTAGTTTTTACTTTTGGTTGTTCATTGTTTGATTGGTTGTTTATTGTGAGCCTCTCTTGTTAGTTACTTGAGAAGGATGTTTTAAGTTGTTAGTTTTCAATCACCATAAGCTTTAAAGCAAGCGTGATTGTGTCTTTGAAGAGTATCTTCGCCTTTAGTTGTTTTTAGTATCACGGGTCAGGTACCGAGGAGTGAGTGGAGTATTCTCATATCTAAGTGTGGTATCTTATGTAGAAGGATCACCGGTAGTTGGATTAAGTGAGGAGGTGTAAACGGGAAGGTTTAGCTCCCAAATAATACTACTAATAGTGAACTTAACTCGGCCGAAGCCCCACGTAGCTTAGTTGAGGCGAATGTTATCAATTGTGTTTTTATTGCTTTCTCGCATCGTTATAGTCATTTCGCTTAATCGTGTTCTATGTATATAAGTGTCGTGACATTACCTTAGACATCTCATATTTGATACCGTGATTTCAAATACAAGCAAACAACAACAACAATTGCTACACAAATTAACCTCAACGATCCTACACCGAAACAATTTATTTACCGTCGCTATTTAGTTATTAAGCATCTCCTACTAAATCAATTAATTAATTCACTACTTAATTTCCTATTATATTTATTATTATTATCATTATTATTATTATTATAATAATAAAATATATGCTAAAAGCACCTTAAGAAGATATTGTATAAACATGTTGTCTTTTCATCAGTATATATATATATATATATATATATATATATATATATATATATATATATATATATCATTCTATGATTCTTATAGGTTATATAATGACTATACAAAACAAGTAGTATAATAGTTAATTAAGCAACATGTATGAAAACGATGAAACAAGATAGTAGTAAAAACATGTCATGCCTAATATAAGGTGCGCTTCTTCGACACCTCTTGTCCCCATAGCTAGTGTCGCTTGGCACCCTTATCTCACTATATGTATGTCGCCGGCATGCCCTCCTTCCCATATGTAGTCGCTCCACACTCCTGCTAGGTGTGCCGCTCGAACTCCAATGCAATTTTCATTCACCCTTCAATTACTCAGATCTTTTCAAGCTTCCACCGATTAATTAATAACCCCAATTCTATCACGATCATATTTCATTCATAATTATAATTTTTCCTTGGCAATGCCAATTTAACAAGCAATTCAAGAACAATTTCATCATGTTGAAACCAAACAATTTCTCACCAAAGGTAACAACTAAAAATGCATGGTAAATTCCCATTATCCTAATTCCCACACACTACTCATCATAAAACCCATTAGAAAGTCGAACCCCATCCTTACCTTGATCAAGGTCGCCTACTGAGTTCTCTCGAATTTTAGTTTGACTTTCGTCCGCAATTCTCTCTCACGACAATTTTCTCCAAAACTCTTGTTCCTCTTTTCCTTTCCTTTCCTCACATCCTGCCACTTTTTTTTCTATTTTTTTCTAACAACTTCTCAAAAACCTAATTTCTTATTTATATATAAATAAACCTAATAATAAATCTTAGTACACTAATGTGCCTACTTCTCTCTCACTCCCACTTTACTACATACTACCACTACAACAAGCCCAATAACAATTATTCTAATATTACTATTATTATTACTAATCAACTAATACTATTATGAATATTAACTCTACCGACTAGTCAACAATTAAACAACTAAATCAACTAACAACTTGACAACTTAAATTGGAAATAATTCGAAAATACTTAATTAACTAATTAATTAAATAACTGGCGCTACACTGATACCAATTGAAATTATGATATTCAGATCACAAATGTCCTAAAAGATGTCGAAACACCATTCTTCTAACAAACACACAATGAACAAGATAAAATATTTTCACATGCGTAAAAGTAAAGAACACACAAGATTGTTAGCCCGCCTTCGGACAACAACACCTACTCGAGGGCTACCAAGTCGTGATCAAGTTAACTAAAATAGTATCAATTCAAGCTAAACTCCCCTGCATACAACTTCTCACTTAATCACAACCATTGCTTAACTTCTACCTAAGACTTACCTAGGTATGAGACCCTTCTCAAACTTGCCAATCACAACCAAGGATCGAACAATTCTAAACACTTAGAAAATCACATAAGTCACACTTCAAAACACACAATCATTCACCGCTTAAAAGCTTTGGAATGATTTACGAGCTTACAACACAAAAGATAGTCTTACTTTATCAACATGATAATCAAGAGGCTCACTATTAAGTACACAAACCCTAATAAACACACGGTAAGTTCTACATGATACTAGGGCAAAAGCCTTATATTTAAAGTATTCTATAATGGATTTTGGCTTCACATCATCAATCGGATATCACACGATGCTACAAAATCATCTCCACAAATATAAGACATTAATAATTATTTTCGCCAATTATCTCTATAATTAGAAACTAACAAATCTCCATAAAACAACTTGAATCATTTTCAATCTTCAACCCAGATGCACATAGGATTGCATAATATTCACAAAATATTCGCACTGAAACAAACTATCATCTCCAACAACCACCAGACAACACAATGCTCGGATGAACCTTCATAAGACACCAAATTCATGTTGCAATCGCTTTGATACAACATCTTCATTCAACATGTGTAAACTAAGTTAGTTTTACCAAACCTAATGCCAATACCAAAAATAGAGAATTAACAATATTGGGTGGCTAAAATGAAGACGGGAATTAGGGTTTTATGTGACACAAATGTACCGTTGAATCTAGAAGAAATTTTTTATTGAACTACGATAAAACTTGTAATGTTGCACGAGAAAAAAATTAGACGGTTAAGAATTAACACAAGAATAAAGTACGTGTAATAGATTAATAAATGTGTTTGATTCAGAATAAAATTAGAGATGATAAGATTGAGAGTGTTTGGGATACACTTATAATAAAAAAGATGATAAAAAAATAATTATTTGAGTAAAAAAATTATCGTAAATAAAACATTATATGTAAAAAATTAATCTATATTTAGTCAATTTCATTTAGGGAGATAATGATGAATTGTTATTGTTTGCAATCTATTAAGTATATTACCTAAGTAGGTTAAAATACATATAGTCCAATGATGATAAAAGAAATACCAGCATCACACTATTTCTTATTAACTCAAATTTATATGAAACTCACAAAGTTATGTATATATTATAAAAATAAAATAGGATACAAAAAGGAGGGGGGTATCAAGGCAAAACTCACTCAAGACATGATAAATCTAAAAAAAAAAAAAAAAAGAAGTCACTTATAATATTCAAAGGTGTGTTAGGTTTCACGTGATTCAATAGTATATATTTTAAAGTTAATATGAGTCATTTTAATTTCAACTAAACAATAATAATGTGTTGAAAAAAATGTGTATTGATAACACTTCTCATGATGATAAAATTTATAAATGACGAATAACTACTATTACTGCTAAAGAAGGATTAAAACTTTACTATTACATTAAGCTTTTTAAAACTAAGATTGTATTGTTTGTGACATGACATAAATGTCATTTAAAATCATATTTTGCAACTTTTTGACTATAATATCCTATATATATATATATATATATATATATATATATATATATATATATATATATATATATATATATATATATATATATATATATATATATATATATATATATATATAAAGACACTATGCTTGAAATTTTATAATAAATAAATAAATGATTTTAATTTAATTTTTAGAAATAATAATAATAATAATAATAATAATAATAATAATTAATAACTATTGTGGTGTTAATCACATTTAAGTAAATAGACCAATTTGTAGATCTAATAATATTTAAATGACTCATAACACGGTAAAACAATTAAATTTACTTTTAACCCTACTTAAAATGTGTTTTTATAGTTTCATGAATTTTAGATCCTCATTAACTTGGAGTTGGGACTAAGGAGCACATTGATTTAATTTCAAACGGGTATTGATTAAAGTATTAAGGTGCAATTATACAGTTTTGCTATAAGGGAATTATAAATGTTTGTTTTAAGTTAAATTCAAGTGTTGGTGATACGTCGTGTTCAACAAAATATATTTGAATCAACTAATTTTAAAAGTCGTGATTTAAATTAATTACTATATATGAATATATGATTTCTACTTTTGAGTTAATCTCAATTGATATTAACATAACATATTTAAATGAATATTTTTGAACTGAGTCATCTAAATTAATTATCAAATGAATACGCAGAGTTAATCTCAATTGACAAATGATATAACGTGTTCAACTGAGTATATTTAAATCTATTCACTTTAAAATTTATCGTAATCTAAATTAATTATTAATTTAAATTTAAAGATAATTTCTACATTTAACTTAATCTCAATTGAAAGTAATATAAGATAATGTATTCAACTAAACATATTTGAACCACTTTAAAATTTGTAAGGACCTAAATCAATTATTTAAAAGACTTTTTTTTAACCCATAAGTTTCCATATTGAAGATTTACATTGACTAGTTTGACCATTCATTAACAAGATAAAGACTACTAGTATTGAAAATAAGCAGCATTCTAATTGTGATTTCATTCAAGAATTTCACAATCTAATGGCTATAATTCATTCACTGATACCAAATCATTCTTTTAATGTCAATATTGCTAATGAAATAGACTATACAAGAGCCTAAGTTGATGCAATTATGGTATTTTCAAAGATTAATAAACAAAAGAGTGAAAGCACCAAATTATACATTGAGCACTAATTTGATTATTACAAAAGCGATTTTATTGAAAAGAAAATAGGTGGAAAAAAGGTTGGCATTTATCATCTGAAGTAATATCTCCTCATTATGCTCAACTGTCTCAATTACTCTTGCATTTATGTGATTTAAATGGTCTTAATAGAATGGCCATTATTTTTCAATGCTTGAACTACCCAACCCACTCTCTATATCATCCATTGTTTTCTAATATCCCACTCTTCTTAACTCACACTATTACTTACTCTCATTATACTATTATTCTCATTATACTCGTGTATACACAGGATTTAGAAATAATATTAAATATTATAGTTTTTTAATATGAAAATTAAATAGAAAATTTATTTAAATTTTTAGGCAAATGGAATTTCATAATTCATCAAAGTACCAAATATATTTAAGTAGTTCATATTATTAAATAGAGTTGGACCTACCATTTCACTAAAATGACTAATTTTATCCAACTAGACTAATATTTATGAATGAAAAATTTTAAAATATTATTGTAAAATAATCTTCCTATTGAATACCTTGGATCATGGCTACATAAGATTTGAATGAATTATAAAATTATTTTTTCTATGATGATTAAAAAAATTAGCTTATCTTAAATTGTAAGTTTGTAACTAACAAGCAAAATTTAATAAAGTCAACTTTCACATTTAATTACCCTCATTAGTTGCCAACCATTTTTCTTGATTTTCAACTTGCAATGCACTTTCTCTCTAATTAGTTTAATAATTTTTTTTTTAATTCTTTTGCTCAAATCAACATGAATATTTTTTTTATATATAAATTAAAATGCATGTAAATAAATTTTTTGATAGAAACTATACTAGGTTGCAAACATAGATTTGGTGGGCCTTAATATTTTAATATTTTAACTTTTAACTGTTACCTTTCGGTACTTCAGAGAATCTATAATTCTATATACTGTCCTATATATTCTATATTCTATCTTACTTTTGTTGCCTTTATTTTTTATTGAATGATGATGTGAAACATTAAAAAATTGAATAAAACAATAATGAAACTAAAATTAAAATAAAATTCAAGATAAACTAAAAGATTTTTTTACCTTAAATTTCACCAAAAAAACTACTACACTAGAAATTTGAAACCGATAACATTTTTTTTCATCTTTTTACTATATATTGATAAAAAAATAGTGCTATTTAGGCTCAATTTTTTATTTATTTCTTTTTGTTTGAGTTTTTTATCTTGAAAGATGATAAAAATAGAGCGCACACACTACTCATAGAAAAGATAACAACATTAAAAAGCAAATTATAAATAAAATAACATACTCCTAGGATTAAAAATAAAAGCACTACTTAATACTAATAATAATAATATTAATATAATATTATAATATAATAATATTATTATATTATAATATAATATTCCTAGTTCTAAGAAAACAACAGAGGTATGAAACATAGTACTCTGTTTCAAACTCTGTTTTCTGCTAATTCTTCTTATTGTTGTTGAGAAAATCAAGCAAAACGGTGCTTTCACATTTGGGACATCTTTGGTCATTCTCAGACAGCATCACATACATGAGACAACGAGGACAACCAACGAGTAACATCGAGGTTGCTTCGGGGCTGTTTGGTCCATTTTCTGATGACACACAAGAACTCGGCGGCGACACAGAAGCTGATCGTGTTGGTGATGATTCCATTCTTCTTCGTACAGCTCTTGGTGGTGATAGGTTCAGCTTCAAATCAAGCTTTGGTCCACTTCCGTTTCTTCGACTCATCTCTGTTTTTTTCTCTGGTTTCTCTGATATCTGTATAAAAATTATATTATCAGTGCACTACCTTTAATTCAAAAATAATCGCATAATAGATAAATAAAATCATAAGAGAAGAGACAAGAAAAGGAATTGAAATAAGAAGAAATGAAATTGATAACTCACAGGCGGAAGAAGGAAGAGAGGGGATAATGATGATAATGATAATATTAAGAGTGTTGTGTTGTGGTTTTGATGTGAGAATGAAAGAAGATTGAAGGGGAATTTATACAAAGAAAATGAAGAGTGAATTAAAGGTTAATTTAATTGAGGAGGGTGTAAGGTGTAGAGAGAAACAAGAGAGAAAAAAATTGAATTGAGTAAAAAAAGAGTGTAAATTAAGGCCAAGAAATGTATTAATTGTTTGGAAAATAGCAAGAAGGATGCAACAATTAGAAATTTGGAGTAAATATTGCAATTAAACTGCACAAGAGGCCCTTTCTTCATTCAATGAATCATTTCTTTTTATATTTTTAAATGAGTCCTGTGTTTAGGAAATAAATAAATAAAACTTTTCAATTTTAAATTTAATTCTTGGATTTATTTTAATTTTAATTTATTATTTTATTTAAATTCACATTTAAATCATGCACTAATGGACAAATAAGATTGGTCATTTAAATTAATTTATTTTATAGCCAATTTTATAATTGTCTCAAGCATTAAATAAATCGGAGTTGTTACAATTTAAGTAATATTTAATTAATAATTATTTTGAATTTAAATGATTTAACCTAAAATTTATTTATACAATTATTTTTGTTTTTATTAAGAATCGTTTTGATGTTTTGATCTTTACACGTATTAAAAATATAATAATGATTATCATTATATATTAAAAAGAAAAATTATATTTTATATAAATTGTCTTCAATAATGATATTGAAAATTAAATATAAATAATTGAAAGAAAAGGAATACTAATACTTAAATAATAAAAAAATATCATAAATCGTTTCTATTATTATAAATAATTTATAATTTATTAATTTTTTTTCTTCAAAATGGCATATAATAAGAAGAAGTAAACGAGTAGTAATTTAAGTTGAACACTTAATTAAGAATTTTTGTTTTGATATTTTCACACATATTAAGAAATATATTTATAATTGTATAAAAAAAATAAAATTTTGAAAAATTATAAAATTGCCTTCCATAAATGATAGTAAAATGATATATTTAAAGAATAAGAAAATAATAAATATTTGAACGAATAATAAGAAAATATCATTAACGGTCCATCCATTAATAAACTTATAATTTATTATAATTTGTTTTTTCAAAGCTACTTATAATAAATAAAAAATAGAGGGAGTGGTGTTTTAAGTTCAATGATTTAATTAATAACATTTATTAATTTAAGACTAACCAAACTCTTTACTATTTAAAATATTAGTTACCAAAATAGTTATTAATATCTAACCCTACACCAATATTATTTAATATCAATCAAGTGGTAAAGCATCAATTCTTTTTTGATTGTACTATCAATGAAAGAAAAACAGGTGTACTAGATGTGGTGAGGTTCAAAATCTTAAATATGCAGCGGCGTCTTAAGAAAACGAAAGGAAATTAATTTCAATGTCTATGGTTGATGGGAGATGAGATACATTAAACATCATCACACCTTCATTAGATTATTATATACTTTGAATTAAATGAAATTTGTAGTTTTTTAATGTAGAATGATAATAGTTATTATAGCAGGTGGAAGCACACCACCTTCATATCAATATCTGAACTTCATCAAGAAAAGAAAATAATTTGAATTTGAATGGAAAGCATGAGTTAGTTTTGTTTGGTCATTTATTTTGTAGAATTTGGTTGCACTTTGACTACATTATCCGTTTGAAAGTACAACTGTTGTCCATCCTCCAAAATATGATACTATCAGTACTTTGTTTGTTTGGGTGAAAATTAGGGAAAAGGAATTGGGATGTAGTAAAAGTTAAGGAGATAATATTATTTTTTCCTTGTTTGGTTGTAGAGTAGAAAATATAGTGACTTATTTGTAATAAAAAAGTGACTAGTATATATATATATATATAATCTGAGGTATAGCAATTGATTAAGAATTTTCACTAAAGAGTATATCCCACTCTAAGATCGATTTATCCCGACTATAGAGTCGGAGATGCCGACGATTAAGGCTGGAGGATGAAGGATTTTCAACGGACATACATTCCAACTGGGGTTATACTGTGACACCCCAATTAATTCGATTATTAAATAATTATAATTTTTAATTATTAATTTAATTAGGAATGTAATTATTAATATTTTGGATTAATGAAATTAATTAAATTATATGGAAGTGGAATTATCATTGTGAAGGGTAAAGTGAGTGTGAGGAGTAAGGCTCTACTCACATTAATTATTTTATTTTATTATGATAGAATAATAAAAGGAATAAAAGAAGGAAAAGAGGAAAAGAACCACTTTTGGAGAAACTATCAAGACGCAATCGAGAAGAGGAAAAGGAAGGAGAAAACCATTTCGTGTCTAAGTCGAAGAACCCACAAGGTGTGTGATTTCGATTAATTATTTTATTATTTGTTTTGAATTCACCGTATAGATCATAGCATGTTAGGAAATCTCATTTAGAAATTCTAGGTTCGTAGAATTGTCTCTATTGTGTCGGATTGAGGTCTGAAACCATTAATGTGTCGATAATTAATAGAATGATGAAATAATGTTGTCTCGATGTTATAATGGCGTAAAATAGATGTATTTTAGCTCCTCATGTTGCAATTCAGACGGGATGTTTGGAATTGATTTGGAATGGGTAAATGTTGTCAAAATAGCGATTTTGACTCGCGAGTCATGGGAACCGGTTCCCGTGGGAGGAACCGAGTTCCCGTAACTAAAATCGGCAAATGTACGAGGAACCGTTCCTGTAGGAACCGTTCCCATACATTTTCCAGGCGTGATTTTTGAACTCGTGGGAACCGGTTCCAGATGGGAGGAACCGGTTCCACCGTAACTTTGAAAACACTAAACTTTGAAAATTCATAACTTTAAACCGTAAGTCCGTTTTAGTCGCTTTGGACGTTATTTCTTAAATTAAATGCTCTATTTTATGAAATGAAAGAATTTCCGTAACTTAAAATTATTTTGAAAATGTGTTGGAATTAAATAAGTGATTATTGATTCGATGTGTGTTTGGTGTATAAGAGGTGTACCGTGACATTGAGATATCCGAATGGTGTGAATGAAAGGCATGTTTATGTCGTTGATTGTGTGCATGATTTGTTGAGAATATCATGTTTGAAATTTGGTTCGCTTATGATAGTTGGTGTATTTCATAGATCGATAAAATGTTGCATGCCGGTGTTGCAGGCGTATGCATTTTTGTGAAGTTAATTCCCATTGTGAGGAATTTGACTTGTATTGTCGTTAACCGATACCGGTGATGATGGGTGGTTAGCCGATTCGTGTCCGGTGTTTATGGACGAATCGATGATTACGATCCGGTTGATGATGGATCGTTGGGTGACTTGGTCATGTTGGTACCACATGCATTTGTCTCGCATTGTATTTGCATGGAATTGTAACATGTTGATGTTTCCAAAGGTTGCAATTCTCTCGATTGTTAATTGTCGGTATGATGATTGTATGGTTGTAATCGTGTGTTGAAACCAAGATATGCTAAAATGGGTGAAATAATATGCTTGTGATATATGTTGATTGAGGAGCTTATAATGCATTGTAATTATGAGAAATCTCACCCTTACTTTAATGATTTCAGAAAGTTAGCACCGTGAGTTGGTGAGGATGGCTCTAGAGCTTGTCATTTTAAGTCCGTGTCGTTGTCATGCTCGATAGGTTGTAACACCGGGAACGTTAGTTGAGAACTTGTTTAGTAATCAAATGTTATTTGGATTACTTTAGGAATAATTATGATTTGATTTTATTCGCTTGAGTTTTGGTATTTTCCGTTGTGTAAGACATGGTCTTAATTTGATCGAAATTATTTGGTAATGACCCTCGTAGCATGACCATCGAAAGTTAATGGAGTTTATTTATTTCATAATGTGGCATCCCTTGATTTCGTTGACTGATTGAATCTGGTTTTTATTTATTATATTAATTAAAATATTTGGGGTATTTTAGAAGGGGTGTTAACAACAATTAAAATTATGAGAACGTTACGGATAGATCGGCTCATTGAAGACGTAATTGCCACTTTACACCTGACGGCTCGCGTTATGCTTCTGGTCATCATTGGCAACGGCGAGCATTACAAGCCTTAAATATAACCCCAGCACGATACTTGAGAGCCACATATGTTATTAGACGTTATAAGTAGCAATTAGCGAGGTCCTTGCACCTCTATATAAAGGGCTCCCGATTGAGGGATAAGCAAGACATATAGCTTGGAGCTCAAGTCATCTTACTTGAGCCTCTGAATCCCTAAACATATTCATACAGCTTTTCTAGCAAGAACATTTGGCACCCTGCTGGGCCCTCAAAACATTCTCGCCACCACATTAGAATTACAAAAGATGTCCACAACACTGTAATACGACCCCGGACTGTGCAAACAAGGCATGATTGATGATTTGCGCACAGAATGATACTCTACAAGACAACCTAGATGAAACCGACTAAGAGACAAAGCTCTTGGAGCCAACCTCTCTCTCGTGCTATCTAGGATGATCAAGTTCTAGAAAAATTTAAACCTCCGTCTCCGCGACCTATGACGGTAAAATAGACCCTGAGCACATCATTTCGCAACAATGTCATGGCCTTGATTGGGGCCGATTCTTGAAATGTAAGTTGATCATCGGCACCTTCAAGGAATCCACGTTAAGGTGGTACATGGCTTACCCGCTCTCCGTCATCTATCAAGACTTCAATAAGAAGATAATCCAACACTTTTAAGAAATCGCCACCGGAAGGTGGCAACACAACTCTTCAAAGGTCGTGCAACCACTAATCAATCGAGGACTACATGGCTCGATTCAATGAAGAAACCATAAAGGTTTCCCATCCCAACAAGAAAATCTTTGTGGCCGCTCCAAAGACGGGCCCGAGATGGTCAACAACGAGTCTCGCCCGTAAATCGCGACAAGTATGGATGAAATTATCACCCGGCGGAATGTTACATGAAGGGTGAATAAAGTAGCAACATGGAAAAGATCACGAGATGCTAAAGAGCGAGTAAGGTCGAGAAGAAAGCGCCGGATGAAGGTTCGCCCCGGGACCATTCACCTCCAAGGAGCGACCACGAGTAAGACGCACTCGCAACCATCTCGCGGCCCTTGAGGTCGGATGAAACCTTTACCCTTAAATGCAAGCGAGAGGATATCTAGAAATACGTGAACCACCGAATTTGTTCATCGCCGTGGACACCTCGGGAACAAATGCCTTGATGGGAAGGATGGAGGCTTTGTGCTTATCATCCGTCCGAGGACATACGACGGAGAATTGCATGCAATTGCGCATAGAGATAGAAAGATTGATCTAGGGAAAACTTTGTCTTATGTTAAAGACAATCAAGCGCCTAGAAAGCGTAGTCATCGCCGAAAGGAAATAGAACCTCTAGTTCACCTTCCAAAAAAGGAAAGATAGTTGAAGAGGTCCACGAGATGAGACTTTCTACACACCTCAACACCATCTCTTGTGGATTCTTCTGTGTACCCAATTTTTTCTCTATGGCTTTCCATCATTTCATTATCACAATGTATCAAGATCACGTATACGGGTTGGTTCTCTCGCTTCTCCTATTCTTAAGTTTGCTCTCAGGGATTGCCAAGCACCTTAATCGTATTTTGTATATTTGTGGTTTACATTTTCTAACCTTTGAGTTAAAATACCAAAATATTTGCTTTTGTCTCGTATATTTGTATTTTGTAGGTATCGCCAAAGGATCTAACAAGTGTAAGTTTTTTGGTGTTTTACCCACACTTGTTTTAGACCAATTTTTTAAAATTTTGCAGGCAATGGATTTGCACTAAGGAGCAATCGATTGCTCAACGTTATTTTCAGAGAATTTAAAATCAAGGTAATCGATTTGCACTAGAGTGCAATCGATTGCATCGACGAAAATCGAAAAATTTTCAATTTTTCAAGTTTGTGGGCTTGTGCTCCAATTTCATTTTTATTTTTTTAATTTCAAATTAATTACTAATTGATTCAATTTTGGCTTCAAAATCAATTTCCAAGCCTAATTCTAATTTCCAAACCACCACTCATTCCCAAACCAAAACATTATAAATAGAGGCCTCTTCTCATTCAAATTTCAAGCTTTTGATAGCCAAACTCACTCCAAAATATTTCTCTACTCTCTTCATTCTCTCATTTCCCCATTCTCCAAATTCACTCAGCTCTTTCTTCTTCATAAAGATTAGAATTCTTCATTGGAATTTCTAATTCTTTGAGCTAAACCTCCATCCACTCTCTTTTCTTCATCAATTCTTTAGATCTAGGCTTGTAATTCTGATTTTTGAAGTTGAATTGAAGTAATTTGAAGTGTTACTCTTGCAAATTTTTCTCAATATCTACAAGTGGTGAGTGTTAATCTTCATCTTTTACAATGTGATCTCTTGATAATTTTTGTGGTTTGATTCTTTGAGCAAACTTGTTTTTAGTTCCATTGATGTTAATTTCTCAAAACGTTGGTGGAATTTTCGTGCTCAATTGAATCAAGAAACACAAGGTGTTTGTGGAAAAGTTTGAACAAGGATTTTCCCTTTAGAAATGTGATTTTTCTGTTTTTTACAGTGAGCAATCGATTTGCACTGTAGTACAATCGATTGCACGGGCTACGTTTCTGAAATTTTTTGAAAAAATATGCTGATGCAATCGATTTGCATCCTAATGCAATCGATTGCACAGAGTGTAAAATGTGATTTTCACTTGTTTTTTGACTTGTTTTGAATGATTACTCTTCTTCTACTCCATTCTTTTGATGATTTCCTTGGTGTAACACCCCAATTCTACCCAACGTTTATTTTAAAATCAGAGTGCCAAAAATTTCAACAGTATGAGGCATTACATTCATAATCAAAACCGTCAACTTAAAAAGAATATCATAATGGATACATAGCACATGATAATTCAAAGAATCTATAACAATTATTTATTCTTCAAAATACTTCATCTTTATTCGAAAACTACATAGCGGATTTATAATATTTCAAAACTTCAAACGGAATATAGCATCTTTCAAACAACTTAATTCAAGAAAACAATCTCAAAGTATTAACTTCAACAATGCAACGGAAAACAATATAAAATCAAATATACGTTCATTCCCTCCCGATTGTACGTATCGAGCGATGACCAAAAGCTACTAAATTTTTACTCCTCGTTACCGCGTTACCAATATAAGGTAACGGTCAACCAAATAGAAAGGTGAGATATCTACCAATATAAACAGTATGATAAATAATATATTAGGATTAAATCATACAAAAGTTACACATCACAAATAACACGTCACAATAAATTCTCAATCAACAACAACACAACAACACTTCATTCGTTAGCAACAACATATAATTTACTTCACAAATTAACAACGACATGATTTCAATGAGACACAACAATGCATATGCATGTGGTACCTAGAGTAAACTCTTCACTAATTGCCGCTATCGAGGCACAAGGCATGCCTTCTTCACAATTCCGCCAATACAAAGCTTTCACAAATGCAAAATGAAATGCGATGCTAACAACAACATAAATTCACTTCACAAGGCATACGCTATTTCATCGTTATTATCAATAATCGAGGTAATTATCACACCGAAAATACCCTACAACTTCACATAAACAACCATGCGCAATAACCAATTCATCGCTAATAATTCACAAACAATTTCACAACAAGATACATTCACAATCTCAACAAAATAAACAATCATAATCATCTACTAAAATATACAATTTATTCGACCATTTTAATTAATTTCGACGACTAATTATATCGCTTAAATTACTAACTCGCTTAATCTTGTGACGCCCTTAGTGCTATTTTTATTATTATTAGAATTATATTGTCATTTGGTAACTATACTACTAATATTCCATCTTCCTTGTATTTAACTGCATCGCAACTAGATTACTTGTACTTGTAATTTTCACTACTAACTAACATTCTCGCCATTATCTAATATTATTGTTGTTACTATATTTTATTCTTGTGCTAGTAATTTTATCAAGATCACATTAAACCCACGCCTTTGCTAATAATAGTAGTATTCTTATTATTCCATCCGCTACTTCTTGTAGTACTATCAATTAATTACAAACACATTATGATTCACCAAGCATGTACTACCTATTAATCAAGTGGCTAAATATGAATTCATAGAAACTACACGAATAACACAGAAAAAAGGACAAGTAGTGGTCCCACTCCTAGCTTGGGACAATCGTTCCTCCACTTTTTCCCAAGGGAGGCGCCCGCCTCCACTTCTTAGTCACCCTGAAGGGCGCCCGCCTCCAACCTTCTGAGCCCCTGCCTCCAAACTTCAAGACCTCCGTCTCCATTTGTTTGTTTTCCAGAGGCCCTCCTCTCTTTGTGGCTACCGTCCGATCGGTCACTGTATCACTAATTTCCAACCATTCTTATCCTTCGATTAGCACCAGAACACTACTATATAAACTTTTAATCATTTAATTCACACTACAAACACAGATAATTTCATACAATTTTATCCCCACATACGATTTATCATAATCCCGTTTAGAAAGTTAGAACTCCATCCCTTACCTTAGATTTGATGGTGGTTATAACTCCGATCGAATTTCTATTTTCCGGTTCCGATTGTGCACTTCCGTGTCCTCTCCTAGCCCTTGTGCCTCCTTCTTCAATTGGTTTTCTTTTTCCCGTAAACCCTTTTTTTTATTATTACTTCATTTATATACTCCTTTATATCATACTCTATTATTAATTAAATTAATTATTCTACTCTTTAATAATTCAAATATTATTCTATCATATATTCTATTTGGCCAATTAAATAATACTCCTCATTTTATTTCTCACATTATAATAAAACTCACTAATATTCTAGTTAATTAATTTCTACTCATAATAATAACCGACTAAACTAATTATTCACTTAATCTTCTTAAACCGACTTATAAATCATAATGTCCCTAATAATTATTCCTAATTTCTTCCCACTAAATTCCAACAATTAATTCTTAATACTTCACTTAAATAATTAAGTGATTTTCCAGTGTTACACTTGAACTGTAGTCTTGAATACCTAATTCCTCTCTAATCTCAATGGACTTTAGGTGTTGATGAGGTTGGAGAAATGTATTGGTGATTCAAATCTACCAAAGGATTAATTATAAATTAATTCTTGGTGCTTTGAGTCAACAATATATTTTGTGCCTTAATCCACCAAGATGAGTGATTGAACTTAAAGATGGAACAAATTAGAGATAATCCAAGTTGATCTATCATTCTTTTTATTTTTACATGTGTTGACAAAATTAGAAGATGATCTACATATCATTCTTCTTGTTTGCTTTTTCAACACATACATCACCATTAATCGTTGCTAGGTGGTGGCTTCTACATAAGTCAATTGGAGATTGCTTAACATAGCGCTACATTGCTTCTTCTTCATCTTATTTTCTTTGTCCGAATTGAAAGTGATCATTGGTGGCATGAACTTCAATGTTCTAACATAAGCCCCAAAAGCTAACTTGAGCTTTGATCTTGGTTCAATATGTGGTGCTTGTCGTGGTGGTCGCGTTGATTCTGCCAAGCTTGGCAAGTTTCCACTAACTTAGTCCATTTGAAATTCTCAAGCATCTTTGATCAAGTGATGTGATAATTCTAAAACCGTGATATACTTGACAAAAACAATTCAAACTTGTCGTGTGGTCGTTGATTCTATCATGCTTATGGTAAGTCTTCATGTAAGTTTCAAGATGGTCACCTTGATGACGACTAACAATTAACAATTCGATGATATACTTGACAAGTTTTAAGATGGTCATCTTGCTAACCTTTATTAATTGCTTTTTATTTTCCGCTTTATTTTCCGATTTATTTTCTATGTTCTTTATTTTTATGCATTTTATTTTTAGCATTTACATTTCATGTCATTTTTTCTTTGCTCACTTGAGCATTTATTTTTATGCCATTTTTTTCTTTGCTCACTTGAGCATTTATTTTCTATGTCATTTTTCCTTTTCTCACTTGAGCATTTTACTTTCTTGTTATTTTTAATTTGCTCACTTGAGCTTTATTTTTCTTTCCAAAACACTTAATAATTCAACCTTAAACATAAAAAACTCTTAATTAGACTTGGTTACTATCCCTATGCTCGGAGCTTGATCTTTGGACTTAGGATTAGGATCTCTATCTCAGCTTGGAGAATTTTGTGCCCTTGGTGTTATTTTGTCTTGTCTGGTTATTATCTTTGTATGCAGGTTATTCCGTTTATACTCAATCATGAGTGGATTTCCTCTAAATACAATCGCATTCGTCTGCTTTTCTTAAGACAAGAGAGTTCATCTGTAGCATTGATTTATCCGAAGCTTGGATTTTTTTGTCTGGTTATTTGTTTATGTGGTAATTCAAAGGATGGGATATGGTATTGGCTCTTGATGTCAAGTACTAGTCTTCTCACCCTAGATCTTTCACGCTTACCTTTTACTTTATGTACATAGGTTAGCCTCTTCATCTTCTCCCATTCTTTAATTTTCAAAATCTCCTCTATTTTTCAAAGGATTATCGTTTTCAAAACTCGAATCGCTTTCTTAAAAACTTGGACTTAAGTCCATGCATTTTCAAACTTGTTTTCTTAATAAAGTTCCAATCCACGAATAATACTTTGACTTTTCTTTTGTTAAGACTAAAAATACCTAACCTCATCCAAACTTTTTCTGAGCTCTTTGTGGCTTTTCTAAACTAACATTTTTTAAAATCAAACCAACACACAACTTTGGTCTTTTCTAGCCTAACTACTTGGTTTTGATTTCAACATTGCACATTGTTGGTATGTAGGCTCGGAACTCATGGAAGTTCTATCAAACCAAAATTATAAAAAATACTTCTTTTCTCATCTCTCCAGACATTTTTGTACATATCTTTTTAAGCACATATACAAATTTTAAAAAAATTTCCTGCGGAGTACCATAGATGCTTTGAGTGCATAACACCTTCCATTTGCATAACTAACCCCCGGTCCCAGATCTCTGATCTCTTTTTAGAATTTTTATTCGCTCTTTTTCCTAGTCCTTTGGTTAAAATAAAAGCGCGGTGGCGACTTTGTTATTTTTAGTTAAGTTAATTCAATGGCTTATACTCGCAGCTGTGGTGGTTCCACTAGCTCATCCCGGAAGAGAAATGCTTGGGGGGTGATGCACGTAGCACAAGTCGGTCCAACCGATAATGATCCCGAGATTGTAGTTTTTTCCCAGGAGGATGCTAAAGGAATTTTGCCTCACGAGAACGATCCCATGGTAATAAAAGTGCGATCAGAGATTGGGGCATCAAACGAGTCCTGGTGGACCAAGAAGCTCAGCTGATGTCATGTACTGGGAAGCCTTCAAACGGATGACTTTTGACCCCAAGGAGTTGTTTCCTTTCAATGGAACCTTGGTGGATTTTTCTGGCGAGTAGGTGCAAGTCCTAGGTCATCTTCTGGTACTAACCACATTCGGGACAAATGAAAATTCCAAAGATGTTCGTCCGTATCCGGTTGTTAATGCATCATACAACATCATTATTGTTAATTCAATCACGGCCAAGCAATTTCTATTGAAAATCACAACAACAATTTGTTGTTGGTTCACAAAAAGGAGGTGTAGAAAGCAATTTACAACAAGTACAAACTCAGAAAAGCAAGACAACAACATCACAGTATTCCAATAAAAAATATCACAACAGATTGGCAAAGCCCAATACAAAGTTCACAAAGCACAACAGATTGCAACAACCTTTTTTCCAAAACGTGTTAAGTCCAAAATTCCGAACCCTAACTTCCCAAATTATAAAAGTAATCATTGCACAAGTTCCAAGGACCCGATCACTATTCATACATAAACCCTAGCCGCACAAGCAACAAGAACCCAAAATCTAAAAATCATTCAAAAATCTCGAAATAAAAACAATCACAAGAAGCCATTGAGTTATCAAACCCATAAAATACCCAATAATCATTGTTCACAAAAACACAATATCATCAAACCAAACCCATCGATCATGATTTTCCAGAAAATATAGCGAGCTATCAAAAATTTTAATTTACTATAAAATAATTGAATTCAAATAATTAACATGAGATAAAAATATAAACAATCACAAAAATCAATAACATTTTGCAAAATATTTTATGTGCCTCACTCCTCCACATTCAACATGTTGAATATTTTCAACACCAATTAATTCACCTCACTTTCAACACTCAATTGCAAGCATTTAACTATTGGAAAAAAAAATTCAACACCCCCATTATACATAGCCCTAGCTGCCCAACGCTCGAACGACGCATCAAATGGAGTCCAGAAACTCGATTTATGACGAAAATAAGAATACTACATTTCAGCTCGCTCCAAGCTCGCATGACGAAGTATGATCCTCGCTAGGGATGGAAAAAACCGCACTGAATACCGCGGATAAAATCCACATGGATATGTATATGATGTCTTAGTGGATATCCACGGTAAAATATATGATATTTGATTACCCGATTATTTACTGGACATATGGATTTGATGGTACTGCATTCGTGGATATCCGTATCCGTTAATAATTAGAAAAAATATTTAAATGTTAATTTTGTTAATCAAAATTATTATTGTTATTTTCTTAAATATGATATTATTATTATAACTATTATTATTATTTGGATAAAAGAAGAAATAAAATGAGAGTGATTTATTTTTATTAATATTTATTACGTGTTAGCTTTGAAATTTTTTTTTTTACTTTAAAAGAGATAAAAAATAGTTATTTAAATATACATATTTTTAAAATATATTTAAATAATAGTATTCATGGATACCCATTAATACCAGGATATCTCAAAATTAACTGATACCCATCTAATGGGTACCCACATAGATATGGGGAGGGTACGGATATCATATTTACTAAACGGGGCGGGTAAAAGGAGTGATAACACGAATTTATATAACATATTTGACGTAATTTTCATAGATAATGTTACTATTTTATTTAATTATTCTATTTTATTTCCAGACACGTTGGTATTTTGTTTCGTATTTGTATTAAATAAAGAATCAATTGAGCAAAGAAATAAAATTGAGGAAAAATCGGATTAAAAGCCAAAGAAATGAAGCAAAGGGTGATATAGCAAAAGGAGGAGTTAAGAAGAAATAATTATAAGACTAAGCCTGTAAGAGAAAAGCCCGCAGGTTCACCACAGGTGTGACGGTCACGCCTTGGACGCACTGTAACACGCTAATAACCTTGTGACGACCGTAAATTCTGGCGACGACCGTAACGCTATATTTCAACCTTCCCACGTCTCCATTGTTGGAGACCCACGTCCGATCCATGCAAGTGGACCCACGCCTCACATTTCTTCGGATGAGACGTCTGCCTCCCACGCTTTAATCGCTTTTGGCGCTTCCCACACGATCTCCACTAGCTTTGGTACGAGAATGGAAACGGTAGTTACAAGTGAAGCCTATAAATACAACATACGATCTTCAAGGTAAGGGTCATGATTTCTTCCCAAACAATCGTTCTTCCTATTTTCGCATTTATTTTCTTTTCGCTTTTGTACTTTTATTTTCTATTTCAGCTTGTTTAGTTTTTATTTTAGCTTTAAGTTTCTATAATTTTCTCAAACAATTTTACACGGAAATTGTTGTGATTTTCAACGATCTAACCTTACGTTAGATCTAGTTTTATTTCCTTGTTGCATTTTCTTTTCGATTCAGAAGTCTCCAGCGCATCCAACCGACTTGTGGTGGAATGCTGCTTATTTCAAGAACAAGATTATTCCAGATTATTATTTCCGTGTTCTTAATATAATTATTTTATTTTATTTAAGTATTGTTTTGGTATTTATTTACTTAATTATGGAGATGTTTAAATATATTGAACCTTATTATTTATGCATGTCCGAATTAATAAATATGTCCCGCTAAACCGCTTAGGTATCGGTAGCAATGATAAGAGTAGGAATTAAATTATTCTTAAGCTAAAATCTTAATTAACTTAAATTCGTTATGACTTTTGTAATTAAAATTAATCTTTTCTTTACTAAAGTAAGAAAAGTAGAATAGGTTAGGATCGAGACCACGAAGTGTGAGGTTTTAACCGGATAGCTAAAGTTAGGCATTCGATTTAAATACAAGAGCGCTTTAAAACAAATTAGATTTTATTAAGTTTCCAAATAATATTTTCTAAACACTTATGGGCTAGCGAGAGAGCATAGGACTTTAGGAGTATAATCGAGATAACACCACGAAAGTGTGAGTTGAGGGTTTTAAACCGATAATTTTACTGAGCAATTAAGTTAACCATCTTTATACGCTTAGGTTCAATTTAATCCGCTTAGGTTCACTACATTACGCATCGATATCCGCTTTATTTATATTTTCCTCAACCTTTATCCAAAAGAATTATTCACTTTAGTAGATACCGTAACTTAGGATAACAATAGATCGATTTATAGTCTCGGTTCGATATCTTTTAAAACTACGCGATAGGACTATGCACTTCATCGCCTTATAGACGATAAAGTCGCGATCAAGGAGACTAGTACCCGTGCTCATGGATATACATTACCATCCCTAATCCTCGCTGAGCACCGCCAACAACACTAGAGGCCTTGGTCTCGCTTATACACCCCCGGAATTGCACATGCTTCAGAAATTTCAAGAGCATGTCAATTTTCCCCCTTCCCTCTCCAAACCACCTCCCCGCAATGTCTGGGTCCTGACCCACTGCCCGACACTACAAACTACAACCCAACACTACGAGCAAAACAACAACAATGTTGTTGCGATTCGTGCACTAAAACCAATCCAAATTAAATATTCATGCCAATACAACCCAAATTTTTATATATTTCAATAGAGAATCATCATACAAAAAATACACAACATGACATCCTATACATAAACTCATGGCATCATAATATCGCAATTTCATCAAAAATGCCATCACAAAGATAATCTCTTTCTAGCAACAATTCTTGTTTTCTTCCTTGCCCTTGCCTCCTTCACAACGCCTCTCAATTTCACGATCGTACAAAATAAACGCTCTCTCGGTCTCAATTTCTCTTATGTCAACTTAACCCTTAGACCACTAATATGGTCTTCTTCTCTTGCCCTTACTTAACCTCTTACTAATTACTACCTTGCCCTTGGCATCTTCACTCCATATTATTCTATTTTAATAATAATAATAATAATAATAATAATAATAATAATATCCTAAATAATATATTATATATTATGACACCATTATAAATCTAAAATAATTCTCTCTAATTACTAAAATTCTAAATAATTACTCTAATTGTCTAAAATTATTGAAAATACTTAATGTCTCTTTACTCTCCACTATACCACACACATAATCACATTATACATCATATCCATCAAAACATCATAAAAACTCACGATTAAATCACAAATCTCATAATTAAATAATTAAATATATCATCTAATTATTTAGGGTGTTACACCGAACTCGATGTACTGATGCGTATCCTCTATGAGTCAGAATTTATTTTGGCAACTCGAGACCACTTGCTTACAATACAAAATCCATGATCTAGCCTTTTCCCCCTTGTTTCATTCATTTATATATTTTGTTTTAATTTTTGTTTTTGTTGTTTTCAATTAACTATTTGTGAGTTAATTTAATTTCTTTGCATAAAATGACAAAAGTATTAGATATTATTTATTTTTGTTTTTGTGTGCTTGCTTGCTTGTTTGATCCATGCCCTTAGGTTCTCTTAATTCACTTTTAATCTTTGGTTAAATTGAATTGAGATAAATTTTAGGCTCTAAACTAAGCATGCTCACATTAATTAGGGTTTCTCCTTTATCTCAACCTTAGGTCCATATGGCATGACAACAATAGGGTTTTGAGATTCCTTTGCTTTGGATGTCTCTCTTTGCATTGCAGTTCTTTTCCATAAAAAAACAAAAATATTTTTCTTAATCAAATTCGAAAACACTTAATAAATGATATGTGAATCATGTGCCATTGAGTCTTATGGAAAAGAATGAGATGTATTTTTAACCTTGCTCCTTTCCATTCATGGACTTCAATGTGATTCAATTCACAAATAATATCAAAATTAAAGATGGAGAAGTAGTTACATGCACCTATATTTGGGATTCATTTACTATCCAATCCCCAACAAAACATCTCAAAAAATTCAAATCTTTTTACCTTTTGGTTTTTCTCTTTAACCTTTTCAAAAAGAGCGTGTTATTTTTGTTCTACTATAATACAGACTATGCATATTTCTAGAGCTTGAACATTAACATGGTCCATAAAAAACACCCAACAAACCAACCTTTTCGAGACGAACTACAAAATTATGATTTCTTCATTGTATTATGAGGATACGTAGGCATTGTATTTCTTGTTATAAATTGAGGTTCTTTGATGAAGAATGCATGAAAATAAACACATGAACCTTGTGTTTTTCTTGAATGATTATATAATGTTTGAGGATGATATGACCTAAGATTATAGGTCAACCCAATACACAAGTCCTTGAGAATCAATGTTGACCAGACTTTAACTTTGATCGATGAAACCTAGTGTGAGAATTTGTTTGATCCATTTGGTCTACACTTGTCATTGCAAAACAAATAAAAGGAAAACAATGATTGTCTTTTTGTATTTTGATTAGATGTTAGTAAAATATAAAACATGTATAGAAAAATGTACAAGATTCATAATAGGGTGTTTGGTGATCCCTCAAAGACAAATATAAAGATGAGAAGGAAAGAAAAGGTTAAGAGACAATTCGCAGGTTATGATCTTGATGTATTGTAAAGATGCAAATGATGTCAGATGTTTGAAGAAAAAATTAAGGTATCACAATATTCGATAGAATAAAAATATTGACTTTGGCGTTGATGTTAGTGATTGTTATTAATTGAGTGCCTTGGTTCCCATTTTTTTATTAAGTGTATGTTTGGTTTCAATTCCACAAAGGGTAAAAGCACTTCTAGAATACAGAATTGATTATGCAATGATTTTAACATGTTTGGCGTTAAAGTAGAATTGATTCTTCGAATTGATTCTACTTGAAATTAGTATTTGTAACTTCTACCTCTAGAATTGATTCTATGATTTTTACACTAAAATTTATTATTCAACTCACTTTTACCTAAATGTATCTAAATATAAATCAATTATATTAAACTCAATTCTATTAAAACTAATTCTATCAAACTTATCTTTTTAGAATCAATTATATTCACCAAAACACATGATTGGAGTTGAAAAGGAGCGTTAGGATTCATATGGACAATATGGACTCAATGACTCTATGAAGTGCTTTGTATCCCTCTTGTGGTATAATAATTTTTATTTTATTTTAATTATTAGTATTTCACATAATAATATTATGTTTTAAAGATTATTTGTATAAATTGTTAAAATATGATTCCAAATATTATTTAAAAGTAATATAAATATATTATTATTGCATTCAATTTATATTTGTCACTTCATTCCAATCGTCAACATTTCAGTTATCTTGAGGTTAGATTCCATTCTGTTTTTATATTTGTCACTTCATTACTTTATTGATGATAATTTTATGATGTATTTTCATATAACTATTTCTATATTATTCTTATAGAGGATTCTTCTTTTTTAATATAGAGGGTTAAACTTAATTTTTTTAAACAGGATAACGATGAATTCAATTTAGATTTTTTATAAAAAAATATTATTCACATTGAATAGTATATGATAAAAATATATTATAACTATATATTTTTATGACATTGGTATAAATTATAGATCAAGTGAATATTCTCTATTTCCATTTGATCGTCACAAAAATATTTAAATGTTTTAAAATAAGATAATAATAGGTAGAGTTTAGTTCTTGCATCTAATTACTAATAAAATTTATACATTGCTTAATATATTTAATGTATTAATGCGTGCGTATGAAATTTTATTAAGCTCGCAATTTATTGATCCATACTAATAAATTAGAATAAATAATTCTAAATAAATATAAGTATTGGGACTCCCAGATTTTATCACATGTGTTTAATTTACGCATCTACTTGTGAGAAAATTTCTTTATCTTTTCAATTACACATGTTAATTTTTGGTATCTATTTGTGAGATTAAGGTTCCAATATAGTAAGTATTGACTATAAAATTAAAAATATATACAATACCATGGAAATAGTCTTTATGATTATAAAATGGACATGTAATGTTAATTTTAATAATATACTATTGAAGTTGTTCAAATCAATTGAAATAAGTAATATCTTTTGTGATATGATGTGTCTAGTAAATTAAACAAGATTAGCATCAAATAGAGAATAATATTCAATTATTTTTTGAGTCGTAGTTAATATGGCAGAAAATTTATTATATTTCATCACATGAATTTGTTCATCCCCATTAACATAATAACTTGAACATAAGCGTAAGTAATTGTTAGTAGTTGATATGGATAAAAATTAATTATCCCTCCCATGGTATTGTCTAGTCCCATTAATTATCCCAAAGATAAACTTAAAATTTTTGAAGTATTAATAGAGAAAAAATATATTATTTTTTTTAGCTTTTTAATTTATTTTGTTTAATAATTTATTTTGGAGGGTATAGTTTATAAATTGATCCTTAATGCATTGGAGTAAATAGACGCTAAAACTAACGGAGCACTGAAGTTTATTTGCATATGTATTTATAAAAATATATATAATATCGATAAGTGAAATACTAATAACTTACATAAGATATTCTAGCGCAAGAAAGGTGCTAAGCACCGGAAGAAAAAAAAGGAATGCATCATGCTTAACATCAGTAGAGGGCGTTGCGTCATTTCTAATATTTCATAACTGATACCTTTTGTTATTAGTATTTCGTAAATAAATGATAGATAATTGCTCATAAAATAACACTAGATCTAAAATATTTAAGGAAGAGGCGAATAAAACAACTCAGAATTTTCTTAACCATTAATAAACGAGATGAGTACAATATATATACAGTAGGATTACTAAACATAAAATGGGCCATGGACCATAACTAAGAAAAACATTAATAAAATAATAAGGACAAATCTGCAAAACACCCCACTTAATAAATAAAGTCTTTGAGTAAAATTTATGGCTTCTTTTTCTAGTTGACTTCTTAACGATACTCATTGACCTATTAAAAACTTTGTCCTCAAGGTTCATAGAAAAGGTCCATTAGATGGAAGTGATGTTGGGTGGATAATCGAAATGGTGTAGCCTGGGATAAAAAGGCTGATAATTTGTGAGAGGAGTGGGACACGTGGCTTGTGGAGATATGATTGCAGGAAAATTAGGGTTTGAAGAGGAGGAAGGAATCACGGTTTTGTAAGGCAAAAGGTTTATTTTGAATGGATGGACTGATTGGATGGAAGAGGATAAGGGTATGGGATCTGACATGTGGCGTCTTAAAGGGGAACCTTGTTGGAAGTTGGAACATTACAAGTAGGAAAAGGAAATCATGTGGGTAGATGCTAGTTGTTCCCGTGAGTTAATGTCTTTAACACTCAAGGAAGTAGTGGGACGGGGAAAGAGATGAAGAGACGGTGGGGTCCAGTCTCACTGGGTGATAGTGTCCAACGTTATATGTGGGTTTAAGTGAGGGTACTTAGTGGTGTGTTGGGTTGGTACTTTAGATTCCTCTCTTATTTTCTTCACTAGTTCAACCTTGCTTGTTCAACTTCAATTTTTGTACTTTGCATGTCCTCTTCATGATATACTCTAAAACATCTTGCATGTCCGAACTAAGTCCCAAATTCTCATGCGTTTGTTTTAAGTCATCAAAACGAAGGAGCCTCAAGAATAGTCATGGACGATTCTCTTCCCAATAGTGTTACCATGGAATTTTCTGAAAGGAGACATGAACCGATGGATTGCGGAGGACGAAGGTAGATCTAGCATATAGGTGACTTCTCCAACGCTTGATGATTACGAAAGGCCCAAAACCTTTTGGACAATTTCTAGGAGGATCGAGTTGAGACCGTGTTTTTCCGAAGTTGTAAATGCAAGAACAAAGTCATCTTCTTTGAATGAAAAATCTATTATTTTCTTATTAGCTTGCTTATCCATTTGAAGTCTCTTTTTCGGGTTTTCCTTTAACTAATGTAAGATCTGTCTTTGTTGTAAGGAAATAGCTAAGGATGGATCTTGAAGAGTTCCATAATCGGGGATGGATGGCGGATCACAACTATAGAGGGCCTTGAACGAGTCTCGATGGCGGTGTGAAAATAGGTGTTATACCCAAATTCTACAATATGAAGGAACTTATACCATTGACGGGGATGGTCATGCGCGGAACAACGAAGGTAAGTCTCTAAAGATTTGTTTACTACTTCCGTCTGACCATCGGTTTTAGGATGGTATGAGGTGCTATATTTTAATTTCATTCCCTGTGCCTTAAAATATTCTTTCCAGAAATTGCTGAGAAACAATGGGTCTCTGTCAGAAATGATGAATTTTGGAGTTCCATGAAGTTGGTAGATCTCAACGGAGAAACGAGTGGCAAGGTTCTTACCGGTGAATTTTGTTGGCAAGGCGAGGAAATGTACAAACTTGGTGAGACGGTCAAATAACCCGATATTAGTGTGGCCAAATGAGTTAGGAAAATGCGTGATGAAGTCCATGGTAAGTTCATCCTAAACCTTGTCCGAAATCGGAAGCGGTTGTAAGAGTCCCTTTTTTCCGAGTGAGATATTTGTTGTGCTATACACGAGCAAAATTTAACTAACTATTTTATCGCTAGGTATATACCCAACCATGAAAGAAGAGGATATACGCTAAATTGGCCTTTACACCAAAATGTTCTACATTGGTGTTGAGTGATATTCATGAAGGACGTTCTTGCGGAGATCTTGTATGTCAGGTATAAAAATTCAATCCTTATAGTGATAACCCGAAAATGTATAGAATATTTAGATCAATTTACATGAATTTTATCCGCATTTTAATTAATTAAATTACTCTCTATCCGTATTATGCTAGAAGAAAGTTGAGAAAAATCAAGAAAATCGTACTTAAAATCCACAAAAGAAGAGCAATTATGCAATTGGTGGGTGTATGGAAAAATAGGGTGCATTACAAGTAAAAAGCTTTGGAAAATAAAGAATTAAGAAGAGTAAGCCCTGCCCATTTCCAACGCGTGCAACAAGCCAAACCCAAGAGTCCATGCAAGGGTAACGATCGTTACATCTTGCCATGTGTACCTAACGCTCGCGATGACTTAGGAAGCGAGCTTTCTCCAGTCCAAGCCTTGTGACGACCGTTATACTCAACCAACTGTCTGTAACGGTCTCTACGAAGGCGAATTCGGAGGAGAAAAATCCTCAACGTCCTATTTGTTTCAAGCAACCTCTAAGTCTATAAATAGGGCCTCAATCCTCATTTTTTCACACGCTTTCTTTTTCACTTACCTTACTATTACTCTGCCGAATTTTCTTAGTACCATTTATTTTCAGTTTTATTTTACCGATTCTGGTTTAGGTTATTTAATAATTTCTGCTTCTATTTTCTCGTAGCGATTTCCACATCGGGGATTGCTGCGAACCTTTGTTGGTTCTAACTTTACGTTAAAATCATGCTTTTTATTTTTCTTCATCGCATTTATTTTTCGGAGCAACAAAGGGAAGATCTCACCGACTTATGGGAGACACCTGAAGTTAGCCAAATATTCCGCAATATTATTTTCAGGTTTAATCTAATTGTTTTTATTTATTAATGCCAAAATTGTCTGAAATGCTTGGGTTATTTAAATTGTCTGATGTTATTTATTTTTGTTTGCTATTATTGAATCATATAACATGCTAGGCTAAATTTATTTATCGGTATGTAAGGTCATATAGTCGACGGGGTTTAGCAACTCCATTTGATCTGTTCCTTTTAAAAGAACAATTTTCTGGTTTCAATTACGTTTTAAATACCAATGCTTTGTTACGAGTAAAATACATATAGAAGTTAGGATCAATAAAATGAGAGTTTGAGATAATAAATGGACAGTAGTAATTGTGCATCAACTTAAAATACAACGAGAGAGCTTTTAAGTTGATTAGATCTTATTTGCTTTCAACAACTATTTTTAAACTCTAATTGATACAACGAGAGTGTTCACTTAGGTTTTATTGTGGGATCTGAATCAATAAACACGAGAGTGTGAGAAGAGGGTTTTCAAACAAATATTTTCTACTGAAAACTATTTTAATAATCTGAGTTGAGTCGATGAGTTGCTAAATCCGTGAATTCTGACTATGACATACTGATATCCCCCCTTGAATCTAAACTAGATTATAATCAGTTAGGTTCCCTAACCCCAAATCAATTACATTATTAGCCTTAGATTTACGTAGTAACCTAAGATAGCGATAGGTTAACATTTAGTCCATTGGGATTCGATAATCTTTAAAGCTACACGCGATAGGACTGTATACTTAGGGTCTAGATTCTTTAAGATACACAAAGTCGCGATCATGTAGTACATTAAGCCATTGGTAAACTTAAATGAAGTTTTCTCAATGTTGTGGTTTGTTATATGCTCTACTAATTGTTGCCTCATTTTGTGTGGCATAAAACTCACGGAGTATGGTCAATGGTCCGAATGGAAGATGTCGAGTCAAGAACAAGGGTTCATCAAAAATTTCTACTCAAGGCATCTCGCAACCGTTAGATTTACCAGTTTGTAAAAGATCTCAAAGTTGAACCCTTAGAGTTTTACCGCCCATTTTGTTGCTCGGTGTTTGTATTTTTAGTAGTAAATTTTTAGACTCTTTGATCGGTATAGATGTGAAACTCTTGGCCGTTAGATACTAACGCCATTTTTGATCCTCTGTTACATCAAACATTTCACGCACATAGATTGAAGCCGCTTGCATTCTCGAGGCATATTTTCAAGAAGGCATTGGGTGGCTATCCGGACAACACATCTCAAATGGCAACGCTGTACATCGATCTCCACGATGATTTTTTGAAAAATTTTAGTCCGACAAGAACCGGCATGTCCATCATCTTGGTCTTCAATATTGTAAAGGCTTTGTCATTGTATTCCAAACAAACTTAGTGGATCATAGGTCATGAGCAAGAGGCGTGTGGCGTAATTACAAAGCAACAATAGAATCCAGTGAGCCCTAAAATTCGTAACGCTGTGAGTGATTGAGGTTCGCCAATCCAAGATGGCTTGCACCTTCTCTAGATCCGGGCAACATTCCCAATGAGATAATATGACCAAGATATCGCACCTTATCCACCGCAAACACACATTTAGCCAATTTTGAAACAAAACATGGATTTTAAGAGGTCAAACACAATTTTTAAATGAATCAAATGATCATGGTAATTTAGACTATAAATTAAAATGTCAAAGAAAACCAAAACAAACCGCCATAAGTAGGGCCTCAAAAGATCGTTCATGGAAGATTGAAATGTTGAGGGGCATTTGTGAGCCAAAGGGCATTACGAGAAACTCATAATGTCCATCAAATTTTGAATGTTGTTTTATAAGTATCTTCCAAAGAAACTCGAATTTGGTGGTAACCCGAGTGCAAATCTATCTTAGTGAAAATGGAGGCATGTCTCAATTCATCTAATAATTCGTTGATAGGTATTGGGAAGGTCCTTAATAGTAATGCATTAAGTGCCTTGTAATCAACACGGAAATGCCAACTACCATCTTTTTAATACATAGGACATGTGAATAAAAGGGTTGTGGCTAAGAATAATAATGTTTTCCTTCAACATCTCTTGAATGATAGATGTCATAGACTCTTTTGGGAATAGGGGTATCTATAGGGTTTACATTAACCGGCTTGGTGTTTAGTAAGGTAATATGGTGGTCATGAGGCCTTGATGGGGAAGTCCTGGGGTCCCCGAAAAATAGTTGGGTAGGTTTTAATAAGTGTAGTCACTTTTGGTGGTTGGGATGAAGGTAGGTTGTCAAAGGTTATTGATGTGGGTCTATGGCTTTAGTTTGGAACACTCTCAAATGTCATTAGGTGAAAAGAAGCACGTAATCATGAATTAAGTGAGAAAGTTGATGGTAACTGTAAGGTGATAGTTGTATTATTATGGGAAAATGTAATTGATGGAATGGAAAAATCAACATTGATAAGACCAAGGGTGCGCAACCAGGCCATACCAAGAACGACATATGCACCCTCAATGGATAGTAAATATAATGAAAGGTTGATTTTGAAGTGTGATTGGAACATCATGACACATGCCTTGGCATTCAAATGGAATTCATCACCTACCATAACTGAGAATTGAGGAATAGAGGTGGTTGGAAAGGTTGAGATATTAACAGTCTAGCTGTAAAATGTTATGTGTCCTGCTGTTTCAACCAAAACCATGACACATGAGCCATTAATAATACCTTGGAATTTGAGGGTTTGAGGTGAGAATTAGCATGTAAGAGTGTGGAGAAAGTTGGAAGTAGGTGTTGTTTGGATTTATGGTGGCTCGAATCTCTTCAAGATGTCGGGTCATAGGGTTCGAGTCAATGTGGTCATCATCAACTAGAAGTAAGAAAAACCTGCTAGTTACACACTAATGGCCAAGAATAAATTTTTCGTGACAATTGAGAAACAATCCTTGGGCCCGACGTTCTTGAAATTGGGTGTTGGAGAGACATTGTATGGGCATTCTGTTTAGTGAAGAAATGGGAAGGATATTTGGGAGGAATGGCTATTTGTGGATTTAAATAAGTGGGAGGTTTGTTGGTTGTGGATTGGGAAGGGGGCTGGTTGGGATGGTTATTGGGTTAGGAAAAGGGTTTAGAGTATTTGGGTTTGGTATCTTTAATTTTAGATTCAATGATTTTTGCCAAGCCAGTTGCTTGGGATATAGGCACCAGTTTATGAATAACCAACTCACTCTAAATTTCTAGAATTAAACCAAGAATGAAACAGTTTAAAATAACATCAGTAGACAATCCAACTACTTGATTTCCAAGTTTCTCAAATTTAGCTTGGTAATCTACTACTGAACTTTCTTGTTTCAATTTAAATAATTCAAATTGATGATTTTCATAAAGGCCCAAAGCGCACTCCAAAGCTTTGGTGAACAAAACCAATCATGTAATAAGCGATTTTGATACATCCATTTATACCAACATAAAGCATCACCATTCATATAAAATGAAATAAGAGATAATCGATTTTGGGTAAATTGTAAAATTGAAAAATTGGTCGACTTGAAATAACCATTCTAAGGGATTAGTACCATCAAACATGACCAGTTCTAGCTTGGGGTACAAAAAGGTGGTACGGAATTTGTGTTTAGGGATACTTTGGGTAAGATGAGGGTTATAGTGTTGTGGTGATGTAAAAGTGGTCCGTGGGAGGCATATTAAGTGGTGGTGGGGGGTAGTATGCGGTATCGAGAATAATGAGTAAAGGATGGTGGTTGAACACTAGAGGGACGAAGAATAGAATTGATTGTGGATTGTGGAACTGTTTGGGAAAATGTGGCGAATGGCGAAATGTGTGTGAATGGGTGAAAGAGTATGAGACGCTGCTGTATGCAAGGGTGGAGAAGAGGTTGTTCAAATACCGAAAAACCAATGGTAGAATGGTGGTCATTGTATGGGGTGGTTCCCTTTATGAAAGTAGTTTCATGAGCGATGACATAAGGGACTCATACCATGAATCTGTAAGCTGCCTAACGTTATCCATTCTGGTGTGTATTTTCCCAAGATTTTGTTGGGTCTGTTCCATATCTGAATGAACTTTATCAAACCATTCATCCATTTGTTGCTGATTTTTGGTTAGGGCATTATCTAACCTGAATATGAGTTATATGGACAGCTTGTCCGCAATTTCTTGTGGAGTGGGTCAGAGGTTTTGGGGAGCCATGAATTCAAGTTGAAAGCACCAATATTAGATAATTGCTCATGATATAACACTAGACCTAAAATTTCTAAGGAAGAAGCAAATAAAACAACTCAGAATTTTCTTAACCATTAATGAAAGAGATGAGTACAATATATAGTAGGGTTACTAAAGATAAAATGGGCCATGGGCAGAACTAATAAAAGCATTAATAAAATAATAAGGACAAATGCTAAAACATCCCACTTAATAAATAAAGTCTTTGAGTAAAACCGATGGCTTTTTTCTAGTTGATTTCTTAACATTAAAATTACTTTTTGGTACATTTAATAATTAATATATGTAGTCCATACGATTAAATACATTGATTGTCAAATGTATCAAAAAAATCAATTTTATTTATAAATCGTTACGGAAGAAGTATTTGTTTTTATTATTAGGATTGAAAGTATGATGTTTCAAATTTTCCAAAACCTCTTTGTACCACTAAAAATTCATCTGAGCGGTCTTACGTCTAACAACATTAAACTAAACCCCATTTTATTTCTAATGAGTCTCAATGCTTCTTTTTCCACTCTAATTATGTATGACACATCTTCTATATTTCCATCGAACATTTCCTGACTCATCCAACCAATGTCGAATAAGAAAAATGGGAACAAAGCAACCAAATTTACAATGGTCACTAATATCAAGATCCACATTTTTTAGTCCACTAAATGCACCTATCCACTCTTAATAGAAAGAAATTGTTATTTAATAGAGTGGTAATTTTATCATGAGTTCAATTACAAATAAAGACAACAAATAAAGTAATATTGACTATTAAAAATCTTGCAATCCTCGACCGTGACTTAGATATTGTAAAAGGGATTTCTTCGACATCAAGTACGTGTAAATTGAAAGTATAACCAATAGGAATATTGCTTAAAATAAACATACTTTTAATGCATGATAACCGCAAATTATGTTTTTGTGAAAGGAAATGATTCGTGCATTTTCTTTGATGAGCCGATATAATAACCTAAAACATTGTTGATGACCAAGAAGAAAGAGAACATAATGTTACCTATTCTTCGACGATCACCAATGACACAATCACCAAGGTCCGCATGGTCCATGGAGAAAAATCATCTGACATCAAGCAACCAAAATCCAAAACAAAGATAACCACTACACGAGTCGGTTTCTTTGTTGAACTCGTCACAAATGGGTGATCGAGATCAACAACATAACGAATAAGAATGGTGACTATTACAATAGATATGTAATTAAAGAATATAAAAGGCGAAATGACCAAAACATTAATGATTGCAATCATTATAATATCCAACTAGTTGTTGAATGATCATAAATTGGACCGCATAAGAAATTTAAAATCGAGTGCAATGGATACACCACCATCACAATATAAAGAGAGACGAGCCTTTGACTTGAAGTAGAAAACCATCTGGTAATGTTATTGTTTGTGTGGTGGAAGAATTATCAATCACTAAATTCATTTTAAAGATAAGTTCTAATATATTTAGTTTTATAGAAAATATATGTGTAAAAGTGCATGTAAATTTTGTCGTTTCACAAAATTTTGTGTCCATCCCTTTTAATATAATAACTTAAACATTTGTATATTTTTTAGTAGTTAGTAAGAATAAAAATTAATTATCCATCACATGTAATTGTCGAGCCTGTTCAATTATCCAAAAAAAAAAATCCTCAATTTTTTTAAGTATTAAAAGAGTTAAAATATACCAGTATTAAAGATTTGTGAAATTAAAAAAACATAATATCATTAAGGGAAATACTAATAATTTAAATAAATATTATAGCGCACGAGAGATGTCAAGGACTACAAAGAAAGAGAATACATCCGTCTTAACACTAGTATAGGGAGTCATGTCGTTGCTAATATGTCGTACATGACTTGTAGGATTGGTTATTAGTATTGTCATTTTTAAGATACCGGAAAGTATGATCTCCAATCCCCCAAAGCCTCTTTGCACCACCAAATATTTGACCCAACAATTCCACACAGTAAAAGACATTGAACTTATCCCCATTAAATTGATCATGAGTCACAATGCTCCTTTTTCCACTCTAACTATGTATGCCACTTCTCCAATTTTCCACCGTACACTTCATAAACTATCCTATCAATGTCGAGTTATAAAAATAGGAACCAAGCAACCAAGTATATAGAGGTCGCTAATATCAACATCCATACTGATTTCCATAGTCCATTGAATGCACCTAGCCACTCTTCGTAGCAAGAATTATGTGATTTGGTAGTTGGATTGAAAATCATATCATGAATTCAAATCCAAACAAAGACAACAAAGTAAGTAATATTGACTATTAAAAAACATGTGGTCATAAGTGTGACTCAGATGATGTAAGTGAGATGACTTATACATAAAGTAGAGCGGTAATTGAAAGTATAACCCATAGGAATATTTCTAAAATGGAATATATTTTTAGGTTGGCGCATGATAACTAACAAGTTATGATTTTGTAAAAGGAAACATTTTGTACAAATTCTTGGATGAGTCGAAATAAAACTTAGGATATTGTATGCAGCCATGAAAGAGAATATAATGTTACCTATTCTCATTTGATAAGAACATCGACAATAGGGTCACCATGAACACGACATGGACCCTATGAAAAATTAGCGACATCAAGCAAACAAAACCTGAAAATGTATTATCAACCATATTAATATTTCCATCCCCATTAACATAATGACTTATACATATGCATATTTGTTAGTATTTAATATGGATAAGACTTCAGTATCCCTCACATCGAAATGTCGAGCCCATTGATTATTCCAAAGATAAACCTAAAAGATTATGTAGTAAAAGAGGAAAAATATAATATTTTTTTGGAATTTTGATTCATTTTGTTTAAAATTTTGTTTTTGGAGGAATTAGTTTATAAAATTGATTAACTATAAGGGTGTGTTTTTTTACCTTGTTTGATCCTTGATGCACTAGAGTAAATACATGCTAAAATAAATGAAACACTGAAGTTTAACTACACATGAATTTATGAAATTATATTAATATTAATGATGTGTGAAATTATAAAAAACATAATATCATTAAGGGAAATACTAATCATTTAAATAAATATTATAGCATACGAGATACAAAGGTCCGCAAAGAAAGAGAAAGTCGCCTTAACACCACTAGAGGGTGTCGTCGCGCTAATATGTCGTTCATGGATTGTTGGATTGATTATTAGTATTGTCATTTTAAGGATAACTAAAAGTTTGATGTTTCCAATCCCCAAAGCCTCTTTGCACCACCAAATATTCGTCCCAACAATTCCACAATCGCTAACGACATTAAACATATCCCCATTAAATTGATCATGTCCACAATTCTCCTTTTCCACTCTAATTATGTATGCCACATTTCCTATTTTTCCACCGTACATTCATAAACTATCCTATCGTTGTCGAGTTACAAAAATGGGAACTAAGCAACTCAATTTATAGAGGTCACTAATACCAACATCCATATTGATTTCCATAGTCCATTGAATGCACCTAGCCACTCCATAGCAAGAAATATGTGATTCGCTAGTTGGGTGATAATTATATCATGAGCTCAAATCCAAACAAAGACAACAAATAAAGTAATATTGACTATTTAAAACACATGTGCTCATGAGTGTGACTCACATAAAGTAAGTGAGATTCCTTATACATAAAGTAGAGCGGTAATTGAAAGTGTAACTAATAGAAATATTTCTAAAATGGAATATGCTTTTAGGTGGCGCATGATAATCATAAGTTTTGATTTTTGTAACAGGAACCTTTTGTACATGATCTTGGATGAGCTGAAATAATATATAGGATATCACAGGCATCCTTGAAGAAAGAGAATATAATGTTACAAATTCTCATTTGACAAGAACCATCAGAACAAGGAAGACTCAACCCATAGAGAAAATTACTGACAACATCAATCAACCAAAACCACAAAAATAAAGATAACTACTACATGAGTTTTATTTCTTTGTAAAGCTCATCACCAAATGAGTAATCGAGGCAAACATCGTAACCAATAAGAGTGGATCCAATTGCAATTGAAATGAAGAAGGACATAATAAAGTATGACAATGACCAAAATATAAATGATTGTGGTCACTATAGTATCCAACGAGTTGTTGAATTATCATTCCCGAAATTAGACACAAAAATTGAACACTTGGTGCAAAGGAAACGACCACCATCACACTATAAAGAGGATGGGGTTCAAATTTAAACAGATTAAACATATGGTATTATCATTGTTAGTGTGGAAGAGTTATCCATTGGAAAACTTACTTTAAAGATAAGCTTTAATATATTTAATTTTATAGAATAAGATATATATGTACATGCCGTGATATTTTGTTAAACTCACAATTTAATGATCAATTCCTTACTTATAAATTACAATAAGTAATTATACCTAAATATAATATTGGGTCTCACAAATTGTATCATATGTGTTTATTTTATACATCTCGTTATGAAAAATTCGATTATTCTATCAGATGTGTTCATTTTGACATTATTAGTGAGAATAAGATTACAATATAATACTTTATATAAAATTAATATAAGTATAATACCAAAATTGCCTATCTAGTTATAAAGTGGACATGGAATCTTAAATTTGATAATGTACTATATACCAAGTTCTTTGTTCTAAGTATAAAAGTTCTTCAAATTAATTAGAATAAGTCATATATTTTATGATATGATGCGTCTTATAAATTAAAGTAGCTTATGATTAAATAGAGAATAATATTTAATTATTTTTGATTGGTAGTTAATATGGCCGAAAATGTATTATCAACTATATAATTTGTTAATCCCGATTAACATAATAAGTTAAACATATGCATATTTGTTAGTAGTTAATATGGATAAAAAATATGTATCCCTCACATCGAAATGTCGAGCCCCATCAATTATCCCAAAGATTAACCTTAATATTTTTGTAGTAAGAGAAAAATATACAATTTTTTAGAATTTTAATTCATTTTGTTTAAAATTTTATTTTGGAGGTATTATTTTATAAAACTAATTATCTATAGGGGTGTGTTTTTTTTACTTTGTTTGATCCTTGATTCACTAGAGTAAATTGATGCCAAAACAAATGAAACCCTAAACCCTAAACAAATGATTATCTGCACATGGATTTATAAATTTATATTAATATTAATGATGTGTGAAATTATAAAAACTTAATATCATTCGGAAAATACTAATAATTTAAATATATAATTTGTGCACGAGGATGCCACTCACAACGTGAAATCAAGATGTAAAATCAAGCTTGCCTCCTAAAGTGTTTTGATGACAAGTTTACAATGAAGACTTTGATTGCAAAAGAAATTGCTCAAATCATCATAATCAAGTCTTGAAAATCCTTGTGAATCAAAAAATAAAATGTCAAAAGGTTATGCATTCAATCTCACTATATGCATAAAAGTGTTCACAAAATGATCCATGCATCCATAAAATGCTAAAAATATTTTACATATCAAAATCAAGTTAGAACATGTTTGAAAATCAAATTTTATAAAAATTGCACTGGGAACCAGTTACCCCATATGGGAACCCGTTACCCAACTTTCAAAATAAACATGCCCTTTTTTGTATGGGAACCCGGTTCTCACCGGGAACCGTTCCCTTGTAAATTCAAATTTTAAACGTTGGTTCAAGGGAACCGGTTCTCTGTGGGAACGGTTACCACCGAACCGTGAAAATGCTTTTTATGTTAAGATTTTTCATGGTATCTTTACATTGAAGCATGACAACTTTTCATATGATTATACATGTTTGTAAAGGTGTTTTAGAACATATAAATTGCAAATTTTCATAATTAATTCACTTTCTTCAATTAATAATTCTACATTCAAAAACTCTCTTATTTTCATATATTCTCAAGTGTTCTACATCAAATATTTTGTGAGACTTTCCATACTTATTTTTCATTGAAAAATTATTCTAAGTTTCATACTATCATTGTGAACACTTGCATCCATTATTGAGAATTGTTTTGCTTGAAGAAGAAGATTAATCCAAGATTGATATATTGTGCTACAACTTCAAAATCTCTTGTAAAAATTCAAACATACTTATTGTTTTCTTGCTGTCCATGATTGTTGGAAGTAAGTTGTGCATTGAAGAGGATTGTTCTTCTTGCACTTAGTGTTGTTAGACCTTAATGGTTTTAACAGCCTTTGTTCTCCCTATAGGTTAGATAGTAGGCATCACCATTTGTGTGAATAGCTGTACAATCATTCTAACTATAGTGAAATCTCTTGCATGTTGTTGTAGGGGACTGAGTACTCTCGATTTGTAAGGGGAACTAGGATATATCCTTGTGTTCTTTACTTTTCAAGATTTACCGCTTTCATAAATATCTTAACCGAGAAGAAAGAATCCTCACATACTTCCATTCACCAAACCAAAAATATATATTGCATCAAGTATTCATAAAAAACCGATAGATTTTTAAACACCTAATTCACCCCTCTTAGATTTAACCTAATACTTACAATTGGTATCGAGCAAGTTATAGGTAACTTGTTCCTAAAAATTCGAATGGTTTCGCAAATCAAAATCCGGTTTTCAAAGATGGTGGTAGTAACAACAAGCCTCCATTGTTTTGTGGTGAATACTTTGACTTTTAGAAAAATCGTGAAGGCTCATCTTAAAGCACAAGGAGAAGAAATATGGGATGCTGTTGAGAATGGTCCATTTGCTCTAGCTTGTGTTCTCAATGATGTTGGATCATCAAAGTCTAAAGCATCATGGAATGAAGATGACAAGAAAAAAGTTCTCTTTGACAAAAAGGCAATCAATATTCTCCAAAGTGCTCTTAGTATGGATGAATTCTTTCGAGTATCGGCATGTACAACGACAAAGGAAATTTGGGACACTCTTGTAAAAACTCATGAAGGAACCGCCGAAGTCAAAAGATCTATATTGAACACTTTGAGTCAAGAATATGAATTATTCTCTGCCGGAGAATCCATCCTTGACTTGCAAGAGATTCGTTCACTTGACAAATCATTTGAAGGCACTCGGTCGACTTTAACTAACGATGAATTAAATCTTAAAGTGCTTAGGTCTTTAACTAGGAATGGCAACCAAAAGTGATGGCAATATCCAAAAGAAAAGCCGCAACTATGACTCCGCAACATTATTCGGAAAGCTTCAAGAATATGAAACGAAACTTGAAGACACGAAAACATGAGAATCATGAGAAGAAATCCAAAGGCATTGCTTTGAGATTAGATTTAAAATAAAGTCAAGATAAAGATGCATCGGAGGAAGATGAAAACTTCTGCTTCTTGTGAAAAGGTTAGGAAAATATTTTGGTCATAAAAATAATCTTCATAATGCTAACTTTGTCAAAAGAAAGAAATTTTATAAGCATAAAGATAAAGAAGCCTCCACATCAACACAAGATGTCACATGTTATGAATGTGGAAAGCAAGGTCACATAAAGCTGGATTATCCAAAACTTTCCAAGAAAATGGATTCAAAGGCAAAAAGAGTTCAAAATAAAAGGGCTTATGTTGCATGGGAAGATAATGAGATAAGTTCTTCATCCAATTCGGATAGTGACGAAAGTGCAAATCTAGCATTGATGGCTTCACATCATTACGATGATGAAGAAGGCGAGGTTAGTTATGATAACTCTCTTTATGATAATGGTGCACAAGGTGCTATAGATAAACTATTAAATGAATGCAAAATTTTATATAGAACTATTTCATCTCAAAAGAAAAGAATTTCATCTTTAGAAGAAAAAGTTGAAACTATTGAAAAAGAATATAAAGATGAAAAAGAAAAGATGATTAGTGATCATAAACAGAATTTTGTATGCAATAATTGTGAATCACTTTCTTTCCAAATTGTTCAATTAAAAGAGTCCTAGAAAGGTATGAAAAAGGACAAGTTAGATTGGAAAATGTTCTTAGCACACAAAGATATCCTAAAGATAAAAGTGGACTTGATTTTTCAAAATTTTCTCAACCAAGTCCCAACAAAACTATCTTTGTTAAGACTAATAACCAACCAATCCAAGAGAAAGTAAACAATCCTAAAGTAATTCATCATTATCCTAAAATGAAAAGAGTTGTTAAGAAAAAATCTTATCCTCCTAGATATAGAAGTAATTTTGAACCTACTTTTTCTAGTAAGCCACACACCTAATGCTTGCTATGTAAGAAACTTTAGTGTTCCAAGTGGGCATTATGGTAAAGAAAGGTACTAATTATGAAGGACCCAAAGCAATTTGGGTACCTAACAAAACTTAATTTGTTTTGTAGGTGTGGTTGAAAACTACTTCAAATTTATGGTATCTTGATAGTGGTTGTTCCAAGCATATGACGGATGACATAAACCATTTTCAAATCTAGTCTTAAAGGCCAAGGATTATGTCATGTGGAGATAACAACAAGGGAATAATTTTTGGCAAAGGCAAAGTTGGTGCACCACCTTTCACATCCATTGAAGATGTTCTTTATGTTGAAGGATTAAAGCACAATCTTCTTAGCATTAGCCAACTTTGTGACAAAGGCTTCAAGATCAAATTTACTAAAGATGAATGCTTGATTATTAATTAAGTCACCAATGAGGTAAAACTCAAAGGTAAAAGAATTAATAATATTTTTATGATTTCCTTAGATGATTTATCTTTGAAAGTAAAATGTCTCATGGTAAACAATAATGAATCATGGTTATGGCATAAAAGGGCAGCCCATATTCATATGGAGCACTTAAATAAATTAACCAAACATGATCTTGTTGTTGGCTTACCAAAGATAAAGTTTGTCAAAGATAAATTATGTGATGCTTGTCAAAAAGGAAAACAAACAAAATCAACTTTCATATCTAAGGATGTGGTGTCCACTACAAGGCCACTACAATTGTTGCACATGGATTTATTTGGTCCATCAAGAACAAGAATCTTTTGAGGTAATGTATACGCTTTAGTTATTGTTGATGATTTTTCTAGATATTCTTGGACTTTGTTTCTTGTGCAGAAAATTGATGCTTTCAAAGCCTTTAAGAAGTATGCAAAGCAAATTCAAAATGAAAAATCACTAAAGATTGTATCCATAAGAAGTGACCATGGTGGAGAATTCCAAAATGCATCATTTGAAGATTTTTGTGAAGAACATGGTATCTCTCATAATTTTTCAGCACCAAGAACTCCACAACAAAATGGAGTAGTTGAAAGAAAGAATAGGTTTCTAGTGGAACTTGCAAGAACGATGCTTAGTGATGCAAATCTACCAAAGTATTTTTGGGCGGATGCGGTTAGTACGGCATGTTATGTTGGAAATCGAGTTATCATTAGATCTTGAAAAAGACTCCATATGAACTCTTCAAAGGAAGAAATCCAAACATTGCTCACTTTCACATCTTTGATGCAAATGCTTTGTCCTCAACAATGACAAAGACAATCTCGTAAGTTTGACGAGAATCCGCGAAGGTATATTTATTGGTTATTCACTTTCTAGTAAAGCATATAGAATTTATAATAAAAGAACTTTAACTATTGAAGAATCTATGCATGTCTCTTTTGATGAAACTAACACCTCTAAGGAGGAAATAGTTGTGTGTGATGATGATATTATAGATTTACTCTCGGAAGAAATTTCAAATGATCAAAATGTGAATCAACCGAATCATCAAGGAGTACCACAACAAGATTCAAACATCAATGATCTACCCAAAGAATGGAGAACTCATAGAGACCATCCTATTGATAAAATCATTGGTGATATTAGTCATGGAGTTACAACAAGATTAAATCTCAAAGATGCTTGCTTAAACATGGCGTTTGTTTCTCAAATTGAACCCTCCAAAGTTGATGAAGCCTTAGGAGACGATCAATTGATAATTGCTATGCAAGAAGAATTAAATCAATTCGAGAGAAATCAAGTTTGGGAACTTGTTCCTAGGCCAGTGATAAACACATCATAGGTACCCGATGGGTGTTTAAAAACAAACTTGATGAGAATGGTATAATTGTTTGAAACAAAGCAAGATTGGTGGCTCAAGGTTACAATCAAGAATAAGGAATCGACTTTGAAGAAACATTTGCTCCCGTTGCAAGGTTAGAAGCTATTCGTCTTTTACTTGCTTATGCTTGTTCATTAAATTTTCAGCTTTATCAAATGGATGTCAAAAGCTCATTCTTGAATGGCTACATAGATGAAGAAGTCTATGTCAAACAACCCCCGGATTTGAAGACTTCAAAAACCTAGACATGTCTTTGTTGAGAAAGGCTCTTTATGGCTTAAAGCACCAAGAGCATGGTATGATAGCTTAGCAATTTTTTATGTGAAAAAGGTTTTGAAAAGGGTAAGGTTGATAAAATTTATTCATTAAGAAATCAAAAGTAACACTTTATTGGTTCAAGTCTATGTTGATGATATCATTTTGGATCGAATAACAAATAAATGTGAAGAATTTTCATTGATGATGCAAGGAGAATTCGAGATGTCCATGATGGGTAAGATGAATTATTTTCTTGGACTACAAATTAAGCGACTAAAAGATGGAACCTTCATCAACCAATCCAAGTATTGCAAAGAGTTGTTGAAAATATTTGATATGGATAGTTGCAAAGCGATGAATACTCCAATGGGCTCCGACATATGTTGATCAAGATGAATCCGATATTCCAATTGATATCACAAAGTATCGAGGTATGATTGGTTCTATTATATTGACGGCAAGTCATTCCACATAATGTTTAGTGTTTGTCTTTGTGCTCGTCAAGCAAATCCAAAAGAATCTCATCTAATGGCGTGTCGGTTTAATCATGAAGCATCATAAAGAACAACCAACGGCTTAGACATTGATTAAGATATAGTCAACATTACAAAATCATGCATTCAAGAACCAAAACACATCGATATTTGACATCATTTTCTCCGTGATCATGTACTTCAAGAGATGTCGAAGTCACTTTTGTGGATACTCATAATCAACTGCAGATATTTTTACAAAGCGCGCGTGAACCATTTTATAAAATTCAAGAGAACTTGGGATCTTGGATGAAAGTGATACATAAAATATTCACTTCAATTAAGGTGCACATTTTATTATTTTCTTAAAATTTTATTAAATTCATCTCCTCTTCTACTCCTTCTTATATTTGTTTTATGTGCATAAATGTGTTAATTGTGTGTTTTATATTAACTTGCATATCACTCCTTTACATTTCAAACTTTTATTCTTTCCCCATTCCTTTTACTAATGACAAAGGAGAAGATATGTTCTCTAACAACAATTTGTAGCAAACATGTACTTTCATTTTTTCAAGTGGTCTCCATTTCATAAATCAAGGGGAGCTTTGATTTAGGGGGAGTCTCAATATAACTTAAAATAGCTTCAACGGTTGGAGAAAACAAAATGGTTATTATTTTCAAACAAAAGGTTGTCATCATCAAAAAGGGGAAGAATGTGAAATCAAGATGTAAAATCAAGCTTGCCTCCTAAAGTGTTTTGATGAAGACAAGTTTACAATGAAGACTTTGATTGCAAAAAGAAATGGCTCAAATCATCATAATCAAGTCTTGAAGAATTCTTGTGAATCAAAAATAAAATGTCAAAAGGTTATGCATTCAATCTCACTATATGCATACAAGTGTTCACAAAATGATCTATGCATCCATAAAAATGCTAAAAATATTTTACATATCAAAATCAAGTTAGAACATGTTTGAAAAACAAATTTTGAAAAAAAATTGCACTGGGAACCGGTTACCCTATATGGGAACCCGGTTACCAAACTTTCAAAATAAACACGCCCCTGGTTTTTGTACGGGGAACCCGGGTTCTCCCAGCTGGGAACCGGTTCCCCTTTGTAAATTTCAAAAAAAAATTAAACGTTGGTTCAGTAGGAATCGGGTTCTCCCAGGTGGGAACCGGTTACCACTGAACTAGTGTGAAAAATGCTTTATGTTTTTGGGATTTTTTGGTATCTTTACATTGAAGCATGGCAACTTTTCATATGATTATACATGTTTGTAAAGGTGTTTTAGAACATATAAATACTGCAAATTTTCATAATTAATTCACTTTCTTAAATTAACAATTCTACATTCAAAAACTCTCTTATTTTCATATATTCTCAAGTGTTCTACATCAAATATTTTGTGAGACTTTCCATACTTATTTTTCATTGAAAAATTATTCTAAGTTTCATACTATCATTGTGAACGCTTGCATCCATTATTGAGAATTGTTTTGCTTGAAGAAGAAGATCAATCCAAGATTGATATATTGTGCTACAACTTCAAAATCTCCTGTAAAAATTCAAACATACTTATTGTTTTCTTGCTGTCCAAGATTGTTGGAAGTAAGTTGTGCATTGAAGAGGATTGTTTTTCTTGCACTTAGTGTTGTTAGACCTTAAAGGTTTTAAGAGCCTTTGGTCTCCCTATAGGTTAGATAGTAGGCATCACTATTTGTGTGAATAGGTTGTACAATCATTCTACCTATAGTAAAATCTCTTGCATGTTGTAAGGACCGGAGTATTCTCGATTCAGAGGAACCAGATATATCCTTGTGTTCTTTACTTTTCAAAGATTTACCGCTTTCATAAATATCTTAACCGAGAAGAAAGAATCCTCACATACTTCCATTCACCAAACCAAAATAAAAATTGCATCAAGTATTCATAAAAACCGATAGATTTTTAAACACCTAATTCACCTCCCTCTTAGGCACACTTGATACTTACAACAACAAAGAAAGAGAATGCATCAACCATAACACCGTAGAGGATGTTATGTTGTTGGTAATATATCGTTCATGGCTTGTAGGTTTGGTTATAAGTATTGTTATTATTAGTATGATGTTTTCAATCCCCAAAGCCTATTTGCACCAACAAATATCCCAACGGTTCCACACACTACCAACGATATTATACTAAGCCCCATTAAATTGATCGAAGTCTCAATGCTTCTTTTTCACTCTAATTACATACGCCACATCTCTGCTTTTCACCGTACACTTCATAAATCATCCTAGTAGTATGGAGTTATAAAAATGAGAACCAAGCAACCAAGTTTATAAAAATCACTAATATCAACATCCATATTAATTTTTGTAGTCTATTGAATGCACCTGCTACTCTCCATAGCAAGAAAGATGTGATTCGATATTTGGAGTGATAATTATACCACTTCAACTCTAAAAAGATAACAAAAATTTAATATTGACTATTAAAAATATACGATCATAAGTGTGACACATATATGATGTAAGTGGGATGCCTTATACATATAGTAGGCGGTAATTGAAAGTATAGCTAACATAAATATTTCAAAAAAGGAATATGCTTTTAGGTTGGTGTATGATAACTCGCAGTTATGATTTTTGTGAAAGGAAACATTTTGTAGATTTTCTTGGATGAGCCGACAACATAACCAAGGATATTGATGACAACCATGAAGAAAGAGAATATAATGTTACCTATTCTCATTTGACAAATGACCATTGGCGAAGGGCACCAATGAAGGCACGACATGGCCTCTAGAAAAATTATTGGCGACATCGCGACCAAAATCCAATAAACAAAAGGATAACTAATACACGAGGTCTTGTTTCTTTGTAGAGTTTATCGCCAAATGAGTAATCGAGACCAATAGTGTAACCAATAAGAATGGCGACAATTGAAATAGAACTAAAGCCAGAGAAGATAAAAGTATGATAATGACCAAGACATAAACGACTACGGTTATTATAGTATCCATAGAGTTATTGAACTATCACTCCATATTGTGCGGCACAAGAAATTGGACACTTGCTGCCAACGGATGCGACCATCATCACACTATAAGAGGGATGTGGCTTCGACTTCAAACAAATAAACATCTAGTATTGTCACTTTTTATGTTGTGGTGGAAGAATCATCTATTGACCAACTCACTTTAAATATAATTTTTAATATATTTAATTTTATAGAATAAGATATGTATGTGCACGTGTGTGCGTACAAGTGACGTTTTGTCAAGCTCTCAATTTAAAGATCAAGTTCTAACTTATAATTTATAATAAATAATTATAACTAAATCTAATTTCAGGTCTCCCAAACTCTATCACATGTGTTTATTTTATATATCTGATTTTGAGAAATTTGTTGTTATTCTATCATATGTGTTTATTTTACCATTATTAATGAGAATAAGATTACAATGTTTTACTCACTATATAATTAGGAAAATGTGTATTATAATAAAAATTGTCTTCCTAGTTATAAAATGGACATTAATCTTAAGTTTGATAATGTACTATATATCGAATTTTATCTAAGTATAAAGTTGTTAAAATTAATTAGAATAAGTCATATCTTTTTGATATGACGTGTCTTATAAATTGAACTAACTTATGATTAAACAGAGATTAATAATTATTTTTTACTAGTAGATAATTTGTCCAAAGTATATTATTTACTATATTAATTTGTCCATCCCTATTAACATAATAATTTAAACATATGCATATTTGTAAGTAGTTAATATCGACAAAATTTATTATCCTCACATAAAAATGTCAGACATTATCCTAAAGATAAACCAAAATAGTTATGAAGATTAAATGAGGAAAATATACAATTTTTAGAATTTTAATTCGTTTTGTTTAAAATTTTATTTTTGTACGGATTAGTTTATAAAATTGATTAACTATAAGAGTGTGTTTTTACCTTATTTAATCCTTGATGCACTAAAGTAAATAGATGCTAAAACAAATTAAACACTGAAGTTAATATGCACATGTATTGATAAAATTATATTAATATTAGTAATATGTGAAATTTTAAAAACATAATATCATTAAGGAAAATACTAATAATTTAAATAAAATTATATTACATCGAGGATGCCAAGGATTAAGAAAGAGAATGCATCACCTTAACACTAGTCGAGGGCCATGTCATTGCTAATATGTTGTTCATGGCCTGTATGTTTGGGTATTAGTATTGTCATTATTAGGATAATTGAAAGTATGTTGTGTCTAATCCGTGAAACCTCTTTCCACCAACAAATATTCATTCAAAGGGTTCCACACAACCGACATTGACATTAAACAAAGGCCCATTAAATTGATCATGAGTTTAAATGCTTCTTTTTCCACTTTAATTGTGTATGCCTTATCTCCTATTTTTCCACCGTACACTTCATAAACCACCCTATCAGCATCGAGTTATAAAAATAGGAACCAAGCAACTAAGTTTATTGGTGTCACTAATATTAGCATCCATATTAATTTTCATAGTCCATTGAATGCACCTAGCCACTCTCCATAGAAAGTAACATGTGATTCAATAGTTGGAGTAACAATTATATCACGAGTTCAAATAACAAAAAAAGTAAGTGGGATACCTTATACATAAAGTAGAGCGCTAATTGAAAGTATAACCAATAGGAATATTTCTAAAAAGCAATGTGCATTTGGGTTGGCGCATGATAACTCACAAGTTATGATTTTTGTAAAAGGAATCTTTTTTACATGTTCTTGGATGAGCCAAAATAATAAACTAAGATATTGACAGTAGCCATGAAGAAAGAGAATATAATGTTACCTACTCATTTGACAAGAACCATCGGCAAGGTCACTAATGAAGGCACGTCAAGGCCCCTAGAGAAAACCATTAGCAACATCAAGCAACCAAAATCCGGAAGAAAAAAAATATATAACCACTACACGAGGTCTTGTTTCTTTGTAGAGCTCGTCTCCAAATGAGTGGTTGAGACCAACTACAATACCAATAAGAATGGAAGAAGTTGCAATAGAAATGAAACCAGTGAATATAAAAGTTAGATAAAATAAATGATTATGATCATTATAGTATCCAAAAGTCGTTGAATTATAATTATGAAATTGGCGACACAAAAATTGGACTTTCTGCAAATCATGCGACTCACTTTAAAGATAAATTTTAATATATTTAAATTTATCCATTGGGAAACTCACTTTAAAGATAAATTTTAATATATTTAAATTTATAGAATAAGATATAAATGTACATGTGTGTATGCACGTGCAAAATTTTCTCAAGCTCACAATTTAATGATCAAGTCCTTACTTATAAATTATAATAGATAATTATAACTAAATATAATATTAGGCCTGAATTCTATCATAAGTGTGAATTTTATACATCTTGTTGTGATTTTTTTGTTATTCTATCGATGTGTTTTTTTTTTTGCATTAGTGAAAATAATATTACAATATAGTACCGACTATAAAATTAGGAAAGGGTGTAATACCATAAAAATTGCCTTCCGATTTTAAAAAGGACATGGAATCTTAAATTTGATAATGTAGTATATATTAAGTTCTTTTATCTAAGTATAAAAGTTGTTCAAATTAATTAGAATAAGTCATATCTTTTGTCGTTCCTCGGTATAATATGGGCGGTCATTGTAAAGTAACTGTGATTGCCCCACTTGTTATCAAAGTACGGGCTTCCAAGTTTATTATTCCTTAAAATGTCCATATCTTAAACAAACTCTCAAATGAGAATCATTTATAAAAGAGGGCCTTTTGTGCGAAAAATAAAAATATCGGAAAAAAAATAAAATTTCCTTAGTTTAAACGGTGTAAAAACAAATCTTTATTATCGAAATACCTCCACTGAACCGCCAAAAACTTGATATATGTGAACCACAGGTGGTGGTTTGTGTCAAGAAATATAATAAATTCGATCTCATATAGAAGTTTATGATTACCAAAATTTATCCTAACTATGGTTATCTAAGGTGATCAATAATGATTTGTTGTTTTGAGCAGAAAAACAAAGAAATGAAAACAATAATAGCTAAAGTAAGACATGTGAATTATGTTTCGTCCATACATAATTACATTTACTCTTTTCATATTTTTTGAATTACGAGAAGTTTTTAGGAAATAATGTACGTCACCCAGTTTCGTGGAATGCGCAACTAAATATTTTATATGCATAGATAATACAATCAAGAGCGTACGCTTTGTCACATAAGCGCCGCAATATTGATTGTTTCTCAATTGAGATCAAGTTGCCTTGTCAGTGACTCCACGAACTCAGTTGTTTAGCAACTTGCTTTCAGAGGTCATTTTATTAACTTTTGATACATGAATGGAATCTATAATGATCTTGCGTTTGCAATAATCATAAATGTGCAAAATTTACTTAAGCTCTAAAATAAATACTACCTTTAAACTTTCCCATAATTTCTACATAAACTTAGTATAATTTCATCATAAGTTGGACTTGCATACCCCCTAGTCCTTATGAGTTTACTCACTCATGGTAAACTACATTACAACAAAATTATAAAGCATTATATAATAAGAAGAGTAAATGGAAAAGTAATAACAAAATAAGAACATAATACTTGCAATATAAATTAAAAGCTTCAATTTATCAAAGAGCAAGAGCTTAAAGAGTACAAAGTGATGTTGTAAGAAGTGATGGATAGTATCTAAGTGTCTCTTAGGTTTCTCCACCCTTTGCTTGATACCTAAGCCTTCTTTATAGTAATCCAAAGGCTAAGACACTAATTACATGCACTAATTTTATGCTTAATGAGTACTTAACATTAATAAAAGCTAAAATGGGAGTTATAATTTTCTAAAGAATCACAAAAGGCATCTAATGCTCAAATTTAATCGCTCGGCATGCTCACACTAGCGGTGTCAACATACAAGGTGTAGGTTAGGTAACACGGGTTGAATATGTTATCCTTTGGTTACTTATATGGAGGTGGGTCTTAGGGAGAACACTACTTGTATCATGGGACATCGGTCGTTGTCTTTGTCTCCGCTTTTGTACGGAAATGGTCCTTTGTGCAAGATTTGTCCCTTTTCATCCAAGATTGCATAAACTCCTTATTGGTTGAAAGCATGATAACAAGGAAAAAATATAAAAACTTTAAACAGAGAAACACAAGAAAATAAATAATAAACAAGCTAGAAAAAGCATACATTTTCCACCTATCAAATCCAAACTTGAAAAGTTGCTTGTCATCAAGCAACAAGCTTACTTAGGACAAAATAGGATCAAGCAATTTTCTGTTTCCTTAAGATTTCAAGAGCATGAAACTTGTTAGTACTCATATGTGGTTCATTATTTTGAATGGCTATGACTTAAGAACCCCTGTACTCATCGATACCAAAGCATTACAAAAACACGAAACTATAATATATTCATTATTTTCTCCTCCAGGCTACATCTCCAACTATGCTTTTTACTTAAGACCCTTTTCGATTTTCCTCCCCTTTTTCATTTAGACAACCATTTTAAGGTATTTGAATTCATGATAATCATCACAAGCACAAGATAGCTTGACAATTTTAAAGCTTAAAGCACCACACAAGCAACAATTTCTCTCTTTATTTACCAATGAAATTATACATTTTTCTGTGTTTATTTATTGTCTACTTTTGGGACAAGGTTTGGGGTTCGACCGCTATTAGGTTAAGCAACTAGGTTGAGGGTTACCCAACTTAGAAGTTGTAGTTTCCTTTTACCTTTGTTTCATCATTTTGGTGCCAAAATTATTTTTCTCAACCAATCATACATGCAATATGAATCTAAGTTAGTTTGGACTTTCATAAAGCGGACTAGGGTTCTTCTCGAATTTAGTACTATGATACAAATCGCATATTAATAGTATCCTTCATAAAAACTAAGGTGTTAAGATAATATTGGTTTTATCAATTTTCCACTGGTACCTATACAAATCCAAACTTTATTAACAAAACTATCAAAATCAAGAACTTTCAAAGGAATTTTTGTTATGGCTCAAAGTTATTTACATTGGTACATGCATTTTTATTTAAGTAAGTTATCTTAACAACACACAATCACACGGAAAAATAAATAATGAAAAATGCAAAAAGAAAGAAATGAAGTAAATATCCAAACTTAGATCGGACATTGTCCCCAATATTCAAATTCAAGTAGGAGAAGTAAAATAAAACTCATTGAAACCTCATTGAGGAGGTGGAAAGCGTAACAAGATATCTCAAGTGACCTATGTTTTCTCTTTTCCTTTTAGTTCTTCTTCTTTATTAAAATGATCTCGTATAATGAAAATATAATAAAAGCAATTTAAAAGTGTGGGTAGTCTTCCACGAGCACTTTGTTTAACGTCATTTTACCTCGAAGATCTATGAGGGTCACCATACCCATTTATCCAACCATCTCTCATATCCACTACTCTTCTTTTTATTTTTTTTCTATAGGGTGTTTCATACTTTTGAAATTGTGGGGGTGGTTTTAGGAGATTTATATTTATTAACTCAACTTTTTCATCTCCCTCCTCAAGGGTAAACCTTCCCCTCTTGACATTAACAATTTCCTTGATTCCATGGTCCCCTACCTTAGACTCCATGACTATTTGCATAAATGGAATTGGTAGCTTGTAGGGAGGAGAATCAACATAAGGTGCTTCCTTCTTTACCTCTTTGACAATCTTCTTTTCGGGTGGTGTCGATGAATTCTTATCAATCTCTACATTTTCCTCACAAGAAATTTCCTCAATCTCTTTACCTTTATCCTTAACATTCTAGATTTGTTTTTCACTTTTGGTTGTGTGTAAGATGAGATATTTGGGTCTCCAATGCGTTGTTGTGAGTCATGAGGACCCGACCATAGTGTCTAAATATCTAAGGGTGTCACTATTATTGAGATTTTGGTTTCTAAATTCTTTATTCTATAGAGTTTGGTATAAAACTCTTTCATAGATTCAAGGCTAGAGCAAGATTGCGTCGTAATAAAGTTATCCATTAACAATTCAAGGTTGGATGGTTGAAAATTTTGTAGTTACTAGATAAGTGTAGTAGTTATTGTGAAGAAAATTTGGGTGATTACACCGATCTATAGGTATCAAATTACGGGCTTCCAAGGTTATTATTCATGAAAATGCCCATATTTTTAACAAACTCTCATGCAAGAATCATTCAAAAGGAGGGCGTTATATGCGAAAAATAAAAATAACAAAAATAAAATAAAATTTCCTTAGTTTAACAAAGTGTTAAAACAAATCTTTGATATCAAAATACCTCCCCACAACAAGCAAAAATATGATGATGTGTGAACCGCAAGTGGATGGTTTATGTCAAGTAATATAATAAATTGATCCTATATAGAAGTTTATGATTACCAAGATTTATCCTAAATTTTTCTATCTAAGGTGATCAATAATGATCTATTGTTTTGTTCAAGAAAGTAAACAAAATAATAACATAATACTAAAATAAGACGTATGAATTATGTTTCATCCATCCGTATTTACATATATTATTTTCTTAATTTTTAAATTATGAGAAGTTGACTATTTTTATAGAAGTAAAACTAATGTGTGTCACCAACTTTCATGGCATACACAACTAAACATTTTATATGCACCACTAATACAATTAAGAGCGTATGCTTTGTCACATAAGTGTTGCAATCTTTATTGTTTTTCAATTGAGATCAAGTCGCCTTGTCAAAGAAGCCTCGAACTCGCTTGTTTAGGAAATTTCTTTCTTTGGTTAGTTTATTACCTTTCGTACATGAATGACATCTATATTAATCTTATGTTCACAAAAATCATAACGCAAAATATACTCAAGTTTTAAAATAAATAGCTGCTCAAACTTTTCCATAATTTCTACATAACTTAGTTGAAGTTCATCATAAGATGAACTTACATAACCCCCTAGTCCCCACGAGTATACTCACTCATAATAAAGTACATTACAACAAAATTATAAAGCATTATATATAATAAGAAGATTAAATGACAAAGTAATAACAAAATTAGAACATAATACTTTCAATATTAATTAAAACTTTTAAGTTACCAAAGAACAAGAGCTTAAAGAGTACAAAGTGATTTAATAAGAAGTGATGGATAATACCTTAGTGTCACCTCTTAGGTTCCTCCCCCCTTTTGCTTGATACCTAAACCTCCTTTTATAGTAACCTAGAGGCTAAGACACTAATTACATGCACTAAATTCATGCGCTAATCAAAGAGAAAATAGGAGTTACAATTGCTAAAGAATCACAAAAAGGCATCCAATCTTCAAATTTTAATTGCATGGCACGAAAAGGCCATCTAACACGGGCAGATCGTGTTAGGTAATACGTCGTGTCAGGCAACACATGCTGACCCTATTAGCCTATGGTTCTTTGTATGGATGTGGATCTTTGGGGAGAACACGACTTGTGTCATTGGACACGGAAAATCGTGTTTGTCTCTGAATTTTTGTATTAGAAATGGTCATTTGTGCTCTATTTGGCCATTTTTCATTATGCATACATTTACCACGTATCAGGCAATAGTTTGTAACCCGAAAGATGCAGGTGGTTTGAACATAACATCCCTAGCTGATTGGAACTGAGTCACCTTTGGGAAGTTTTTTAGAACATATAAGCCAAAGCAGGTAAGCTATGTGTGAAATCAATACATACTGCATTAAGATCCAAGATGTGATGATTTGGCAACATTTAAGTAACTGCTCATGGATATTGAAGAACATAATGAAAAGTAGGGGAAAGATGGGATAAGTTGAATACTGGGAAGAAATCATCCAAATAGGGAAATACAACACCAAAGCTATGTACAAAGCGTTGAGAGGGATAAGGAACATGTAGAGTGATAAATTGTTCTCCAATAACCATGTTCAATCTGGTCCAAACTTCACCCTTTGGCTGGCACTAATGGGATGACTCTTAACAAAAGATAGATTAAAAAGTTTGGAATTTTCATTGATAAAAATATAGCCTCTGCAATAAAAATGAAATGTTGGATCACTTGATATTTGAGTGTAACACAACCAATAAAATCTGGAAACACATTTTGGAATGGCTAGGGCAAGAGAAATCCTACTGGTTGGAAGAATGGTTTTAACATGGTTTATAGAGGGCAGGAAATAATGGTTTTCTCGCAGCAAAACATGAATATGGGCATGAAAGATACAATAGTTTCCACTATTTTAAGTAAGGTGCACCGTGAAAAGAAAACTTATATTACATGTAAACAATATAAATCTAAGCATATAGTAGCTTAATGTTGGAATTGGTTGAGATGTAAACAATTCCAAGTCTCCTGGTTGAGATGTAACAACTGTTTTGGAAATAAAGTATTATTTCGTTACAAATAATTAAAATTATAAAAAAAAATTACAAAATCATCTTCCATGGTAAGTAAATGATATGTTTAATGAATTAAAAAAAAAAAGAGAAAATAAAAAATGTTAATAAGAAATATTATTAATGATTAATTTAAATTGTAAAATGATTTATAGTTCATGCTAATTTTTTTTTTCAAAATGGCGTACAATAAAAAAAAATGGGCTTATTACATTTTAATCCTTTTATTTTGTCTAATTAACTGAATCGGACTCTATTTTAAAATTACACAATTTTATTTCTCTTTTTACATTTTTTAACATAAAATTAATTATTTGTCTATTTTTAAATGACGTGTCATTGGTGAAACTTGACAAATCATTATAGAAGAATATTTTGTGAAAAAATATAAATAAAAACATTTGTATTTTCTACATTAAGAGAGAGGTGATTTCTAGTGAAAGTCGGGTGATTTTTGGAACGAAAAAGTGCAATTTTTGTCGTATGTTTTTGGTTTCAAATTTCTAAAGATTCCATCGGCCAAAAAACTTGATCTGAGATGGTTTAAAATCTTAGGGGCCATATCAGAGGGTTTTCAGCTTGGAAGCTTTCATACTTTGGAGCATGACTCCGGGCGAGGACTGTCGAAGAAGGAAGTGTCGTCACCATTGTTGAAGGATTAAAGATTAAAGAGAATGATGAAAAAACAAAGGATAGCATAAAGAAGAAATGATTTCACAAGCTTTAGATGAGAACCCTACACTTGAGCTAAAGAACATAACGAGCAACTTAGAGGTACCACCCAAGAAATTGTGGGTTAATGTTATTAGTGAAAACTGTATACTAGGAAATGGGCTTGCCATAGATTTTATAGCTCCTAAAATTGTGGAAGGATAGATTGAAATTTAAATTAATGAAGATGATGTGGAATTTGAGGTCAAATTATGGGATTCAGCGTTTATCATGTATGCTTTAGGGAAAGATATTAGCAATAATGTAGTGAAGCAATATATGAGTAGGTTTTGCAAATTTTTTCAACTGCTAGATAATGTTCTATCATGAAGAGGGATACTTCGTGTTGAAATTTCATTCATTCAAAGAAAAAGACACGGTTCTCATGAAAGGTACTTATACAATCCATAAGAATTCATCAACTATGGAGGAAAAGATCATGATGCTGAGGAAGAGAATTCAGAAGGACATGTGGTCGTGAATCAAATTCGACAAACGAAGTCGTGCAAACAAAGACATCACGTGCTTTAATGTAAGAAGTCGACCATTACAAGAATGAGTGTCATAAGCTCAAAAAGAGAAGCTAAAGTATAAAGTCTTCAAAGTGAAGAAGAAAATGGTGATGGCTACATGGGATGGTTAAGATTCTTAAGATGAGTGTTGTACCCCAATTTTGCCCTAAGATCCTCTATCATCTCATCATCACAATGCATTAAGATCACAAACAAGGTTGGACTCTAATGGTTGTCATATTCCTAAGTTTACTCTTAAGGAATCACCAAGCATCCTAAGCGTATTCGCATGCATGATTGATATGCATTTATTTCATCCGCTAACCTTTGATTAAAATACCAAAATATTTGTTTTTGTCTTTGTATATTTGTATTTTGTAGGTATTAATCCAAGACATCAATCGAATGTAAGTTTTTCCGATGTTTTCCTAAAATTAGATTTAAAACCTTCAAAAAAAGTGCAATCGATTTGCACATTGGAGCAATCGATTTCTCGGTTTTTTCAAAGAAATTTTCAAAATACACTTAGTGCAATCGATTGACCTGTAGAATTTTGAAAAATTGGGCAATTTTCAAGTTTGTGGGCTTGGTCTCCAATTTCATTATTTTCTTTTAATTTCAAATTAAATACTAATTGATTCAATTTTGGCTCCAAAACCAATTTCCAAGCATAATTCTAATTTCCAAACCAAACTCTAAATCACCACTCATTCCTAAACCAAAACCTTATAAATAGAGGTCTCCTCTCATTCAAATTTCAAGCTTTTGATATCCAAATACACCTTGTCAAAATTTCTCCTCATTCTCTCATTTTCCCCAATTCTCCCAACTCACTCAAAGCTCTTTCTTCTTCAAAAAGATTGGTGAATTCTTCATTGGAATTCTCCAATTCTTTGAGCTAAACCTCCATCCACTCTCTTTTTCTTCTTCAATTCCTTAGGTCTAGGCTTGTGATTCTTATTTTTGAAGTTGAAGTGAAGCAATTTGAAGTGTTACTCTTGCAAATTTCTCTCAAGATCTACAATGGTAAGTGTTGATCTTCATCTTTGATTATGTGATCTCTTGATAATTGTCTTTGTTTGATTCATTGAGCAAACTTGTTTTTATTTCCATTGATGTTAATTTCTCAAAATGTTGGTGGAATTTTCGTGCTCACTTGAATTAAGGAACACAAGGTGTTTGTGAAAAGTTTTGAGCAAGAATTTGGCCTTTAGAAATGTGATTTTTATGATTTTTACAGTGTGCAATCGATTTGCACTTTACTGTAATCGATTGCACGAGCCATGTTTTAAAGAAAATTTGAAAAAATAATAGTGTGCAATCGATTTGCATCGTCTAATCGATTGCACATAGTGTAAATTGTAATTTTCACTTGTTTTTTTATTTGTTTTGGATCTTTACTTCTACTCCATTCTTTTGATGATTGCCTTGGATTGTAATCTTGAATACTTAATTCTCTTTAATCTTAATGGACTTTGGGTGTTGATGAGGTTGGAGAAATTTATTGGTGATTCAAATCTATCAACGGATTAATTATATTAATTCTTGGTGCTTTGAGTCAACAATATATTTTATGCCTTAATCCACCAAGATGAGTGATTGAACTTAAAGATGGAAGAAATTAGAAAAGATATTTCTTTACTCTTACCTTTTAATTTATGTGCATAGGTTAGCCTCTTCATCTCCTCCTCATTCATTAATTTTCAAAATCTTCCCTCTTTTTCAAAGGATTCTTGTTTTCAAAACTAGAACCGCTTTCATAAAAAACTTGGACTTAGGTCCATGAATTTTCAAAACTTCTCTTCTTAATAAACTTTCAATTCATTTAATAATACTTTGACTATTCTTTTCATAAGACTAAAAAAACACCTAACCTCACTCAAATTTTTTGAGCTCTTTGTAGATTTTTTAAACTAATATTTTTTTAAAATCAACCAACACACAAATTTGGTCTTTTTTAGCCGAACTACTTGGTTTTGATTTCAACATTGCTTATTATTGGTATGTAGAACTGGAACTCATTGGAAGTTCTATCAAACCAAAAATTGTAAAAAAATAATAATACTTTTTTCTCATCTTTTCATACACTTTTGTACATACACTTTTTAGCATATATAGACAAATTTTCAAAAAGGTTCTTGCGGAGTACCGTAGATGCTTTGGGTGTCTAACACCTTCCCTTTGCATAACTAACCCCTGGTCCCAGATCTCTGATCTTTTTTTAGAATTTTATTCGCTCTTTTTCCTAGTCCTTTGGATAAAATAAAAGTGTGGTGGCAACTCTTTGTTAATTTTTTAAGTCAATTCAATGGATTATACTCAGCTTGTCGCTACAATGAGTCCGATGAAGAACATGTAAACTTGGTATTAATGGAAACTTGGAATTATAGCTCGATGAAAATATCCAATACAAGTGTAAGGCAGAATCCGATTCAGATATTAAAGAGGGTGTTTTTTACATATCTCATTCGAATTAACTCTTTTATTTGAGATTTGGAAAACACTAGAGCTTCCTAGAAAATACAAGGAACTTAAAAAGGTCCATGAATATTTTTCTGAAGAACACAAAACTTAAGAAATAATTCTCCACTTTGAATGAAGAAAAGTTTATTCTTAAGAATGATAACTCAACCCTTAAAAGCAAGAGTTCTAAACTAGAGAAGGAAATTCTTTCAAAATATTTTGTAAGAACTTATGATGTCATAAAGAAATATGACAAATATTTGCAAAAAATTATTTCTAGAAACTTAGGTAGAAGTGTAATGGCTTCAATGATCTATGATGTTAGAAGAAACAATACAAGAGGAATTAGTCATGATTCTGATGAAGAATCTGATTCTAAAAAAGAAGATAAACCAAATACTCTTAATTCTCATTTGTTTTTGCTAGTTTTGTGCCTAAATAAAAATCTATTTCAAAACCTAAGGTCAAACCTAAATAAAAAACATGTTTCAATATTCATATAAATATGCTTATCCTACTCAAAAACCCAAAGTTGTTAACAACTCTGAGAGGACCAACAAGAAAGGACCGAAAAAGTTATAGCTACCTAAGAAGAAGATAATCTTTGTTGTAGATGTCCTTAGTAGAAAATTCAAACTACCAATCCTGGTACTTGGATTCTGGGTGCTCGCGACACATGACGGGAATAATGCATATGTTCCTAACCCTAGAACTTGAGCCTGGTGGCTTTGTGGGTTTGAGTTGATCACAAAGGTAAGATCATAGGCTAAAAAAATAGGTAATGGTAATCTCCTTATATTAATAACGTTTTACTAGTTAATGAATTATTGCATAATCTATTGTCCATAATTCAATTAAGTGACAATGGTTACAATATTATCTTTTATCAAAAGTCATGTAAAATTGTTAGTTAGAAGGATTGCTCCATTAAGTTTAGTGGAAAGAGAAATAACAACATCTATAAGATTATACTTTTTGATCTTAAAGAACAAAATGTTAAGTGCTTCATGTCTCTTAATGAAGATCAATGGATATAGCATAGACGATTTGGCTATGTTAGCATGAGAAAATTTTCACAACTAAATAAGCTTAAATTAGTCTGAGGCCTTCCTAAGCTGAAGTTCTCTTCAGATGCTCCATGTTAAGCATGTCATAAAGGCAGTTTTTCTAAAACTTATTTCAAACCAAACAATGTTGTATATGCCTCTAGGACTTTTAAACTCTTACACATGGATATCTTTGGACCATTGAAAACTGCTTTTGTCCATCGTAAGAAATATGGTTTAGTCATTGTTGATGACTACAACAGATGGACCCGGGTTAAGTTTCTAAGACACAAAGATGAGTCTCATTATGTGTCATCTACCTTCTACTCTCAAATGCAAAATGAGATGGACTCTAAAATTGTTAAAGTCAGAAGTGGTGGGGAGTTTGAAAATAAGCTTTTGAAAATATATTTTTTTCTTCTGAAAATGACATTTCCTGTGATTTCTCCTGCCCTAGAACTCCACAACAAAATGGAGTTATAGAGAGGAAGAACTGGACTTTGCAAGAAATAGTCAGAACTGTAACATCCCCTAATTCTCCACATAGAAGTATCACACAATCAGAGTGAATTAGCATGCATATTAAGAGGGAATCACATATATTTTTTAAATTAAAACAACACATACAATGGTCATGCTCAGATAACACCTATTTAAATCTCATGCTTCAATAAATTATGCATATCACAGTGGAATATTTATTTTCTTAGATACTATCATTGATTATATCTCATACTATAACCATTAAACATCATAAGAACGAATCCATAACATCATCAAGTCATATGAATCCAAACATCGACACGAAGGTCACATCAACATAGTATCTCAACATACAAATCTAAAACAATGAGAATACATAACAATATCTCAATATAAACATGAGTTCAAATAACTCATGTGTTATATGACCAGAGCAATGACTCACTACCTAGAAAAACGGATAAGCTAACTAATCTTCTCAACTAGTCTTGTGCGAAGCACCACTATCCTTAGAACTTGCACGATGTCGCATAGAACATCACATACAACAGAAGGGTGAGAATTCAAATCATTATCAAAATGAAATTCTAGTATCGATATGAGATGTCAAAGGTGATGTCATTAAACCGATATTCATTATGATGAGCAATTAACAATTATAAAAATAAATGCAAAACTAAATAACATGTTGAATTGTTTACCATTGGTGCCACACCCACGCTAGGGGCTACCATGCCAGGATGAAATCCACTATGATAATTTAGAGTTAAATTACCGTTTACACTCCTCACTTAATCACTATCCAATGACCCTTCTACCTAAGATCCCTCTTGATATAGAAACCCTCTCAATCCCCACACCACACGCGGTGACATTAATAATAAGAAAGTTTGAAGACACACTTCAAAGACACATAATCATCATCGCTCAAAGCTTGTTGATGATTAACAACTTACAACTCAACTAACGCCCACCTCAAGTATTAAACAATACTAGAGTGGCTCACAATTAACAACACATACTTAAAACCAAAAGCTAAATTAGTATCGTTCAATCTTTTAGAATGGCTGACTCAGCGAGGTTAGATGCCTTTAAATATGATGACAACAACTAGGGTTGCTTCACAGATAGTTTTCACGAGTCCTAAGCTTTCTCCACAAAGTAGGACAAAAGTTCTCCAAGAATATTGTTGAAGAACGTTATATAGATTCCTTAATCGAGCATACAAATTAAAACAAACGGCTCATAATATTTCTAAACTTAAAAACCGCCAGTTTCACATGACATCCGCGACATCTTCATAAAACCTGATGATACATTAAACTTCATGGAATTTTCTGAGCAAAATGCTTTACCAAAATTGCTGTCAATCTAAAGAACTAACAAACTCCCCCTTTAGAAAATTCTGGCTAAAATATTACTTGAGGGTATAAGCCATACAATTAACATCAGCATCACAATCAACAGTTAAGCACATACAACATGAACATAGATGTAAGCTTCACACAATTCATTAGAGCAACATATTCAGAGAAGCACATCATAGTTAGCATCACAGTTCATCAGAGATACAGTGGGGAAAAATTATGTTCAAACATCAGTTAGAACATCACGTATGCACAAACACACATAGTTAAGTTGTCCCTCTCGCAAACAACATTTCCCCTCAACATCACATCACGTTAATTGTTAGATACACACATTAACACATAGTCAACCTCCCCTCAATATCAACAACATCACACAATACATTTCAGACTTATATTTCTTTATTGGTCCACCCCAATCATCGTGCATCGGGACTTTACTCCTTTTAGCCATAATATGTCAAAGGTAGAGTATATGAGAGCAATTAGTAATTGCTACATTTCTTCATGGATGCAGATGCCAAGTTTGCCTCTTAGAGTTTCGAATTGACTTGCATCTAGTTCCTTGGTGAAAATATCTGCTAGTTGTCTTTCAGTAGTTACATGTTCTATGTAACTATTTTGTCTTCAACAAGTTCTCTTATAAAGTGGTGGTGAGTGTCAATGTGTTTGGTTCTGCTGTGTTGAATAGGATTCTTGGATATGTTGATAGCACTTAGATTGTCACAGTATAATGTCATGACATCTTTTTTGACATTGTATTATGTCAACATTTGTTTCATCCAAACTAGCTGAGAGAAACTGCTTCCTGCATCTATGTATTCAGCTTTGGCAGTTGATAGGGAGACACAGTTTTGTTTCTTGCTAAACCATGAAATAAGATTTTTTTTTCCCAAAAAGAAGCATCCTTCTGATGTGCTTTTTCTATCATCTACATTTCCTGCCCAATCAGCATCATAGTATCCACTTAGAATACAGTTAGATCCGCGAGAGTATAACATGCCATAATCAGATGTCCCATTCACATATTTCAGTATCCTCTTCACTTGATTAATATAGCTTACTTTGGGTTCAGATTGATATCTAGCACAAACTCCAACAGCAAAGGCAATGTCTGGCCTTCTAGCTATGAGGTAAAGTAGACTACCTATCATACTCCGATAAAGACTTTGATCTACACTTGCACCTTTTTCATCTTTGGATAACTCCATATAGTAGGTGTGTGTTCTTTGTGACTTGCATTCTCCATCCCAATTTTTGACAATATTCTTAGCGATTTACTCCGAGATAGAAATATGAGTCTTCCATTTATGCTTGAAGACCAAGAAAGTAAGTTAATTCTCCAACAAGACTCATTTCAAATTTGATTGCATTTGTTTGACAAAATGTTGGACCATTTCATCGACATTCCACCAAAACAATATCATAAACATAGATTTGAGATATCATGATACTTCCTCCTTGGTCTTTGACAAACACTATTATATCTTTGCCACATTTCGTATCCATTATCAACAAGAAATTATCAATCTTTCATACCAAGCTCTTGGAGATTGTTTCAATCCATATAGAGCTTTTTCAACTTGTACACGTAGTAGGTATAGTTGGATCAACAAATCCTTTTTGTTCCGATGCACTTCTTCATTTAAGTAGCCATTTTGAAAGGAACTCTTCACATCCATTTGAAAGATTTTAAACTTTAGGACACATGAAACTCTCGTAGTAGTCCGATTGATTCGTGGCAAGCTTGGGGCAAAGGTTTCATCAAAATCAACTCCTTCGATTTGTGTATCCTTAAGCAACTAGTCTTGCTTTATTTCTGGTGATAAAACCTTATTCGTCAGACTTGTTTTTTGTACCCACTTTGTACCAATTACATTGATTCCTCTCGTCTTGGTACTAGATCACTTCATTTCTCTTGAGTTGTTATAGTTCTTCTTGCATAACATTAATCCAAAATTCATCTTTTAGTGCTTCGTTGACATTCTTAGGCTCAATTTGGAGACAAACAGAGTTAGTAATGACTTCTCTTGATCGGATGGTGAATCCTTTTTGGATCTCCTATGATTAGCTCCTTAGGATGATCTTTCTAAATTATGATTGAGGGTTCTCTGCTTACTTGTCCATCTACAAGTTCTTCGTTGTTTGGAGTAGAGTCCTTGTGCTTATTTGTGGAATCTTTTGTAGTGTATTCTAGATATGTTTCGACACTTTCTAAGACATAAGCTTCCTCATTCCATCCTCTATAATCAACAACAATAATGGACTCCATCATTGCCCTAGTTCTCGAGTTGAAGACTCTATATAGGCTCTGCGATTTGTAGAGTATCCTTAAATATTCTTTAATCACTCTTGGGGTCCATCTTCCTCATGTGTTCACGATCGCTAAGATATAACATTCACTTCAAAGATATGAAAGTATTTGACGTAGGTTTCCTTCCTTTCCACATCTCTTATATAAAGGGTTGAAGTACCTTTTCTCAAAGTTACTCTATTGTGAATATAGCATGTAGTATTCATGGCTTCAACCCAAAAGTGGTTAGCTAATTCTTAGCATGAATCATTGCTATAGCAGATTCTGGAGAGTTATACTTTTCCATTCTACAATCCCATTTTGTTGAGGAGTATAGGGAAGGAGAATTCTTGGTTGATCCCTTCGGAGGAGCAACTCGAAAATTTGTTGTTTTCAAACTCCTTTCTATGATCACTTCGATTATGATCACATATTTTATCCCTTATAAAGTTCACCCAAGTATATCGAGAATAGTCATCTACAACCACATAGGCATATTTCTTTCCACCGAGACTTTCTACCTGCATCGGTCCATAAATACAATGTGAAGAAGTTCCGGACTTTTGATGTAGTTAGATATTGGACCTTTGATGTTACATCTTCGTTTGTTTTCCATTTGGCATTCTCCACATACTCTTCCTTCGTCAATCTTAAGTTTCATAATTCCTCTCACTGCTTCCATAGAGATGATTCTTTTCATTCCCTTCAGATGTAGATGTCCCAACTTTTGATGTTATAGTTTAACCTCATCTTCCTTGGCTAGAAAACATGTTGAAGAGAAATTTAATTCTTCAGGTATCCATAGGTAGCAATTATCTTTTTATCTAACACCTTTCATTACAGCTTCACCCTTCTCATTTGTAACCACACATTCAGATTTTGTGAAGTTTACCTTAAAGCCTTGATCACAGAGTTGACTAATACTTATCAGATTTGTAATCAACCCTTTGACAAGCAACACATTCTCAAGATTTGGTATTCCTGTGAAATCCAATATTCCAACTCCTTTGATTTCTCCTTTGGCTCCATACTTAAATGTCATAAAACTTGTAGAGTGTGATCTGATATCTACTAGTATGTTTTTAACTCCATTCATGTGTCTTGAGCATCCACTGTCAAAGTACCGGTCTTCTTTAGCTGAGGCTCTGAGAGAAGTATGGGCTATGAGACTTGTAATAACATCAACCCATTGTTTCCTTTTATTTATAGTGGGCATAGTCGGATGAATCTTGGATTGAGGCACATGCTTTGATATCCATGCGACTTATAGCATAATGACTTTATATGACCAAACCATCCACGTGGTGACATCTCCATTGTTGGTATCTTCTTTTGAGTGTTGTATTCCTTCTTCCACGATGTTGAGACATGTGTTTCAACATTAGTGGTTTAGTCTCGAATATGATTCAGTTTGAGAGAGGTTCATTTTGGTTGTTTCATTAAAGCCCATATCACTCATGTCTTTTATCATTCTTCCAACTGAAGTATTTTATCTAATATGTCGATCCGATATTTAGCATTCGACAGTTGGATAAGTTAGCAAGTTCATATTTGAGGCAGAGTTACTTGTTCCAACTTGCATATGGTTCTCAGTGCTTTCTTTTTCTCTCCTCTAGTTTTTGGCAAGCTCCATTATTATACCCCAAAATCTTCTCTCCTATTTTTTCAAGTCAATACACATCTCTATACTCAAGAGTTCCTCAACGGTTGGCGAGATGGACCCTCTCCTAAGCAATCAACCCATAACTGGGTTTTGATTCTCTCAAGTCAAAGATGAGTTATAATGCCTAAAGTGATCATCATGTCTCCTCATATGTTTCAAAGTATTTCCATGTCAAGTTTCAAGCTTCATAGCCTAAGTTTGATCACTCAATTGCTCAGATGGTTGAAAATCAATTGTATTGGACAAAAAGTCAATTGTGGTCAACATACAGTCAAACTTCATCATTTTGGTCAACATCAAGATTTTGAAGTCACATTCATCATTTGATCAAGGGTTGATCATGATTCCTCAAGAAAATCAAAGAATTGATTAAAAGTCAAAATTCTAAATTAGGGTTTTTGATTAAAAGTCAATAGAACTTTGACTGGACATAACTTTCACATACTTCATCAAAAAATTTGCACCAAAGCTCATTGAAGGAATTCAATTCTATACGACTTTGTGTATCACAAGTTTTGCCCAAAATGCTTTATTTGAGAGATATGAGCCAAGACATTATAGGTCCTCAAAAAGTCAACAAAAGTCATTTTTTCCAAAGAGGTGTACGAGCATGAAGGCTTCAATGAAGATGAAACCAAAGAAGCTCTTAGAGGGCATCTTAATATTTCTAAAAGTCCAAGATCACTCCCAAATGATGAAAATTGGCAAATATATTGGTGCAAGTTTGAAAATTTTAAGAAAGTGCATGAAAGAGGCTCCAAATGGGCCTATATTTTTATGATTAAAACTTGTTTCTAACATTATCAAGAGGCTCTAAGCCCATCCATGCACCATTTTAATATTTAATGTATTTATTTTTATTTTATTCATTAAAATCAAATTAAATCAAAATAAAATACAAGACAAGGTGTAAGGCGTGTTGTTGTTATTTAGATGTCTTGAGGTCCAAGGAAGTCCAAGAAAGTGGAAAAATGTATGTGATTGAAGCAAAATAGGAAGGTTTTCATGCAAAATTGAAAGATTGGAAATCAAACATTTTCTCCATCAATGAAAATATTTTCTCACAAGTCTTGACCTAATTTTGTTCCTCTATACATACACAACAAGACCAGATGTAAAGGACAAGGTTCACGCACACAAAACCCTACACGAAAATTCCAAAAAAAAGCAAACCTAGGCAAGTTATTATCACAATTTCCATCCGTTTTCACTCAATTCCAAGGATCGAATCATACCGAGGTTTCCGTGAATCGATCCAACCACTCACACGATCCTAAAGAAAGTCGAACCTATTACTCAAGTACACCGATTGGTAAGGTTCTTAGTTTCGATTTTGATTTTCATGCATTATTGACATGTTTGATGTGTGTTTGTGTTCAGACATCCTTAGAACAGTAACGTGTTACATGTAAGCTTTAAGGCTTAAATGAAAAACACCATTGTTAGGGAAAACTGCTGGAAGCTTCAAAACCAGATACAGCCAATTGGACCAAACCAAGGCCACCATGAACTCGCACCTCGATTTAGGGGTAGGGTCCCTTTGATTGCTAACTTTTCCTATTTTGCATATTTGATTTTGGGGTGATCGGAGAAGACGACGGAGTTTGACTCCGCGTCTCGAACTTTGTTGATTGGATGGGCACCATGGCAAAACCTTGCTATCTAATTCGTCCATTCAAATAATTTTGGGTACCACGCTACGGTTTTAATTAATTTTTGATTTAATTTTTGCATATATATATATATATATATATATATATATATATATATTAATGGTTGTATCCAAATGAACAGACGATCACCACCCCTAGTGGTTAACCACGTTAAGTCTCTTCTCTCTCAAGGCGTGGTTCGATCCTTGCCTTTGCTAAATTTTTCAATATTTTCGATTTTCGTGTACCATACATACAATGTGGGTTCAAGCCTTGGAGACCACCCTTATTTTTAGCACCTATTTCCTTCATATTTTTCTATTTCTCTTATTTTCTAACCAAAGTCTTTTCTTGACGAACGGCCTCCGATCTGAATAGATGAACTGGAGAACATATCGGATGATTATAATGCCTGAGAACCACACCAAAACAACCTTCGCACTTAAAATCTCCATCAACCACACGAACAAAAATATCCACTTTTGGCTCAATAATGAGATGATCAAACGCATAGTTTCTTCCACAATTTGAAATGCTCAACCTTGTAACCACATGATCAATTATATGCATGTATATGCAAGTATGTTTATGATAATGAAACTATAAGTTAGAAAAGTCGAAATCAAGAGGGTAAATTTTGGCACAACAGGGATAAGGTGCCACATAGACGACGTGTGGTCCCAAACATTATGCCACTAGTCACAACCAAACAAACCTCTCGGCCTCGGACCGGTCCGAGGGTGTGGGCGATGAAACAAACTCGCAAGCTCTCAAACGGGTCCGAGGACGGGCTTAGCTTCAGGTACTTAAGCACTTAAACACTTCTTTGCATTATCTTGAGTATTCTCGCTCGACTTAAGACATTCACGATCGTCTTGGTCCATTTGACTTACCAAATTTTCCACATTAATGTATCAAAGATACAGCTTATGAAATTATATTATTATTATTATTATTAAATATTTTTCAAAATATAATATTCATTACAAGTAGTTATCAGAGGTTGAAAATGAATAAAATAAAATGCAGCATTTACTGCATTTATTTATAAAGATATCATATAGTAGTAGTACAGTCCAAGCAGATCGTAGCCATAAATTAGAATACTCCATTGATGAAAATTGAATTGAATTTTCAAACCCTCGTTGAAATGCATTTAGTTACATAGCTTTGATTACACATACGGATCAGAGTGCAGCATTCAAACGCTATTAACGGATCCACTTCATGTGCCAAGTTGCCAACCAAACTCACCACCAAAATCAATTGCATTATGCTATGTGGTATTACTTTTAAATTGTACTAGTAATTTTTTGTTGTAGATTTCAATGAGAAATACTTCAATGCTCACATTAAAACACCAGTATATTTTATGGATTTCAAGATATTTCCTTTCACGTGATAGTAGATTCTCTCACCATGTAGATATTACTTATTAGTATTAGGCTTCAAAATTAATTGCCATTTTAGTTTGCTTCCAAGTTTTCGAAGTACTAATTAAGAATGTTATGTACTCCGTGATGCTTATCACACCTTCCATTTTAATCCTTGGTAGGTGTGTTAACTACAACAGGTGTTTAAAATTAGACGGATCAATCGAATCGAAAATCGATCAAATAATAAATTTAATTTAATTGTTGGATCGCTAAGTTATTGAACCTGCAGAATCAATAAAAATCGACGTAAATTAGAAAAATTAAGAAAATTAATGGCTATTTTATTTTATTTTAATTTTTAAAAAAAAAACGATAGTGTTTTAATTATTTTAATTAAAAAATTAAAATGAAAAATAAAAGAAATGAATTAAAAATTAAAATTAAAAATAAAACAAAATAATAATATCATTGACGAAAAGCGGTTATGAATGCAGATGATTTTAATATTGATGAAAGAGATTTCAATATTTAAACATTTTTTTCTCTTTTGAACTAAATTTAGTATAAATTGGAGTTATTTTGTTAAAATTAAATTATGTAATTAGATTTTTGCAATTAAATTTTATAATCTTATACTATTTTGTTACAGTACTTTTGTTTAAAATTTGAATTTAAATTATGAACTTGTGAATTTATGATATGATATTTTTTTAAAAAACAATATTAGTTATATTTTGTAGAGGCTGAATCATCCGGTGCAACCAATTTTATACATATATAATTTTATTATAAAAATTAATATATTCAACTGAGTTATCCGGTTTAATCCGATTTTGTCATGTGGTTCAACCAGTGATCAAGTAATTCGACCAATAAATCAGTAACCTAATACTGTTACCGAATTGATTTAATGATCGGTCCAATTTTTAAAATATTAGTTAGAACGAATTGATTTCGTTTATTATTATTATTTTATTATTTATAAGGGCTAATTTTGAGGTTATTGTTAAAACCCCAATTTATTTTTATATTTTTATGATATTGATTTTAATTATTGAGTGTTGCATATAAAAATAATATTTGTAATTTTGTCATTATTATTATACTTGAACCAAAATCATAGAGTTAATCTAAGACCTTTGTCTGCAGATTTAAGCGGCAAGAAAAAATAAAGTATTTATATTTACCAAATGATATATAAGGTATCGTATCGCCCACAAAGATTGGTTATTGATTCGTTGTTCGACAATTTGTTCGTTAATGAATTTCAATTAAATGATTGTAAGGAAAGACAAAATAAAAAGTAAATGAACAAAAACTATAAAGGATAGACAACTTGTCCGAAGCGAATGACACTACCCGTCACATGATTTAAATCACTGTCCAATTATACTCATTTACGATACTGCTGCGTGTCATCACATACCTCTCACAACCCAAGTTATTTCTAAACCAAATTGAGAATTCAACACATCACCTCGATAGCCATGTCCGCCTACCTTAACAACACAAAAGTCAACCGTGTCACTGCGACCGACTATGTCTACCGACACCCTAACACAGAGGCATTAATCACGATACTCTAAGTAAATGTCACCTAAACTACATTCGAAACTAATGAGATAATCACCCTAGGTAAGAATCTAAGAAATTTATGTCTAGCAAAGCTCAAATCCCTAACACGAGTAAAAACCAAGAGAATCACCAACTCGATTCATAAAGCAAGCTTTATACACCAAAGGCGACAAATATACATGAGTTCAGTAAATACACATACAAACCCAACAAATAGAGAAATACATAGAGAAGGGAAGAGATAAACCACAGATCTACACTGGTTTGCCAACGTCAATCGAAGAGCAATACACCTCCAATCATCCATAAGCAATCCCTAATGTTGTTTTCTAAGCTAATTTATCAAAAGTATCAAAGTGATGGAGTTGGGAGACAAAAAATCACCCCTAAAACCATAAAACACAAAAATAAAAATAAAACGAAATATAAGCAAAAATTTGTTCCACACGCCGACCTAAAAGCTTCTCCCTGCGACGACCTTATAAACTTGGCACAGATTAAGCCACGCCCTCAACTGATCAAAAATATCTACCATCGTCTGGCGACGGCCATCAGCCGACACTTCCTTTCCTTGCTAACGACCAAAGAACGAAGCACTCCAAAAATTTTGGAAAAGCGCCTTCCTCACTCTAACGCTTCGCGACGCAGACGCGATGGTCTCGTCCATCGCCGACGATCCAAGACAAAGGCAAGAACTTTTGTTGCTTTTCCTACATAACTTTCAATGACTTCATCTTTAGCCTTATTCCTTTATTGGTCAACTTGCATTGGAGCTCCATTTGGACTTTATTCTCAATGCTCCAATAATGCACAAATACCTACAAAATATATACAAAGTAATCAAATGGTACAATATATACACAAAACATAATAAAATGTATTTAAAAGAAAAGTGAGATTATTCAACTGATATTAACAATAAATAAACAGATAAGTGCCACAAAACATATATACAAAATAACTATATTTTGCCACTTATCAACCCTTCTAACAATTAAATTGGGTTGATTCCACACCAATGGTCGATTCCACACCTTCAAAGCTGTCAACCAATGGCCCATTCTCATGCTCATCTCGCCACGCAGTTGCCATCAACGCCACCTTCGGTCTCTCCCACAACTCCGACAGTTTTCATCGTTCGCCCAACTCCAAAGCCACCATGGTTTACATGCGGTTTACAGTTTCTTCCTCACTTCCATTTAACTAATTTTAGTATTGTGGTTCTGCTTTGTGTCATTGCTTTGGAACCCTTGTTTGTCCTTTTGGGGTTTTGCTTCACTCTGTGTGTTTTGCTTTAGTTTAACCTATTTTCAGTGGGCCTTCAAGGTGTTTGATATTTTTCTCCAAAGAAGTTTGGTTGGTGAAAATGGATTTTGGAGTAATAATCTAAGGGTGTTTTCTAATCAATTTCTTTTTTCCTTTCAACAAAGACTCCTTCGTAAAGGGTGAGTTTTTCAAGAAAGAGAACCGTGTAATCGAATCACGTGATAAAGCCAAAAAATAATCCTTAATCGGATAGATTCAAAGTTTGTGGTTCCCAAACTCATTCATATTTTTGGAAAGGTTGTTTGTCGCTAGGTTTGAGAGCTTGGATTGGTATTACTTTTTAGGTTCTATTCTATCACGTTTATCATTTTCCAACTCTTTGTTAACTTAATTATTAGTGTTGATTGTAACTGAGGATGGAAAATGCCCTCACTCAATGGTTATCATCTTGCTTGTACTGTTATTTCTCTATGTTGAATGAAATTTTCCTCAAAAAAACAATTGAATTGACTTTATTTTATAAACGCTCTCAACTTTGAAATATATTTGTGATTCATGTGAATTTTTGGAGTTTAATTTATCTTAAAAATTAACTCTATATTTATTAATAAAACATATGCAAACTATCAATAATGTCTTTTACTTTAAAATTATTTAAACTCGTAAAAGTAAAATGATAAAATATTAATCTCTCAATCAATTCACTCTATATCAAACAAATGATAACAAATGATGTCGAGTGTTTCTCATTTAACACTTTTTAATTTTCACTTTTTTCTCCTATTTTTCACTATTTCATCCACCATCTCATTCTTCTTTCAAATTAAAATTATCTTTCTTTTATATTTCTTTATCTTCCCATTTCAATATTTTATCTTTTTCCTTTCTCATAGTTACTAATTTATATTTATTTTTTAAATATATCAACAATACAAACGAAGAAACATTAAAAAAATTAAGTAAACACAAACAAATATTTTACACTATTTATAATTATTAATTTATTTTTGTTTTTATGATCTATCAATGTAATTGAAAAAAACAAAAAGATATATGAATAAATAAAAAACAAAATAACTCATATGAGTATAAAGAGAAATAATTAAATTTCAAATTTTCAAAATTTAAAATATAAATAAATCTAGCTCATAAATATTTGTTCTTCATTTATCCTTCTTTAAGGCTATGTTTAGATATAAAAAAAGAATGGAGAGAATAAAACGGAGATGGAATAAAATAGCATTTTATTGTTTTGATAAATCATGATAAAATATATTCATTTTGTCATTTCATAAATTTGAGATACAAAAAATGATAAAAAATGATAAAATGGAATGAAATGCATTTCATCCAATACCGCTTCATTCCATCTTTTTTTAATCAATCTAAATAATAGAATATAAATTTATTCTATTCCGCTTCATTCTATCTTCTTCCATATATATATATATATATATATATATATATATATATATATATATATATATATATATATATATATGAAATACTTAATGTATGTTTCGATATATTTTATAAAAAAAGCGCGGTGAATTTTCACAGAGGAGGATGCTACCTTTTGAGCTTGGAATTACGTGGGGATAGAGCCAAACGTGTTTTGAGGATAGTCGAAGTGAAACCAAACACATGCTTTAATGCGTGAGAGTTATAGGTAAAAGGATTACGGTATTAAGTCAATATGTAACCCATAACATTATATATTGAGATTTTATTATGACAACCCTCACTTACAGTTGACATCCTAATATAAGGTGTTTTCACAATGGAAATTTTTATATCGCTTACGGGTGGAAAAACCCTAAAACCGAAAATACTCTTTGAAATGTATCTCCGAACGCACCACAAGTCAAAGTGTTTTGGATATGCATCCAAGGTACCTAATATGAAGTTTAAATGTGAATTAAGATGCACATTCGAAAATATGTTTATAGTTAAACGTTAAATTTAAACGTCGGTATACTTTTGGAGATGTATTTCCGAAAATATGCTAGTTATACCACTTTGTTGCATGAACTATTTCATTGAATTCAAGTTCTTCTCAACCTAAAATCCTCTCCCCAAAACTCAATCAATTTTTTGTTTCCAAAAGAAGTTTCAAGTGTTTATCATGTCAAAGAGCATAGAAAGCTGCAATTTAAGGTAAACATTCCTCATTTCATCTCTCATTACCTTGCATTGATCCCGTTTTTCGATGAAAAATCAAGGCACTCGAAATGTATTTCAAACCCACCAAACCTAATTTGAAATACATTTTCGAAAATATGTTCAGGATGTAAACAAAAGTATTAACAATTTATATGTTTTTATCGTGTTAGTTATCGCACCCGACATGTTTCCCAAGGATATTTTGAAGAACGTGAATAAAGATGCTAAGCCGGGTGCGATGAAGAACAATGTTAAATAGATTGTTGTCAACATAGACGTTGGATCCCAATTTGCAAATGATCAACTTTTCAATAATCGATAACATTTACTTGATTGTTTCCAAATGAAAGCTAGCAAACTCGGCTTTGGTTTTATGATTGGAAGATCCGACAATGGCACTAGTATAAGCCAAGAATTTGTAACCATAAGATGTGAGAAATGGAAAATATGTTCCAAAAGTTTGAAGTTAAAACGGATGACACTAGATCGAGAAAATGTGAGTGTTCGTTCAAATTCGTGGATCATGTACGGTGGATGATACGTCGCAGTTTTTGTCATTTCCAGAAACATAATCATGTGTTGGACATCAAACTACAATGTTATCCAATTATAGGTCAACTTGTGGAAGAGAAGGAAATTATTTCGGAAATACCAATAATCAAAGTTGCACCGAGAAACATACTTGCATATTTGAAATGGAAACGACCACAAAATGTTTCAAATATCAAATGTATATAATGAACATTATAAGCAGATTATTGCAAATAGAGGTTCGAGGTTCAAATGCAACATTCTTGAAACTTTTGGACGATAACCATTATATTTAAAAGTACATATTGTGTGATGATAAAGTTGGTGTTAGTGAAATTTTTGGACTTATCCGAAAAGTATCAAGTTTTTCAACATAGTTATGGTCGTCCTAATAATTGATTCGATGTACAAGACCAACAAAATTGGCTTCCACTTCTAGAAGTTGTGGTGTCACTTCTACGGATAAGACTTTTTCGGTTGATTTGCATTCTCGAATGTGAGAAAGAAGATAGTTTTACATGGGCGTTAGATATATGCAAGACTTTGTTGAAGGATCCACAAATGTTGCCAAGTGTCATTGTAACCGACCGAGATCATGCCTTATTAATGTGGTTGGTAGCGTGTTCCTACATCAACCGCATTACTTTGTCAGATCATATAACAAAAACGTGAGAGCTAAGCTCAAACCGGTTGTTGGAACAAAGAATTTAGTGAAGACGAAAACATTATCAAAGTTGTGGTTAATAATATAATAGGTGCATGAGAACATATATTAAATTCTACGAAGACTTGTATATTGAGAATGTGGTACATTTTAGGAGGTTGTGTGTCTTGTTTCCAAATTTTCTAATATATGTTGGAACTACTATTCTTGATACGGTGAAAGAAAAAGTGATACTGGATTGACGGGTTTGACACTGGGAAACACTACAACTAATAGAGTCGAATACATACTGCTTTGAAGAAATTGTTAGGTGATAGCAAGGATACTTTTGTAGAGAATGGGACACGAAACCAAATGCTCCAAAACAACATAATGAAATTCAAACTACTTTTACGGAGCATAAGCATCATAGAAAACCGCCTTTAAAGATTAAAAAAATTTACTCACAGTTGAATCTTAACATATCCAGCCGGATTGAATTTTTTTTTCACAAAGCGAAGTGTTCGGAGACAAGCCGAATAGTTCAAAGTATGGATGTACAATTCGAAAACCCACGAGGCCCATGTGCTTGTCTCATTTCTAAAAGATGAAGCTAAATTCCCAATACGGACGGAGGAGATGTATAATCATTGAAAAGACTATGATTTAATGACCACGGTTCACGAAAGACGGTGCATCGAGTATTACCATCGCAATCGGTTGTAAGTGATCATGGATAGATTTTCTAAAGAAGGTGACACTATGAGGTTGCACATTAAAGAATAATTGAGGAAAATTTCCTATCCATAAACCATCGATATGAAACCTCATTCACAATCGGTAAAAACAAAAGGTGTCCATAAAAGTGTAAAAGTACACAAGATAGCAATTCAACAAGGAGGACTCCTCTTACCATGAAGTTGTTGATTCACAATTCTTGGATTCTCCAACCCCGAAATCCCAAAAAGTGTTTTCAAAGGAGCTTTTATTTGAAACCACCTCGTGACCGTCGATATGAAAATCACCAATTCCACCACCGGTTATTCATATTTATGAGATGCCGATTTTATGCACAAACTCATTGAAAGGATCGTATATGTGGGGTGACGGAAAGTGTGGGTTTAGGGTCGTGGTCTACGATTTCTAGAAGGTGAGGAGAACCACACTATTGTACCACAAACACTTATTTTGAAATTGATTGCATCGGAAGATTACTTACGGCTATACGAACAATGAACATTTCAAAAATTAATAAGCGTTCTTGTTCTAAGTCTTAACAATCACGCCACCGATAAGTGGATTTGCTTCCCAAATCGGCTATCTTATCGCAAGTGCGATAGTGTGTATCGATCTCACGAGATATAGTTTTCAAAGACATTTTTCCACTTCAAAGTCGCCCACCTCAAGACCCATCCAACTGCATCATATGTATTGGGTATCTTAGATCGCTCTATTTTGTTCAAGTATATTTGAAGTCGAGGTGTCATATTTTGGCTACGTCAGTGAAATGGATGACACATTCCTTAAAAGAGGAGGAAACTTGGCCAAATCCTTTTTTGGAAAGGATGGTCGAATTCACCAAGTTGTCGGAACTTGAAAGAGAATCAAATATGGAGAATTCAAGAAACCAAGTTTTAGATTTAACCGATAGCCATTTAATCTGAAATACATTTCTTAAAGTACAAAAAAATACAATCAGGGAATGTTTCGGAATTATACTTTCAAAAACACCCTATGTTTGTTGAAAAAACAAGGGGTTTCTTCGAAAATGTATTTATGAAATATCCCCTAACACATGATAATATTTCTTAGGACTAAATTGATCCAACTCTATTATAAATATGGTGTCTACCCCATTTCTTCAACATCACGCTCCACAATTGTAAAACAACAAACATATCCTCACCTTGCTTTTGTTTACTTCAACAAAGGTGATGTTGCCATTTCAATTTAGGAACGTGAGGACACATCGCTTTCGAGGTCATTACCATACTCAACTCCCTATTTCATTGTCCGTAAAATTTGAGGTAAGATGGAGTATCGCGCACCATCACATGACATCAAGGAAATGTCAAGTTCACCAAGTTTGAATTGAAGACGGATGATGACTTAATGGTTATGGGAGTACTTTTCACCAATATTTTACTCGAGTTTCGATTGATTTGGAAGCAAAGATTCATATATCCGTTGAAGATGTTATCAAAATGTTGTGACTTCATTAGTTACCCTTTTATAACAACATGTAATGTTAACTTTATATTTCAATATCTATGTTATTTCAACTTTCAATGATTAATTTATGTTATTGTTAAGTGATATATATATAATATCAATGTTTCAACATCTATGTTATATCTATGTTTGAATGTTAATGTTTCAAGGTTTTTTTGTTCCTCTATGTTTCAATGTAGTAAAGTTATAGATCCCGAAATTTAGATGAATTGGAACACGGTTACAATTATCTTGTGCCGATTAGAGATGTTTTCCTCTACCATTCTTTGACATTATGGTTCACTTAGTTGTTCATCTAATAAAGGATATTAGAATTCTCGGTCCATTTATTCGGAGGATTTATCCTAGAAGCTATATGAAGATTTTCAAAGGGTATTCAAAGAATAATCATTGTCCGAAGTTTCGATCAGAAAGGTACACCAAAAAGAAGCTATCGAGTTTTGTACAAACTATTTGTCGATGCGAATTTTATAGGAGTTATTAGTCTCATCATGATGGATTTTATGATGGTAGAGGTATTCAAGGTTTAAATGTTGAAACATTTAGTCAGAAGTAGTTTTTCAAGCACATTTGTATATATTGAATAACCTTAGTAAAGTTGTTCCTTACTTGACCCCACAAAGCTCTTATAAAGTAAAATACCCCGGATGAATGAAAAATGGTTGTTGACGGAGCATAACATAACTTTCATAGATTGGTTTAACGAAAGTGTTTATAATGAGAGTGATGCATCATATAATTGCAAATGATTGTCATGTTTTCATAATTTTAATGCAATTACTTGGAGTGCATATGATATTAGAAAATATTTGTTTTGTACAAAATCAAAGGATGATTGCAACACCATGAAAAATAATGTTGTTATGGATGAGGTTGAATCCATGTACCTTTCTAGTTTCAAAGATAAAAATTTAGTACTAGCATCTAGAGCTCTTTGGGATCATTGAGGAAACTTTGAAGATTGATTGTGTTTTTAAAAGACTTTATTTAAGTGTAGATTGATTGACAATAAACTGATGTAGAAACCGATGGATTAGGATTCAAGGGTTTATCTTTGAAAGGCAACTTACAAGAACGAACCATCATGGCAAACCAAGACAAACAATTTTTTATGTCATCGATCCATCTAACACTAAATGTTGTTCTTCAAGGAAAAGCAAGGTGAAAACACAAGAAATGAGGAACTTTTCATTTATATATGTTTTTACAAAGTGTTTTGGAAATGTTTTGTCAAACTTGAAGTGTTTTCCACAAAGATTAGATCAAAAATAAACGTTGAAGAGAAATACACATTTGTTTTATACAAGTTCACCTTAACCAGCTACCTCTTGTCATTCAACGGGTGATTTTTCCTTCAACAAGGACTTAATCCACCAATCTCATATATTATAATCGCACGGCTACCAACGGTGACTAACAACAAAAGTGATACTCTACTAGTAATCCCTTAAGAATGTTGACCTACTGGTCCCCTAAGAGATATAGCTATCATCGACTTAATGCTTCGACCTACCGTCACTTGAGGAAGATTCCTTGCCTTAGATAAGGACTTCAATCAACTACCATTGAAAAGGTTGTGTTTACAAAGTTGCTTCTAATAAGCAGACACACAAATTTTTAAGTTCATATTGTTTAACTCAATTTATGAGCAACAACTCTCGTTTATACAATTTACAATGGTTACACAAATATGAGCAACAACTATTGTGTTTCTAACTATTATAATTCTAACACAAATATGAGCAACTCTTGCGTTTCTAATAGATATTCGAAGAACAAATAATAACACAATTAATAAGAAACAACTCTTGTGCCTTTGTCTTCTTTCTTGGATTATTCTAACAATGGTATCAACATAATAATGAGCAACAACTCTTGTGTTCAATCAAACAAGATAATAACAAATAACGAAAGAACTCTTTATGTTTTTTATCTTTAGTGGATTTGATTTTGCAGGTGACTTTTCTTGTTCTTGTATGTTTCTTTGTTCACCAATTCATCCATTTACAAACTAGGTGCTTGAACCTTTATATAGGCATTGAGAAGAATATCATGAGGAAGTAGACCGTTGTAGTAATACACATGTCACTTTCATCAATGCCACCTACCAATGGTAAGAAAGATCATTCGTTAATTAGTTTCAAAATTAGTATAAATAAGAATCTTTAGTGTTAGGATTACGTGTGTTTGATATTGTACAGCTTACTCATATTTACTCAAAGTACCAAAGTTATCGAGAAGCGTTTGAGAAATGTACGTATGAATCTCGGAGGTGATTCATAACCACTCAAGTACAAGTAATGTCAAATAATTTTTACATAAGTTTCAAAGAGACTACCGCTTTAAGCTCCTTAATCTCGCCATCAACTTTGACATGTGGATATCTCGTCCCCCGAGCATAACATGTACCGATATACCGCATATATACTTTTGGATGTCTACAACCGAGTCTTCAATTTTTCAACCTCTTTCGAAAGGATAGCTATCTGCTTTGTCGACCTTGGATTTCATCTTCAAGCTCTTTCTTGTGTCAGAGAAACTCTTTAGCATCGAATTCTTCTCTACAGAGTTGCTTCTTCAAGACTCAGATCTCTTCACCATGCTTGAATTTCATTTCCCGTTAGCTATTTGCACATTTTCATCTTGGATCCTTTCAAGCTCTTTGGTCAATTGATCGGAAGAAGAGGAGCTACCACCTTGACTCTCTTGGTTTCTTCAAGTAAACCATAAGCACTTAACCCGATTCTTTTGTTCGATCTCGCGGATAATCTCTACTTATCTTGTAGAGAAAATGCTAGATCCATGGCTTGAGCTTGCAAATCAAGCTTTCAAAGTGAATTCTCCAATTGGAGCTACTTGTAGAACTCATGCGCACAAAACCGTATAGAAATAACGATGAAGAAGAGGAAGAGGCAAAATCTGCATGACCTTCAACCATAGAATCGTGGATAAGGATACAATGGTGCTTCCCTTTTAAATGGTAACAAAACCTTTGAGACTCAACCTTCAACCGATTACATAAGAATCAAGTGCATAGTTTCCTTTTACCAAAGAAAATTGTGCCCCTTACGTGAATTAAGCGCCATGCAAAGAACAACTACTCAACATAATCGGATCCTCGCCATTTGCAAAGAAAACACTGTCACCGACGAATAATGGGTGCTTCATCAAAGGATATCCTAATTGATGTGAGCCAATGCAGATTATAATTGATACAACCCTTAGTTACCATCAAAGGCATGTTTGGAAACTCTCCGAACTAACAATGATCTTTGTTCCACTTGACATTGTGTTCCATACTATATCATATGATGTGAGTGCAATAATCTGGCTGGACCACTTCATGGTTTTGGCACAATCAATGAATGCAACCCATTTTGGCAAGTGTGTACTGAACCAAAGATAATGCAAAGGCATACAACAAGTAACACACCCTTTTTTCCATGGAGAGAGTGAATAGCATAATATGTGTTAGCCAAAATAGTAGGAATTAGATTGTCATTCATGAGTACGAAAATGGCAACAAAATCCACAAACTTCTCAACAACAGGAAAAATCATGGTAGCTAAGATAGTATTAAAGTTTCCCCAACAACCATTCTTGGCAAATTTCATCAACTTTGGATAAGAGAAAACCCATATGAACTCAGATGTGCGATCTTCTAATCCAATTATCCTCACTTCACTAACACATAAATCAAGCGCCTAGCATGGCTCCAAAATTAGGAGTATCCGGCACTTCCACAAAAGGCAAACCGCTTATGATATCAATACCCAACAGGAAGGAGTACTCTTCGAGAGTAGGTGCTAACTGATAATCTTGAAAAGTGAAACACCTGAGATCGCTATCATAGAATTGAAGTAGAGATTGCATAGCGAAGAACTCATAATCCTCCATCAAGATCGAATATGTTCCCATAACCCTTTCTAAAATCTCTCTCAATCAGATATTCCACAAGAGTGCCTGCCTCACTTTGGATATGTCAAATGAGAAGAAAGAATAGACGGAAGAATTCTTTAGAACCTCGGTGTTGATCCGGTTATTGGTATCCATCGATAATAACCACAAAAGTCCTAGAAATGATATGCACGCAGGTTAGATAAATAACATATTTTCCCGACATTTATTTTGAGAAAATAAACATGCTATGATACAAGTAGATTATACATTGATCATGGGTTTACTACTTCCACGACATTGATCGAATCGCTATGCTATTTTAGATCCGTCAAGAAAAGAGATCACGCAAAGTAACGGTAGAAAACCACGAATGGAACCATAGTCACCAATGTAAAATACCAAGTCACCATCGATCAAGTCACCAACAAATACCAACGGTACCTATAATAAACATGATCCATCCCCACTCACGGTAAGACTAAGGTTTGGGTAAAGCCAGGTAACTCAGATCAAGTTCGCTTAGCGATACTACCATCGTAACACCTATGTGATGACGATAGCACCCTACTTAAAACCTCCCCTGAGCATGGACGACATGACAGACTACAAGATCTACATCCGTATCTGTCATGTTCCACTCTAGTCCTAGGTGTTCTATATGTCTCTAGGCCGAGGTATGAGGCCTTTTACCTCTTATAACTCCCACCCACCAAAGAAAGATCACATCATAATATTCCACCAATGTTGAAAGCATTAAAATACCACATAGAATGCAATGCACATACAAGGATGGTGCGAAAGCGAATAAATAGATAAACACCCAATAGACATGAAAATAAAAGCTAGGATTAACCCCTGGACAGACCAACAATAGGTCAATTGTCCCTAGTGGAGTCGCCAGCTGAAACCACCCGATTGAACTTTAGACCGATAGGATGTATCAATGGAGTCGCCATCGAACGTCTTTTATCTCGCGAAGGAGAAAGCAAAACATCGAGTAAACACGAGAGGAAGAAATCACGGTCTTATGACCGAGATCCGTAAGGGAGTTTGTTACGAGGGAAGGGATTAGCACCCTACACTGTAGTACTCTACTATATCCACTTCTATTTTCTATCTAAATGGGTGTGTTATATCTATATATTTAATCGCTACAATGCATGAGAAAAGGAAAACAAAGAAACCATAGGAAAAAGAAGGACGCTTACAAGTTATGCTCGATCGAGCCTCGTGACAAGATGCCTCACGTATTTCGCAATGGGAAAGTCGAGCCGTAGTTCGGCTCAATACTTGTTTTGGTGGTTTTGAGTTTTTTACTTATGAACAGGTTTTAAACACAAAAATAAAATGCGCCTGTAAGCGAAAAAGAGTTTGTATTAGTTGGTTGCTTTTAGCTTTGTGAAAGGAATTCAAACCATTATTACGTGTTTTTGTTTTCAAAAGAAAAAGAAAGCAAGTTTTAGTTTTAATTACATGCAAGGATGCAAAGAGAGAGAAGCAAAACAAAAGGGAGACTACCTAATACTAGCCCTAATGTTGTCATGCAAATATTGGACCTATGGTTGAGGATAAGAGAGTCCTACCTATGTTGACATGCAAAGGATGTATATCCTAATGTCTATGCTCGAGCTATCCTAGCCGAGGGCCCGAGGGAAAGCTATCGTATATCCGTCTTGGTTGAAACCAAGGATGCAGAGGATAAAGCAATCAAGTGCTTTGTAGAAGTACACAACAATGCAATGCACAAAAATGTCATAGAAGCGAGAAAATGAGGATGTCCTATACAACAAAGAAACCGAAATGCAAGCAACCAGAACCAACATATTATCCCCGTGAGTGGTATCGCCGCATGACATGAATTGTCAAGTGAAAAGTAAATGATTCAAGTTCAAAGAATAAATGCGAACCCCGGAAAGCGTGGAGAGTCGAATAGGAACTTTGCCACTTTATTATTGTTGACTCTAAAGGAAACAACACGGCCATGCGTGGCCGGTGAATAACATACTAGATTGTGCGGGGTCGATCATGCACTTTCTCGCATGCCCATCATATCATCATCACATAGCAAGAAATATAAAAAGAGGGACTTTGCTTGGTGGTGCCATGTCAAGTTATCTAACCACTCGACCTATAAGCACAAATGTAAACACTTATTAAGAATTACCCCTATGCATGGTGAAGGATTTTAAACAAGCCAAACATAATTAGCACACACCAGAATGCCTAGCTACATGTCTTTAAACAACGACTTTGAGCCCAACGCTTTATCCTAATCATGGCAATAGAAAGTTGTAAAACCCTCATGATATCTAGGAAAGTTGAAAGAACGATAAACAAGGGATATCTAGTACCAAACGATATTAATCCGTAGAGCAATCGCGAGCTAAGAATACTCAAGAAAACTTCAAGTACTACGTTGACGCAATAAGAGTAAACTAGAGAAATTCTCAAGGCATCAATAGCATAGACGGAATACACGCTCATGCGTATCCGCAATAACACCGCGAGAGAGGAAAATCCAAACAAACAGACAATAGAATGACGTGATACGACAAGCCAAGGAACATGTGTATACACATTTCGATCTGTGCACCGCAAGAAAACCACGCAAGGACAATAGAATATACGCATAAAGACAAGCCAAGAAACATGTGTATACATTTTATACAAGGATACCCAAGAATGAGTTAGACCGAGAAAGGTATAAAATAATGCACATGTGTGTAAAATGCAAAGCACCAGAAAAGGAGTAAAACCCAAGAAATAGATAATATAATGTACAAGTATATATACAAGCGCAAAACACCGCAAGAACAAAGTTAGACCAAAAAGGGACAAATAGAATGTACGTGGGTGCAAGCTAAAAAATCTAAAGGTTGTCATATGCATTTATAACACAAGCACTGTGATCAAATACATCTCAAACAAGGTTCAAGAGTGTAAGAATGTGAGATTTCGTGTTTAAAAGTCGGAAAATAAAGTTTTCACCTAGGTCGCGCTTAAGCCAGTATATGGCGCTAAGCACGGCCTCTTGTATACAAACCCAAAAGTCAATGAATTTGGTGCTTAGCCTCGTGGCGCTAAACGCCTCCGCATGACGAATCCAAAAGTCGAGAATTTCGCTAGCAGCGTTTCGTGTGCTAAGCGCGACTGTAACTCGAATTTTTCTATCGAACCAAATATTCTTTCCATGATGTTTTCATGCCAAAAGTCGATCCAAACAAGAAATAACAAGGAAAAGTGCTTATTTGAAGCACTTAAACTCAAAAGCCATCATTCGCAAGCAAAATGCATAAGAACAAGACACAAAGCAATTATTTAGTCTTAAGCATGCAAAGGCAAACAATAAAGCGTCAAACCAAGTATCCATGTGCAAAGTGATTCAAGAGCATACATTACAATATGAAGAATGCATGTCGATGCGAATCATGAATTATCCACAAGACACAAAGGTATACATAAACATGAGAAATGCAAGAAGTAACAATTCCAATGCTCATAGATGTGAAAACTAATGCATGTACATGTTAGAATACAAGTTAAAATAAAAATTCTAATGCTCATAGATGGAAAGCCAATGCACAAACATGTGAGAATGTTAAAATAACAATTCCAATGCTCATAGATGTGAAAGCCAATGCATGAACATGTGAGAAATGCAAGTTAAAATAACAATTTCAATGCTCATAGATGTGCAAACCAATGCATAACATATGAGGAATGCAAGTTAAAATAAAAATTCCAATGCTCATAGATGTGAAAGCCAATGCATGAACATGTGAGGAATGAGTTAAAATAACAATTCCAATGCTCATATATGTGCAAACCAATGCATGAACATGTGAGAATGCAAACCAATGTATATACATGTATATTTATGATAATGAAATTATAAGTCAGAAACTTCAAAATGAAGAGGATAAATTTTGGGGTACAACATGTTGCACATTGATTACAGTAATTTCTTTTTACTAATATTTTCATAATTTATTTCTTATGAACATTGTATTTCCAACACTCTTTCAAACACTCACTTTTTTATTGGTTGAAACATGTGCGGGTCCCTTACTTTAAAAATGTGTCTCACATAAAGTGGTATGATCCACACATATTTCAACCAATAAGACGTAGAGTGTTTGAAATAATATTAGAAGAGATTAACCCTCACTTTTTTATTAATGTGTGAATATTTACCCTTCATTAACTTTAAGTTTACTTTGATGTTACATCAATTTAAGTTAATATCAATTTAAGTTAATATAAGCTAATGTATGAATTTTGGTCTCATAAAATTGAATGGTTGGACAATTGTGTTGGTTTGATGTGAATCAGCGAGGATTTCAGAGATGCATCTCCAAAATAATCTCTCTTTGTATTCGCCACGCTTTACAAATTTTTTAGGATATATTTCAGAGATACATCTCCAAATTCACCAAATACTTTATGGAGATATTGTGAATAGGAATTAGTTTATTCATAGATTAATGGTTTATTCCTAGAATAAGGGAAACAAATCAGAAATTGATTTATTCTCATTAAATGTAATTAATTAGTGTAATTACTTGTATAACCCTATAATTTCTATATATATATATATATATATATATATATATATATCATAAATAATAATGAGAGAGGTATCAAACCTATTTTCCTAACATGATATCAATAGGTTTTCGATGAAACATGTGATTTTAGGTTGATCTTGGTTATTCAATGCACGACACCCCTCAATCGAGTCACTCTTGAAATTATCTCAAATAACTCTCGTGTCTAGTTTCTTGGATTCGCTTAGTAGTGCTCGCAAGAAATTTCGTTGTTTCTCCCGCTTGCAAATCGTGTTCAATTTGGTCGTGTTTTCGCCGCAAGCATTCCGACGCTTAATCATGACGACAAGTAGTTTCTTCTATGTTTTTTCTTTATGGACTTTAGTAAGTAACGCTTATTCAATTCAATTGCTATTAAAAACAAAGAAAAGATATATTAGCATGTTGGTGTTACTTATCGTCTCAAAGGAGTTTTGTCCTTTTCCTCGTAGGATAAGAGATTTTTTAGAGTAAGAGTTACTATATCATGGCAATGGAAAATGAAAAGAATTTTTTGTGTCTGCTTTTTACCGAAAATTATTCTGTGGGAATTTCAATTCAAGATGTATGTTAAAGGAAAGGAATTATGGAGTCATCTCGATGATGTTTCTAAGGCACCAACGGAGAAATCGCTTTTAGTGGGAAACTCAAGATGCTCAAATCATCACTTGAATTTCAACAAGATTGATCCTCAAATGATCAATAATTTGCGCTTTTTCAACTCGCCAAGAAATGTGGAATTATTTGAGCGCATTTCAATCAAGACATTTCGAAAGCGCTTTCAGTTGGAGCTAGACATAGCGAACTACAAACAATGTGACTTGTCTATTCAAGAATATTATTTTGTTTTCTAAATTTCTAGACAGTAACACTGCTATTATACATGCCAAGGTTCCTACACTGTCAAGAAGTTTACAACACCAGTGGGCGAGATCAATTTCTCATGAAACTTCGTCCAAAATTTGAGGTTGTCAGAGGTGTTTTGCTAAATAGGAATCTCGTTCCTTCTTTGGATACTTGTGTTGGTGAACTTCTTGTGGAAGAACAACATCTACATACTCAAGGAACTATGTCTCATAATGTTGTCAGTTCTGAACCTGTGGCAATTGCATATACTGCTCAGAGTAGAGGAAAGAGTTGTGATATGCGACAAGTCCAATGTTTTTCTTGAAAACAATTTGGACATATTGCTCACAATTGCAGTAAGTTTTGAAACTATTGCAAACAACAGTCATATCATCTCGATCGTCCCACGCCCTCCCGACCAACACAACGTCCATCCCAAACATTCCATACCACCTAACTCTACAGTTGGTCCTCTCATTATTGGTGCATCTAACGATGATGTTCTACAACCTGAAATGATTCAACAAATGGTATTTTCTACTCTTTCACCTTGGGAATTTGTGGTAAGTCTTCTAATGTTTCTTAATTGTGGTTTCTTGATTCTGGTGCATCCAATCACATGACGGGCTCCTCTGAATACTTGCACAATTTACATTCTTATAATGGCAATCAACAAATACAAATTGCTGATGGTAATAAACTCACTATCACTGATGTTGGTGACATAAACTCTAACTTTTGTGACGTGCTTGCATCACCCGAACTTGCTTCCAACTTATTGTCAGTTGGTTAATTGGTGGATAATAATTATAATGTTAATTTTTCTCGTGTTGGCTGTCTTGTGCAGGAGCAAGTGTCGGGGAAGGTGATCACGAAGGGGCCTAAAGTGGGAAGATTGTTCCCGCTCCAGCTTAGCTCTAGTCATTTATCTTTTTCTATTAATAGTGTTTTGAACTCCTATGAGGATTGACATAGAAAATTAGGCCATCCAAATTCTGTTGTTTTGTCTCATTTATTTAAAACTGGTTTGTTGGGACATAAACATGTTTGTACCACTTTTATTTCATGTTCTATTTGCAAACTAAAAGTAAACACTTATTTTTCGCAGTGCTCATCGGCTCCACTTATTTTAAGATGATTCATAGTGATGTGGGGAATGTCTCCTGCAACATCTCATGCTCACTATAAATATTTTGTCACATTTATTGATGACTACAGTCGTTTTACTTGGATATATTTTCTTCGATCTAAGTCGAAGTGTTTTCTATGTTTCAGAAGTTTTTGACATATGTTGAAACTTAATTTCAAGCAAGTGTGAAAAAATTTCGATCTGACTCAAGGTGAGTATATGTCTCATGAGTTTCGTGAGTACCTTCAACAAAAATGGATCTTGTCTCAACGATCTTGTCCTACCCCCAACAAAAGGGATGTACGAGAAAAAATTGTCATTTTCTTGATGTAACGTTGCACTACTTCTTCAATCTTCGTGCCATCCCGATTTTGGGTAGAGCTCTTTCCACATCCGTATTGTTGATCAATCGTCCTTCTACTATGGATTTTGATTCTCCTTTCTTCGCCTTTTAAAACTCACCGATTATAGTGATTTACATACTTTTGGATGTGTGTGTTTTGTTCACTTACCCCGCTTTTAAACGAAATAAGCTTGGGGCACAATATATTCAATGTGAATTTATGGGGTATATCTCATAAGGGTTTTGTGCTATGATGCCTCTAATCAACGCTTCGAGTTTCTATGAATGTTACATTTTTATAATCAATTTATGTTTCATTCTTTTCTCCCTACAAATGAAATTGCTATTCTTCCTAATTTTTTCAATGCCTCGATCTATGTAGAACATTATAAAACAGTATCACATATGTCGACATGTAGAAAAACAGTTCTCAACGCCTCTCCCGACATAGATCTACCACCTAATCCTAAATCGATCAAACAACGTCGCCTAGTCGAATATCTAAAGCACTAGATAGATATTCACCGCATGCGTATGATTCCTCATACTTTTTGACCGCCTCATTGTCTTGCATATCTATTCCTACTTGTTATGCACAGTCATAAAGACGTGCATCGGATAAAAGAAATGAATGAGGAACTCGTGCTCTTCAAGAGAATTTTACATGGGATATTGTCTCTTGTCCTCCATCAAACCCATAGGTTTAAATGGGTGTATTCCATGAAACTAAATTGATGGGTCTCAACCATTTCAAGGCTTGATTGGTGCCTTAGGAACTAAGTCGAATATGGAATTAATTATGATGAGACATTTGCACCGGTTGCCAAAATGACATTTGTTCGTGACACTCTCCATAGTCGCTTCTAACGGGTGGTCTCTTCATCGTGAATGTGAAAATGCTTTTCTTTATGGTGACGACAAAAGATATTTATATGACTCCTCCTCAAGGTTTATTCTCGTCATCTATGTGTGTAGCTCAAACGCCCTTATATGGTTGAAACAAGCCCTAGAGCATGGTATGAAAAATCACTCAACTCTACTGGGTTCTCCTTTACTCGTAGTCAATATGATTCTTCTCTATTTATTCATAAAACGCCTAACGAGTTGTTCTACTTCTTCTCAGATGTTGATGATATGATTATTATCGGTTCGATCATGCTCGATTCAAAGCCTTAAACAATAGTTAAGCATCGTTTATATGAAAGATTTTGGTAATTTGCATTACTTGGTCTTGAGGTTTATTCTACATCCAAGGGCATATTCCTCCATCAACAAGTATGTCGATTTAATTTCTATGGTGGTCTACAATCGCTAATCTAGTGGATACCCTTCGAGGTTAATGTTAAATATCATCGTGACGATGGTGATCTCTTGCTCGATCCCTTATTGTCTCGCCAACTCATGGGTAGCCTTAATTACTTGACTATTACTCGCCCAACGATCTTTTTCTGCTCAACAAGTAAGTCAATTCACGACTCTCTCATCATCTTCTACTTCCGCGTTATTCGTCGATAATTCGCTACTTGAAGGAAAACTCTCATGGTTTATTCTTTTCCATCGAATTGCTCCTAAATTGAGTGCTTATAGTGATGCCGATTGGGCATGACACGATGATGATCTATCATCGGTTGCGCATGTTTCGCTCTTCATTGATATCATGGAAAAGTAAGAAACAAGCGAAGTCTCTAAATCTTCTACTCAATCAGTATCGTGCCATGTCACGCTTACGAAATAATTTGGCTTCATGGTCTTTTGGTTGAACGTGGATTTCTCAAACAGCCAACTTCACTTTACGCGACAATACAAGTGCCATCCAAATTGTTGCGAATCCTATTTTCATGAACGCACCAAACATATCAAAGTTGATTGTCATTCGAATCGTGATTGATACGATGATGATATCACACTTCATCATGTCCGCTCCACATGTGTCATAGATATTCTTACCAAGATTGTTTGCGTCCACGCCATTTCTTGTTAGCAAATTGATGTTAATTGACCAAGAGCATCAATTAGGGGATGTGAATAGAATTAGTTTATTCATAGAATAAGAGAAACAAATCGAAATTATTTTGTTCTCATTAAATGTAATTAATTAAAGTGTAATTACTTGTATAACCCTGTAACTTCTATATATACCATAAATAATAATGAGAGAGATATCAAACCTATTTTCCTAACAGATATATCTTCGAACCATATTTTGTTTAAAATATGGTGAAAGTCATAATAACATATTTTAGTTGTAATTTAGATGTGTCCGGAGATATATCTTCAAACAAACTACAAATAGTTTAAGATTTTCAAGACTATCGAGTCATAACTAAGAGTTGACGAACATTCACAATCAATTTTACTTGTTTTTGACAGGTACTATATAACTAGGCATTAAGAAACCAAAAACCAATAGTCCATATACTTTCCCCATAACAACTTATAAGTAAAGTTGATGTTTTTGATACATTTAACAATTAATATATATAACTTATATATAGGCTATATACGTTAATCGTCAACCGTAAAAAAAAATTAATTTTACTTATAAATAGTTATTTTGACGAAAAAAAAAATGCCACCTCTAAAGATAAATACAATAACAAGAGAACCATGGCAGAACCACAAACACCTGTCCCAAATCACAAGAACACACTAGAAACATAAAATCCGACGCAAACCAATCCATGGGTAACGCTCACTCTCCTCCCACTGATCCTCAATACGATTCATCTTCCAGGTTCCTCTTTTTCTCTTCTTCCTCAATTCACATTTTTTCATCAAATCAATTCTCACTGCATAATCACAAAATCACTACAGAGTTTACTCCAAAGGGTCTTGAAGACCTAAGATCACTCTTCAATTCCTTAGCATCTCAATCACAGACCAATGGAAAATTCATTTCTCCTTCAGTTTTTCAGGTAATTTCCAATTCAGTGATTAATTCCCTTCATAACCCACTTGTTATTTTTCTCTATAATACTTAAAATATTGTTTTTTTTTTTTTTCTTTTGTGGGTTATAGTCATATTTCAAACTCCATGGCCCTATTGGAGAGAGGTTGTTTGATTTGGTTACCCAGAGGAAGGATCAAAGTTAACTTTGAAGACCTTGTAATTACTAAAGTGAGTTCTTGATTATTATCATCATCATCTTGTTTTGTTGCTATTGTTCACAAAACCATGATTTAGCTAACTTTTCATGTGTGTGTGTTTGTGTTTACTATTTTATGTTGCAGGCAACTTATGAGAAAGGAACAAAAGATGAAATTGAAGAATTTATATTTCAAGGCTTTAGATGTATCTGGGGATAATTTTGTAGGAGGTAGAACATACTTACTTCAAACTTCTAGTTCTATATTATATACTTGAAATTTGATTATAGGCTTCTATCAATGTTCGTACACATCTGTTTATTTGTTCAAAAAATATTGCGATGAAATCTATTTCGGTAGTTTTTATTGACGTGTCTTTGTTGTATATTTATCTTTTGTCTGTGGATAATTTTTCGAGCTATGAACTTTAATTTCTCGGATTGAAACAATTTTGTGCAAGTTTAGTTGAAGTTGAACGTGTCGTTATTAGTTCCAAGTGGCACTTATTTAGAGATAGTTCTGTTAGTATGATTGATATTCTATGTTTCTAAAATAAGGGACTTTTAAATGTTGTAGTTTACTTTATGTATGTTTTGTTTATAATAAGGTTTTAAAATTATTTTACATTTTTGGTCCTTTAAAATTTTAATTCACGATTTGGAATATTTTCCGATTGATGCAGGTCTGATTTGGAATCAGTTATGAATGGTATCTTTACCGATATATTATGCATAGAAGGTTCTAAAGCTGGATCAAGTTCACATCAAGATATTGTCAACATATTTCTGAGTGCTGCCAATTTCTCCATACATGATGAAAAGTGCAATGAGGAGGCTATGTCTTTGAAGATTTAGAAGTTGGTGTTCTCATCTCAACTGTGAGGAAGCTTCAAGCTTGCTTTTGCCCCTGATTCAGGTCTTATGTGCATTGGACATATAATTTTGGTATCAGCTTAATATCTTATTTGTTTATCTAAAATGTGACTTAATTTAACAATATTAACATTAAGGTCATGGAGTGATGAGCATGAGGAATTATGAACTATGGTTTTTTTTATTCTCTTGCCATTTGAGTTTTGTTACTTGTAAGTTTAGTTGGAAATTTGTAATTTACAAGCATTTCTTGCATTCTTGCATGGCGCAAGTTTCTTACACGATCTGTAGCAACTATGTTAGCTCTGGATGTAGTGTTGTATAGTATGATTTCTTGGACAAATCGTGAAAAAATGATTTTATATGGCAAAACATTCGAAATTTGAAATACTTATAGGTAAGTCAATTGAAGTAGTTCACCATGATTAGAAGGGGTGCAAACATGCTGCAGTATCAGACTAATTATTGGGAAGACTTGTTTTCTCGGAAAAATCAAGTTTGATGAAGAAAACTTTGGTGCATAGAGGTCTGAGCGACCGACTTGTGTGGGATGATTCTCCATTTAGAGGAGGGATTGACTTGTAAATAATAAATAAGAGGGAAAGTTATTCAGAGGATATAGAAAAATAATATTTTTTAAAGGGTTGTTTAGATGAACAATTCCTAACTAACATAGGGAGATTGTGTTATTGATAAGATAAGCTAAGAAAATATGGGGACTTATGGCAAACTTTCCAGCCAAAGTAAATTCTTATGGCCTAAAAGATATAATTAGCTAAAATTGAAATGGAAACTCACATAGCCCCCCCTAACTACCCTGTTTATCAAATTTACTCTTTTCCCGCAATATATTAAATTTCCTTCCCATTTTGTATTTACTTGTTTGGATTAATTTCATTTTAGTACCTTTTTTAAGATCAAATGCTATTGGATCAGTTTTAAAGAAAATTCAGGGTATGATTGCATTTTTTTGTTATAAAATTGATTGCATATTTTCTTATTCCAGTGTTCTGCTTTTCTGTAGGACGACCAGGTACTCAAATTCCTAATCTACTGACCCCGAAGGATATTGATATGAGCACTGTACTTTTGAGAAAGGAGTACGCTTGGCATATAGGAGGAGCTCTTTCTCAGCACGAGCTGGAAGATTGGAAGCTTTTGTATCATAGTTCTGTTAATGGTCTTAGTTTCAATACATTCTTGGGCAACATTTCGTAAGTACATTTTCTTCCCTTTGAAGCATCCTACAATTAGATTTGTTGGTTGTTAGGTTTACAAGCTAATAGCCATATCTAAATTTAGGTGATTGACTTTACTCGTGAACGAAAAAATTTAGGAGCTATGATGTTAAAATCCAACATTAAAGGCTTTTTTCTATCATGACCGTAAAAGTCAGAAGCAACATGTAATGCAACTAATTCATTAGTACCATTTTTATAATTGACAAAGAATCTTTTATCAATTTCTGTTATCCCTGAGGATGTAAATGCTAAATGTCGGTTAGGTTAATCCAGTTTATTTTTATCTAAGGAATGTTTTAATAGCTTAGCCGACCCCATGTAGTGGGATAAGGCTTGGTTGTTGTGGTTGTTGATTGTGGAAATTTGGAATGCATTAAAAGCTCTTAATCTTAATTGCAGAAACCACAAAGGCCCGACTGTGCTAATTATTAAGGATAAAGATGGTTATATATATGGAGGATATGCTTCTCAACAATGGGAGCGACATGCTGAATTTTATATATATGAAATGTTACCTTTTCAATTAAATCCAAAGGCATCAATATTTAGGCCGACTGGAGCAAACACTAATCTACAATGGGTAAAAATCTGCTTCTTTCGAATATTCTAAATCAGTGTTATCAAATTGCCCCACCATGGCCGCTATGGCAGATATACATGGCGGTTTTTGGGCTCGCCGCAATGGAAAATATCGGCCGCTATTGCGCATTTTTCCGCCATAATACGCAATAGCGGCGCCGCAAAGCGGCGATATGGCGGGATTTGGGCTCTCCGCCATGGACTGCCATCCGCCATTGACAACACTGTTCTAAATTGCGTTGTATGCTAAATCTGTGATAATCAAACTGCTCTCAATATATGACAGTGTTACAAAGTAGATTGACACTAATACTGCAATTAAAACAAGTATATACAAAACAAGAACCGTGAGGTGCTCTTTATAGAGTATTAAACCATGCATCCTATATAGCTTCAATGGCATTTTTCTGGTGAGGATTAAGGATAAATATACTTGAAATATTTGTTATAAAAAGAAGATGATTTTTTTGTGAGGCAGCATTGTATAGTGCTATGGTATGAACCCTTGTTATATGTTGTGGACAACTTTCAACTCATGAGCTAGCTTTTGATGTTGAGTTAGGCCTAAATCAAAAGACTAATACGGTGTAAGAGTTAATGATAGGAACCGTGGGTCTAAGGATGGCATTGAGAAGGGATTGGATTACATGTTATACTTGGGTCCAAAGAGGCCCATTACATGGAGAATTGTTCTAGAAGGAAGAGAGATAGAAGAAGCGAATGAGAGTAAGTTGGTAAGGTGTTCCTAGATTACCCGGGATTCGGTTATATTAGGGAGGCTAGGTGGTAATGGGAATTATCCATTTGACTCTCGTAGGAGTCATAGTAGACAAAATTGGGGTCTGGACCGAAGAATTTTACGCTTCCACGATCTTGCCTCCCTTTGACGTGTTCGTGAGTGGCCTGAATCGGACATTGGTGGGAGCAGCTGGGATAGTGATCCAGTTTGGTAAAAAGACAACATTTTTGGTTTTCTGTAAATGGTGATGGTTACTTTCTGACCCATTATTCCAATTAATTTTAGTAAACCTTTCCAATGCACCCACTAAGTCTATTAATTTGTGGAAAGCTTCCCAATACTCAAAGATTCATTGCAATCCCTCTATCACTCAAGTATTCACTGATAAATATTCTCTTCTCCTATGTTTTTACATTCTTTCAGTTTTCTGCTGCCTTGCCTTCCATCATGTGCAACCTTTCTTTCTGTTTGCTTTTTCTATACACTCTTTGATCCATTCGCTTTATTCTCTGTATTGCTCTGTTACTATTGCCACATCATTAATCCATGGCTTCAAGGTCTGTTATTGGAACTTTTGTTGTTGTTGCTATCTCTGCAAGTGCACCATGACATTAAGTATTACCAAAAACTGCTGCTGGTAATAGAAGTGGTGTAGCATCGACAGGCCAAAACGCAAAACGCTTTGAGATGATGGTTTAAGTCTAGTGTCGTGAAATAAAATTACACATGATGGATAATTCCTTGTTACATTGTATGATATATGGTAAAATAGATCAAAGAAAGTGGGGTGTATTTGGACCAAATTGTGCTCCAAATACATCACCTCTCTTTGACCCATTTTTTCTAGTATTTGGAGACAGAGGGAGTACACACACTGTATTTTCCTAGGGAGTATGAAAGGAATCGGAATTTATAGGTAACAAAGTGTATGATTTCTGGAAATGCATAAAGAAAAGGACAAATCAGAATTCTGTGAACTCCCAAACCCATAGAAAACCTCTTAAACTCAGGGAATATTCTAATTGACTCTTATTCTCACAGCTTCTATAAACTTTTAGAAGTTGTACTGATGTGGATTGAGGCCAATGGTTAGGTTGTTACACCTATGAGAACTCAATGTTCTATCACGGTACCTGCACTGTATTCTAGAAGGAAGAGAGAAAAAGAGGGAGAGGCTAGCAGAAGGGAATCATGCTTTTGGTTGCAAAAGTCTGTTAGGAGAGAATGTCTCTCTGTGGGAGTCTATGACTCTGGTTGATCCTTTTTTGATTGTAAGCTTTGTTGCTGAAGCATTTGATAAATAAATAAATACACAGGTTTCCATATTCATAACTTGCGGGTTCTATCAGTCGATCCTAATATGTAATATACGTAAGGGTGTGTAACATGATGTCGTTGCTGCAACATGATTATCATTTATCAATTGTAAAGGAAAATTTGATTGGCTTATTTATTTTCGTAGTTTTTTAAATTTATTTTCACTGCTGAATTTCCATGTCTTGCAGTGTGCTGTCAATTTCAGTTCAGAGGATATTCCAAATGGCATTGGTTTTGGAGGAAAAGTAAACCACTTAGGATTATTCATCTCAGCAAACTTTGATCAAGGACATACATTTTCATGTTCAG
>CM038795.1:105312065-105565170 GCA_021764765.1 Vicia sativa | reverse complement strand
GCCTCCCTAATATAACCGAATCCCGGGTAATCTAGGAACACCTTACCAACTTACTCTCATTCGCTTCTTCTATCTCTCTTCCTTCTAGAACAATTCTCCATGTAATGGGCCTCTTTGGACCCAAGTATAACATGTAATCCAATCCCTTCTCAATGCCATCCTTAGACCCACGGTTCCTATCATTAACTCTTAATCCGATTAGTCTTTTGATTTAGGCCTAACTCAACATCAAAAGCTAGCTCATGAGTTGAAAGTTGTCCACAACATATAACAAGGGTTCATACCATAGCACTATACAATGCTGCCTCACAAAAAAATCATCTTCTTTTTATAACAAATATTTCAAGTATATTTATCCTTAATCCTCACCAGAAAAATGCCATTGAAGCTATATAGGATGCATGGTTTAATACTCTATAAAGAGCACCTCACGGTTCTTGTTTTGTATATACTTGTTTTAATTGCAGTATTAGTGTCAATCTACTTTGTAACACTGTCATATATTGAGAGCAGTTTGATTATCACAGATTTAGCATACAACGCAATTTAGAACAGTGTTGTCAATGGCGGATGGCAGTCCATGGCGGAGAGCCCAAATCCCGCCATATCGCCGCTTTGCGGCGCCGCTATTGCGTATTATGGCGGAAAAATGCGCAATAGCGGCCGATATTTTCCATTGCGGCGAGCCCAAAAACCGCCATGTATATCTGCCATAGCGGCCATGGTGGGGCAATTTGATAACACTGATTTAGAATATTCGAAAGAAGCAGATTTTTACCCATTGTAGATTAGTGTTTGCTCCAGTCGGCCTAAATATTGATGCCTTTGGATTTAATTGAAAAAGGTAACATTTCATGTCGCCATAAAATTCAGCATGTCGCTCCCATTGTTGAGAAGCATATCCTCCATATATATAACCATCTTTATCCTTAATAATTAGCACAGTCGGGCCTTTGTGGTTTCTGCAATTAAGATTAAGAGCTTTTAATGCATTCCAAATTTCCACAATCAACAACCACAACAACCAAGCCTTATCCCACTACATGGGGTCGGCTAAGCTATTAAAACATTCCTTAGATAAAAATAAACTGGATTAACCTAACCGACATTTAGCATTTACATCCTCAGGGATAACAGAAATTGATAAAAGATTCTTTGTCAATTATAAAAATGGTACTAATGAATTAGTTGCATTACATGTTGCTTCTGACTTTTACGGTCATGATAGAAAAAAGCCTTTAATGTTGGATTTTAACATCATAGCTCCTAAATTTTTTCGTTCACGAGTAAAGTCAATCACCTAAATTTAGATATGGCTATTAGCTTGTAAACCTAACAACCAACAAATCTAATTGTAGGATGCTTCAAAGGGAAGAAAATGTACTTACGAAATGTTGCCCAAGAATGTATTGAAACTAAGACCATTAACAGAACTATGATACAAAAGCTTCCAATCTTCCAGCTCGTGCTGAGAAAGAGCTCCTCCTATATGCCAAGCGTACTCCTTTCTCAAAAGTACAGTGCTCATATCAATATCCTTCGGGGTCAGTAGATTAGGAATTTGAGTACCTGGTCGTCCTACAGAAAAGCAGAACACTGGAATAAGAAAATATGCAATCAATTTTATAACAAAAAAATGCAATCATACCCTGAATTTTCTTTAAAACTGATCCAATAGCATTTGATCTTAAAAAAGGTACTAAAATGAAATTAATCCAAACAAGTAAATACAAAATGGGAAGGAAATTTAATATATTGCGGGAAAAGAGTAAATTTGATAAACAGGGTAGTTAGGGGGGGCTATGTGAGTTTCCATTTCAATTTTAGCTAATTATATCTTTTAGGCCATAAGAATTTACTTTGGCTGGAAAGTTTGCCATAAGTCCCCATATTTTCTTAGCTTATCTTATCAATAACACAATCTCCCTATGTTAGTTAGGAATTGTTCATCTAAACAACCCTTTAAAAAATATTATTTTTCTATATCCTCTGAATAACTTTCCCTCTTATTTATTATTTACAAGTCAATCCCTCCTCTAAATGGAGAATCATCCCACACAAGTCGGTCGCTCAGACCTCTATGCACCAAAGTTTTCTTCATCAAACTTGATTTTTCCGAGAAAACCAAGTCTTCCCAATAATTAGTCTGATACTGCAGCATGTTTGCCGCACCCCCTTCTAATCATGGTGAACTACTTCAATTGACTTACCTATAAGTATTTCAAATTTCGAATGTTTTGCCATATAAAATCATTTTTTCACGATTTGTCCAAGAAATCATACTATACAACACTACATCCAGAGCTAACATAGTTGCTACAGATCGTGTAAGAAACTTGCGCCATGCAAGAATGCAAGAAATGCTTGTAAATTACAAATTTCCAACTAAACTTACAAGTAACAAAACTCAAATGGCAAGAGAATAAAAAAAACCATAGTTCATAATTCCTCATGCTCATCACTCCATGACCTTAATGTTAATATTGTTAAATTAAGTCACATTTTAGATAAACAAATAAGATATTAAGCTGATACCAAAATTATCGCAAATCGAATGCCGCAAGACCTGAATCAGGGGGCAAAAGCAAGCTTCCAAGAAGCTTCCTCACAGTTGGCAGATGAGAACACCAACTTCTGAAATCTTCAAAAGACATAGCCTCCTCATTGCACTTTTCATCATGTATGGAGAAATTGGCAGCACTCAGAAATATGTTGACAATATCTTGATGTGAACTTGATCCAGCTTTAGAACCTTCTATGCATAATATATCGGTAAAGATACCATTCATAACTGATTCCAAATCAGACCTGCATCAATCGGAAAATATTCCAAATCGTGAATTAAAATTTTAAAAGGACCAAAAAATGTAAAATAATTTTTAAAACCTTATTATAAACAAAACATACATAAAGTAAACTACAACATTTAAAAGTCCCTTATTTTAGAAACATAGAATATCAATCATACTAACAGAACTATCTCTAAATAAGTGCCACTTGGAACTAATAACGACACGGTTCAACTTCAACCCCTAAACTTGCACAAAATTGTTTCAATCCGAGAAATTAAAGTTCATAGCTCGAAAAATTATCCACAGACAAAAAGATAAATATACAACAAAGAGACACGTCAATAAAAAACTACCCGAAATAACAGATTTCATCGCTTAATTATTTTTGAACAAATAAACAGATGTGTACGAACATTGATAGAAGCCTATAATCAAATTTCAGAAGTATATAATATAGAACTAGAAGTTTGAAGTAAGTATGTTCTACCTCCCTACAAAATTATCCCCAGATACATCTAAAACGCGAAATATAAATTCTTCAATTTCATCTTTTGTTCCTTTCTCATAAGTTGCCTGCAACATAAAATAGTAAACACAAACACACACACATGAAAAGTTAGCTAAATCATGGTTTTGTGAACAATAGCAACAAAACAAGATGATGATGATAATAATCAAGAACTCACTTTAGTAATTACAAGGTCTTCAAAAGTTAACTTTTGATCCTTCCTCTCCTGGGTAACCAAATCAAACAACCTCTCTCCAATAGGGCCATGGAGTTTGAAATATGACTATAACCCACAAAACGAAAAAAAAAAAAAAAAACAATATTTTAAGTATTATAGAGAAAAATAACAAGTGGGTTATGAAGGGAATTAATCACTGAATTGGAAATTACCTGAAAAACTGAAGGAGAAATGAATTTTCCATTGGTCTGTGATTGAGATGCTAAGGAATTGAAGAGTGATCTTAGGTCTTCAAGACCCTTTGGAGTGAAAGCTCTGTAGTGATTTTGTGATTATGCAGTGAGAATTGATTTGATGAAAAAATGTGAATTGAGGAAGAAGAGAAAAAGAGGAACCTGGAAGATGAATCGTATTGAGGATCAGTGGGAGGAGAGTGAGCGTTACCCATGGATTGGTTTGCGTCGGATTTTATGTTTCTAGTGTGTTCTTGTGATTTGGGACAGGTGTTTGTGGTTCTGCCATGGTTCTCTTGTTATTGTATTTATCTTTAGAGGTGGCATTTTTTTTTTCGTCAAAATAACTATTTATAAGTAAAATTAATTTTTTTTTACGGTTGACGATTAACGTATATAGCCTATATATAAGTTATATATATTAATTGTTAAATGTATCAAAAACATCAACTTTACTTATAAGTTGTTATGGGGAAAGTATATGGACTATTGGTTTTTGTTTTCTTAATGCCTAGTTATATAGTACCTGTCAAAAACAAGTAAAATTGATTGTGAATGTTCGTCAACTCTTAGTTATGACTCCGATAGTCTTGAAAATCTTAAACTATTTGTAGTTTGTTTGAAGATATATCTCCGGACACATCTAAATTACAACTAAAATATGTTATTATGACTTTCACCATATTTTAAACAAAATATGGTTCGAAGATATATCTGTTAGGAAAATAGGTTTGATATCTCTCTCATTATTATTTATGGTATATATAGAAGTTACAGGGTTATACAAGTAATTACACTAATTAATTACATTTAATGAGAACAAAATAATTTCTGATTTGTTTCTCTTATTCTATGAATAAACTAATTCCTATTCACATCCCCCTCAAATTGATGCTCTTGGTCAATTAACATCAATTTGCTAACAAGAAACTGATGACGTGGACGCAAAACAATCTTGGTAAGAATATCTGCAACCTGTAACTGAGTACTGACATGATGAAGTGATATTAGTCTGTCATCATATGCGTCACGATTCGAATGACAATCAACTTTGATATGTTTGGTGCGTTCATGAAAAATAGGATTCGCAACAATTTGGATGGCACTTGTATTGTCCGCATAAAGTGAAGTTGGCTCTGTTTGAGGAAATCCACGTTCAACCAAAAGACCATGAAGCCAAATTATTTCAGAACAAGCAGCAGACATGGCACGATACTCAGATTGAGTAGAAGATTTAGAGACTTTCGCTTGTTTCTTACTTTTCCATGATATCAATGAAGAGCCAAGAAACATGCACCAACCAGTGATAGATCATCGAGTATCAGGACATCATGCCCAATCAGCATCACTATAAGCACTCAATTTAGGAGCAATTCCAGTGGAAAAGAATAAACCACGATGAGAGTTTTCCTTCAAGTAGCGAATTATACGACGAACTGCTGCCAAGTGAAGATGATGAGGAGAGTGCGTGAATTGACTTACTTGTTGAACAGAAAAAGATACGTTAGGGCGAGTAATAGTCAAGTAATTAAGGCTACCCATGAGTTGACGAGACAATAAGGGATCAGGCAAGAGATCACCATCATCACGATGATATTTAACATTAACCTCAAGAGGAGTATCCACTAGATTAGCCGATTGTAGACCAACCATAGAAATTAAATCTGTGACATACTTGTGTTGATGGAGGAATATGCCCTTGGATGTAGAATAAACCTCAAGACCAAGAAAGTAATGCAAATTACCAAAATCTTTCATATGAAACGATGCTTGTAACTATTGTTTAAGGCTTTGAATCGAAGCATGATCAGAACCAGTAATAATCATATCATCAACATACAGAAGAAGTAGGACAACTCCAGTAGACGTTTTATGAATAAATAGAGAAGAATCATATTGACTCTGAGTAAAGGAGAACCCAAGTAGAGTTGAGCGGAATTTTTCATACCATGCTCTAGGAGCTTGTTTCAAACCATATAAGGAGCGTTTGAGCTTGCACACACCCTTAGATGACGAGAATAAACCTTGAGGAGGAGTCATATAAATATCTTTTGTCAGGTCACCATAAAGAAAAGCATTTTTCACATTCATTTGATGAAGAGACCACCCGTTAGAAGCAGCTATGGAGAGTACTGTACGAACAAATGTCATTTTGGCAACCGGTGCAAATGTCTCATCATAATTAATTCCATATTCCAGCTTAGTTCCTAAGGCAACCAATCAAGCCTTGAAATGGTTGAGAGACCCATCTGAATTTAGTTTCATGGAATACACCCATTTGCAACCTATGGGTTTGATATCAGGGGGACAAGAGACAATATCCCATGTAAAATTCTCTTGAAGAGCCTGAAGTTCCTCATTCATTTCTTTTATCCAGTGCACGTCTTTAACAGCCTGTGCATAACAAGTAGGAATAGATATGCAAGACAATGAGGCGGTCAAAGAAGTATGTGAGGAATCATACCTGTCTGGTGAATATCTATCTAGTGCTTTAGATATTCGACTAGAACGTCGTTGTTTGATCGATTTAGGATTAGGTGGTAGATCTATGTCGGGAGGGGCAGTGGGAACCTGTTTTCTACATTGTCTGACATATGTGATACCTGTTTTATAATGTTCTATAGATCGAGGCATAACTGAAAAATTAGGAAGAATAGCAATTTCATTTGTGACAGGAGAAAGAGAATGAAACATAAATTGATTATAAAAAATGTAACATTCATAGAAACTCGAAAGCGGTGATTAGAGGCATCATAGCACACAAAACCCTTATGAGATATACCCCATAAATTCACATTGAATATATTGTGCCCCAAGCTTATTTCGTTTAAACTGAGGTAAGTGAACAAAACACACACATCCAAAAGTATGTAAATCACTATAATCAGGCTGAGTTTTAAAAAGACGAAAGAAAGGAGAATCAAAATCCATAACCGTAGAAGGAAGACGATTGATCAACAATACGGATGTGGAAAGAGCCTCTACCCAAAATCGGGATGGCACAGAAGATTGAAGAAGTAAGGTACGCGTTACATCAAGAAAATGACAATTTTTTCGCTCAGCCATCCCTTTTGTTGGGGGGTATTGGGACAAGATCGTTGAGACAAGATCCATTTTTGTTGAAGGTACTCCTGAAACTCATGAGACATATACTCACCTTCAGAGTCAGATCGAAATTTTTTCACACTTGCTTGAAATTAAGTTTCAACATATGTCAAAAACTTCTGAAACATAGAAAACACTTCGACTTAGATCGAAGAAAATATATCCAAGTAAAACGACTGTAGTCATCAATAAATGTGACAAAATATTTATAGTGAGCATGAGATGTTGCAGGAGACATTCCCCACACATCACTATGAATCATCTTAAAATAAGTGGAGGCACGATGAGCACCTGGCAGAAAAATAAGTGTTTTACTTTTAGCCAATTTGCAAATAGAACATGAAATAAAAGTGGTACAAACATGTTTATGTCCCAACAAACCAGTTTTAAATAAATGAGACAAAACAACAGAATTTGGATGGCCTAATTTTCTATGTCAATCCTCATAGGAGTTCAAAACACTATTAATAGAAAAAGATAAATGACTAGAGCTAAGCTGGAGCGGGAACAATCTTCCCACTTTAGGCCCCTTCGTGATCACCTTCCCCGACACTTGCTCCTGCACAAGACAGCCAACACGAGAAAAATTAACATTATAATTATTATCCACCAATTAACCAACTGACAATAAGTTGGAAGCAAGTTCGGGTGATGCAAGCACGTCACAAAAGTTAGAGTTTATGTCACCAACATCAGTGATAGTGAGTTTATTACCATCAGCAATTTGTATTTGTTGATTGCCATTATAAGAATGTAAATTGTGCAAGTATTCAGAGGAGCCCGTCATGTGATTGGATGCACCAGAATCAAGAAACCACAATTAAGAAACATTAGAAGACTTACCCTGAATTCCCAAGGCTGAAAGAGTAGAAAATACCATTTGTTGAATCATTTCAGGTTGTAGAACATCATCGTTAGATGCACCAATAATGAGAGGACCAACTGTAGAGTTAGTAGTGGTATGGAATGTTTGGGATGGACGTTGTGTTGGTCGGGGAGGACGCGTGGGACAGTCAGAGATGATATGACCCTGTTGTTTGCAATAGTTTCAAAACTTACTGCAATTGTGAGCAATATGTCCAAATTGTTTTCAAGAAAAACATTGGACTTGTCGCATATCACAACTCTTTCCTCTACTCTGAGCAGCATATGCAATTGCCACAGGTTCAGAACTGACAACATTATGAGACATAGTTCCTTGAGTATGTAGATGTTGTTCTTCCCTGAGAAGTTCACCAACACAAGTATCCAAAGAAGGAACGAGATTCCTATTTAGCAAAACACCTCTGACAACCTCAAATTTTGGACGAAGTTTCATGAGAAATTGATCTCGCCCACTGGTGTTGTAAACTTCTTGAACAGACACGAGGGAGGTCTTGGGAACCTTAGCATGTATAATAGCAGAGTGTTCTGTCTAGAAATTTAGAAAACCAAAATAATATTCTTGAATAGACAAGTCACATTGTTTGTAGTTCGCTATGTCTAGCTCCAACTGAAACCGTTTTGCCGAAATGTGCTGATTGGAAATGCGCTTCAAATAATTCCACATTTCTTGAGCAGTTGAAAAAGAGCGCAAATTATTGATCATTTGAGGATCAATACTGTTGAGAATTCAAGTGATGATTTGAGCATCTTGAGTTTCCCACGCATCTAAAGCAGTTTTCTCCGTTGGTGCCTTAGAAACATCATCGAGATGACTCCATAATTCCTTTCCTTTAACATACATCTTGAATTGAAATTCCCACGCAGAATAATTTTTTCCGGTAAAACAGACACAAAAATTCTTTTCATTTTCCATTGCCATGATATAGTAACTCTTACTCTAAAAAAAATCTCTTATCCTACGAGGAAAAGGACAAAACTCACTGGGACAGTAAGTAACACCACTGTACTTTAATATATCTTTTCTTTGTTTTTTTAATAGCAACAATTGAATTGAATAAGCGTTACTTACTAAAGTCCATAAAGAAAACCAAACATAGAAGAAACTACTTGTCGTCACTGATTCAACACGCTAAGTCAGAATGCTTGGCGACGAAAACACACGACCAAATTGAACACGATTTGCAAACGGGGAGAAACAACGAAATTTCTTGCGAGCACTACTAAGAACGAATCCAAGAAACTATTGTAGACACCCGAGATTCGCTGAGATAATTTCAAGAGTGACTCAGTGGGGGTGTCGTGCCGCTGAATAACCAAGATCAACCTAAAATCACATGTTTCATCGAAAACCTATTGATATCATGTTAGGAAAATAGGTTTGATACCTCTCTCATTATTATTTATGATATATATATATATATATATATATATATATATATAGAAATTATAGGGTTATACAAGTAATTACACTAATTAATTACATTTAATGAGAATAAATCAATTTCTGATTTGTTTCCCTTATTCTAGGAATAAACCATTAATCTATGAATAAACTAATTCCTATTCACAATATCTCCATAAAGTATTTGGTGAATTTGGAGATGTATCTCTGAAATATATCCTAAAAAATTTGTAAAGCGTGGCGAATACAAAGAGAGATTATTTTGGAGATGCATCTCTGAAATCCTCGCTGATTCACATCAAACCAACACAATTGTCCAACCATTCAATTTTATGAGACCAAAATTCATACATTAGCTTATATTAACTTAAATTGATATTAACTTAAATTGATGTAACATCAAAGTAAACTTAAAGTTAATGAAGGGTAAATATTCACACATTAATAAAAAAAAGTGATAGGGTTAATCTCTTTCTAATACTATTTCAAACACTCTCTGTCTTATTGGTTGAAATATGTGTGGATCATACCACTTTATGTGAGACACATTTTTAAAGTAAGGGACCCGCACATGTTTCAACCAATAAAAAAGTGAGTGTTTGAAAGAGTGTTGGAAATACAATGTTCATAAGAAATAAATTATGAAAATATTAGTAAAAAGAAATTACTGTAATCAATGTGCAACATGTTGTACCCCAAAATTTATCCTCTTCATTTTGAAGTTTCTGACTTATAATTTCATTATCATAAATATACATGTATATACATTGGTTTGCATTCCTCACATGTTCATGCATTGGTTTGCACATATATGAGCATTGGAATTGTTATTTTAACTTGCATTCCTCACATGTTCATGCATTGGCTTTCACATCTATGAGCATTGGAATTTTTATTTTAACTTGCATTCCTCATATGTTATGCATTGGTTTGCACATCTATGAGCATTGAAATTGTTATTTTAACTTGCATTTCTCACATGTTCATGCATTGGCTTTCACATCTATGAGCATTGGAATTGTTATTTTAACTTGCATTCCTCACATGTTTGTGCATTGGCTTTCACATCTATGAGCATTAGAATTTTTATTTTAACTTGTATTCCTAACATGTACATGCATTAGTTTTCACATCTATGAGCATTGGAATTGTTACTTTAACTTGCATTTCTCACATGTTTATGTATACCTTTGTGTCTTGTGGATAATTCATGATTCGCATCGACATGCATTCTTCATATTGTAATGTATGCTCTTGAATCACTTTGCACATGGATACTGGTTTGACGCTTTATTGTTTGCCTTTGCATGCTTAAGACTAAATAATTGCTTTGTCATGTCTTGTTCTTATGCATTTTGCTTGCGAATGATGGCTTTTGAGTTTAAGTGCTTCAAATAAGCACTTTTCCTTGTTATTTTACTGTTTGGATCGACTTTTGGCATGAAAACATCATGGAAAGAATATTTGGTTCGCAGTAGAAAAATTCTGCAGGTTACAGGTCGCGCTTAGCACCACCAGAGGCACGCTAAGCGCGAAATTCTCTGACTTTTGGATTCGTCTATGCAGGAGGACGCGTTTAGCGCCACCAGAGGCGCGCTAAGCACCAAATTCATTGACTTTTGGGTTTGTCTATACAAGAGGCCGTGCTTAGCGCCATATACCAGGCTTAGCGCGACCTAGAGCTGAAAACTTTATTTTTCCGACTTTTAAACACGAAATCTCACATGTTCTTACACTCTTGAACCTTGTTTGAGATGTATTTGATGCAGGTGCTTGTGTTATAAATGCATATGACACAACCTTTAGATTTTTTGCGCTTGTACACCCACATGTACATTCTATTTGTCTGCTTTTTCGGTCTAACTTTGTTCTTGCAGGTGTTTTGCGCTTGTATATATACTTGTACATTATATTATCTATTTCTTGGGTTTTACTCCCTTTTTACAGGTGCTTTGCATTTTTACACACATGTGCATTATTTTTATCTGCTTTCTCGGTCTAACTCTGTTCTTGCAGGTATCCTTGTATAAAATGTGTATACACATGTTTCTTGGCTTGTGCGCATATGCGTATATTCTATTGTCTGCTTGCGTGGTTTTCTTGCAGGTACACTTGATCGAAATGTGTATACACATGTTCCTTGGCTTGTGCGCATATGCGTACATTCTATTGTCTGTTTGTTTGGATTTTTCCTCTCTCGCAGGTGTTATTGCTTCAGATACGCATGAACGTGTATTCCGTCTATGCTATTGATGCCTTGAGAATTTCTCTCTAGTTTACTCTTATTGCGTCACTGTAGTACTTGAAGTTTTCTTGAGTATTCTTAGCTCGCAGTGCTCTACGGATTAATATTCGTTTGGTACTAGATATCCCTTGTTTATCGCATTCTTTACAACTTTCCTAGATATCATGAGGGTTTTACAACTTTCTATTGCCATGATTAGGATAAGAGCGTTGGGCTCAAAGTCGTTGTTTAAAGACATGTAGCTAGGCATTCTGCAAATTGTGTGCTAATTATGTTTGGCTTGTTTAAAATCCTTCACCATGCATAGGGAGGTAATTCTTAATAAGTGTTTACATTTGTGCTTACATAGGTCAAGAGTGGTTAGATAACTTGACATGGCACCACCAAGCAAAGTCCCTCTTTTTATATTTCTTGCTATGTGATGATGATATGATGGGCATGCAGAAAGGGTCTGCAATCGACCCCCACACAATTCTAGTATGTGTCAGCTCAGCACACGCAAACCGTGTTGTTTCCTTTACCGAGTCAACAATAATAAAGTGGCAAGAGTTCCCTATTCTGACTCTCCACGCTTTCCCGGGGTTCGCATTTATTGCTGAACTTGAATCATTTACTTTTCACACTTGACAATTCATGTCATGCGGCGATACCACTCACGGGGATCATAATATGTTGGTTCCTGGTTGCTTGCAGCCCTCGGTTTGCTGTTGTAGGCTATGGGACATCCTCATTTTCCTACGCTTCTATGACATTTTTTTGTGCATTGCATTGCTTGTGTACTTCTACCAAAGCACTTGATTGCTTTATCCCTCTGCATCCCTTGGTTTCACAACCAAGACGGATATACGATAGCTTTCCCTCAGGACCGCTCGGCTAGGATAGCTCTCGAGCATAGACATTAGGATATACATCCTTTGCATGTCAACATAGGTAGAGACTCCTCTTATCCTCAACCATAGGTCCAATATTTGCATGACAACATTAGGGCTAGTATTAGGTAGTCTCCCTTTTGTTTTGCTTCTCTCTCTTTGCATCCTTGCATGTAATTAAAACTAAAACTTGCTTTCTTTTTCTTTTGAAAACAAAAACACGTAATAATGGTTTGAATTCCTTTCACAAAGCTAAAAGCAACCAACTAATACAAACTCTTTTTCGCTTACAGGCGCATTTTATTTTTGTGTTTAAAACCTGTTCATAAGTAAAAAACTCAAAACCCACCAAAACAAGTGAGCCGAACTACGACGCTCTGACTTTCCCATTGCACGAGGGAATACGTAGGCATCTTGTCACGAGGCTCGATCGAGCATAACTTGTAAAAACGTCCTTCTTTTTCCTATGGTTTCTTTGTTTTCCTTTTCTTTCTCATGCATTGTAGCGATTAAGCATATATAGATATAACACACCCATTTAGATAGAAAATAGAAGTGGATATAGTAGAGTACTACGGGCGTGTGGGGTGCTAATCCCTTCCCCTCGCGTAACAAACTCCCTTACCCAGATCTCCCGGTCATAAGACCGTGATTTCTTCCCTCTCAGGTTTACTCGATGTTTTGCTTTCTCCTTCGCGAGATAAAAGACGTTCGATGGCGACTCCATTGATACATCCTATCGGTCTGAAGTTCAATCGGGTGGTTTCAGCTGGCGACTCCACTAGGGACAATTGACCTATTGTTGGTCTGTCCAGGAGTTAATCCTAGCTTTTATTTTCATGTCTATTGGGTGTTTATCTATTTATTCGCTTTATCGCACCATCCTTTGTATGTCTGCATTGCATTCTATGTGGTATTTTAATGCTTTCAACATTGGCTGGAATATTATGATGTGATCTGTTTCTTTGGTGGGTGGGAGTTATAAGAGGTAAAAGGCCTCATACCTCGGCCGAGAGACATATAGAACACCTAGGACTAGAGTGGAACATGACAGATACGGATGTAGATCTTGTAGTCTGTCATGTCGTCCATGCTCAGGGGAGGTTTTAAGTAGGGTGCTATCGTCATCACATAGGTGTTACGATGGTAGTATCGCTAGGCGAACTTGATCCTGAGTTACCTTGGCTTTACCCAAACCTTAGTCTTACCCGTGAGTGGGGATGGATCATGTTTATTATAGGTACCGTTGGTGACTGTTGGTGACTTGATACTGATGGTGACTTGGTATTTTCTGTTGGTGACTATGGTTCCATTCAGTGGTTTTCTACCCGTTACTTTGTCTGTGATCTCTGTTTTCTTCAACCAGATCTAAAATAGCATAGCAGTTCGATCAATGTCGTGGAAGTAGTAAACCCATGATCAATGTATAATCTACTTGTATCATAGCATGTTTATTTTCTCAAAATAAATGTCAGGAAAATATGTTATTTATCTAACCCTGCGTGCATATCATTTCTAGGACTTTTGTGGTTATTATCAGCATCAGGATGGATACCAATAACCAGATCAACACCGAGGTTCTAAAGAATTCTTCCGTCTATTCTTTCTTCTCATTTGACATATCCAAAGTGAGAGCCAGAGGCACTCTTGTGGAATATCTGATTGAGAGAGATTTTAGAAAGGGTTATGGGAACATATTGCTGATACTGATGGAGGATTATGAGTTCTTCGCTATGCAATCTCTACTTCAATTCTATGATAGCGATCTCAGGTGTTTCACTTTTCAAGATTATCAGTTAGCACCTACTCTCGAAGAGTACTCCTTCCTGTTGGGTATTGATATCATAAGCGGTTTGCCTTTTGTGGAAGTGCCGGATACTCCTAATTTTGGAGCCATTGCTAAGGCGCTTGATTTATGTGTTAGTGAAGTGAGGGATAATTGGATTCCGAAAGATCGCACATGCGGGTTCGCCTTGGGTTTTCTCTTATCCAAAGTTGATGAAATTTGCCAAGAATGGTTGTTGGGGAAACTTTAATACTATCTTAGCTACCATGATTTTTCCTGCTGTTGAGAAGTTTGTGGATTTTGTTGCCATTTTCGTACTCATGAATGACAATCTAATTCCTACTATTTTGGCTAACACATATTATGCTATTCACTCTCTCCATGGAAAAAAGGGTGTGTTACTTGTTGTATGCCTTTGCATTATCTTTGGTTCAGTACACACTTGCCAAAATGGGTTGCATTCATTGATTGTGCCAAAACCATGAAGTGGTCCAGCCAGATTATTGCACTCACATCATATGATATAGTATGGAACACAATGTCAAGTGGAACAAAGATCATTGTTAGTTCTGGAGAGTTTCCAAACATGCCTTTGATGGTAACTAAGGGTTGTATCAATTATAATCCTGCATTGGCTCACTGTCAATTAGGATATCCTTTGACTGAAGCACCCATTATTCGTCAGGTGACAGAAAGTGTTTTCTTTGCAAATGGCGAGGATCCGATTATGTTGAGGCGGATTGTTGCTGCATGGCGCTTAATTCACAGAAGGGGCACAATTTTCTTTGGTAAAAAGGGAAACTATGCACTTGATTCTTATGTAATCTGGTTGAAGGATTGAGTCTCAAAGGTTTTGTTACCATTTAAAAGGGAAGCACCATTGTATCCTTATCCTGATTCTATGGTTGAAGGTCATGCACCAGATTTTGCCTCTTCCTCTTCTTCATCAGTTATTTCTATACCAGGTTTTGTGCGCACCGAGTTCTACAAGTAGCTCCAATTGGAGAATTCAGCTTTGAAAGCACAGTTGCAAGCTCAAGCCATGGATCTAGCATTTTCTCTACAAGATAAGTAGAGATTATCCGCCGAGATCGAACAAAAGAATCAGGTTCTGAGTGCTTATGGTTTACTTGAAGAAACCAAGAGAGTCAAAGGTGGTAGCTCCTCTTCTTCCGATCAATTGACCAAAGAGCTTGAAAGGATCCAAGAGAAGCTGAAAAATGTGCAAATAGCTAACGGGAAATTGAAATTCAAGCATGGTGAAGAGATCTGAGTCTTGAAGAAGCAACTCTGTAGAGAAGAATTCGATGCTAAAGAGTTTCTCTGACACAAGAAAGAGCTTGAAGATGAAATCCAAGGTCGACAAAGGCAGATAGCTATCCTTTCGAAAGAGGTTGAAAAATTGAAGACTCAGTTGTAGACATCCAAAGACGAGGTATATGCGGTATATGCGGTACATGTTATGCTCAGGGGACGAGATATCCACATGTCAAAGTTGATGGCCGAGATTAAGGAGCTTAAAGCGCGAGTAGTCTCTTTTGAAACTTATGTAAAAATTATTTGACATTACTTGTACTTGAGTGGTTATGAATCACCTCCAGGATTCATACGTACATTTCTCTGAAACGCGTTTCTCGATAACACTTTGGTACTTTGAGTAAATATGAGTAAGCTGTACAATATCAAACACACAGAATCCTAACACTAAAGATTCTTATTTATACTAATTTTGAAACTAACGGTAACGAATGATCTTTCTTACCATTGGTAGGTGGCATTGATGAAAGTGACATGTGTATTACTACAACGGTCTACTTCCTCAATGATATTCTTCTCAATGCCTATATAAAGGTTCAAGCACCTAGTTTGTAAATGGATGAATTGGTGAACAAAGAAACATACAAGAACAAGAAAAGTCACACTGCAAAATCAAATCCACTAAAAGATAAAAAACATAAAGAGTTGTTGCTCGTTATTTGTGTTAATACTGTTTGATTGAACACAAGAGTTGTTGCTCATTATTATGTTGATACCATTGTTAGAATAATCCAAGAAAGAAGACAAAGGCACAAGAGTTGTTTCTTATTAATTGTGTTATTATTTGTTCTTCGAATATCTATTAGAAACGCAAGAGTTGTTGCTCATATTTGTGTTAGAATTATAATAGTTAGAAACACAATAGTTGTTGCTCATATTTGTGTAACCATTGTAAATTGTATAAACACGAGAGTTGTTGCTCATAAATTGAGTTAAACAATATGAACTTAAAAATTTGTGTAATCTGCTTATTAGAAGCAACTTTGTAAACACAACCTTTTCAACAGGTAGTTGATTGAAGTCCTTATCTAAGGCAAGGGAATCTTCCTCAAGTGACCAGGTAGGTCAGAAGCATTAAGGAGTCAGTGATAGCTATATCTCTTAGGGGACCAGGTAGGTCAACATTCTTAAGGGATTACTAGTAGAGTATCACTTTTTGTTGTTAGTCACCGTTGGGTAGCCCGTGCAGTTATAATATATTGAGATTGGTGGATTAAGTCCTTGTTGAAGGAAAAATCACCCAGGTGGACAGACAAGAGGTAGCCTGGTTAAGGTGAACTTGTATAAAACCAAATGTGTCATATTTCTCTTCTAACGCATTTATTTTTGATCTAATCCTTTGTGGAAAACACTTCAAGTTTGACAAAACATTTCCAAAACACTTTGTAAAAACATATATAAATGAAAAAGTTCCTCATTTCTTGTGTTTTTCTCCACCTTCAGTTTTCCTTGAAGAACAACATTTAGTGTTAGATGGATCAGTGACATAAAAAATTGTTTGTCTTGGTTTGCCATGATGATGGTTCGTTCTTGTAAGTTGCCTTTCAAAGATAAACCCTTGTGAATCCTAATCCATCGGTTTCTACATCAGTTTTATTGTCAATCAATCTACACTTAAATAAAGTCTTTTTAAAAAAACACAATCAATCTTCAAAGTTTCCTCAATGATCCCAAAGAACGCTCTAGATGCTAGTACTAAATTTTTATCTTTGAAACTAGAAAGGTACATGGATTCAACCTCATCCATAACAACATTATTTTTCATGGTGTTGCAATCATCCTTTGATTTTGTACAAAACAAATATTTTCTAATATCATATGCACTCCAAGTAATTGCATTAAAATTATGAAAACATGACAATCATTTGCAATTATATGATGCATCACTCTCATTATAAACACTTTCGTTAAACCAATCTATGAAAGTTATGTTATGCTCCGTCAACAACCATTTTTCATTCATCTGGGGGGTATTTTTACTTTATAAGAGCTTTGTGTGGGGTCAAGTAAGGAACAACTTTACTAAGGTTATTCAATATATACAAATGTGCTTGAAAAACTACTTCTTGACTAAATGTTTCAACATTTAAACCTTGAATACCTCTACCATCATAAAATCCATCATGATGAGACTCAATAACTCCTATAAAATTCGCATCTGACAAATAGTTTGTACAAAACTCGATAGCTTCTTTTGTGGTGTACCTTTCTACGATCGAAACTTCTGGACAATGATTATTCTTTGAATACCCTTTGAAAATCTTCATGTAACGCTCTACCGGATAAATCCTCCGCAAATAAACTGGACCAGAAATTCTAATATCCTTTATTAGATGAACAACTAAGTGAACCATAATGTCAAAGAATGGTAGAGGGAAAACATCTCTAACTGGCACAAGATAATTGTAACTTCGTGTTCCAATTCATCTAAATTTCCAGGATCTATAACTTTACTACATTGAAACATAGAGGAAACAAAAAAAACCTTGAAACATTAACATTCAAACATAGATATAACATAGATGTTGAAACATTGATATTATATATATATATCACTTAACAATAACATAAATTAATCATTGAAAGTTGAAATAACATAGATATTGAAATATAAAGTTAACATTACATGTTGTTATAAAAGGGTAACTAATGAAGTCACAACATTTTGATAACATCTTCAACGGATATATGAATCTTTGCTTCCAAATCAATCAGAACCTGAGTAAAATATTGGTGAAAAGTACTCCACATAACCATTAAGTCATCATCCGTCTTCAATTCAAACTTGGTGAACTTGACATTTCCTTCAGTGTCATGTGATGGTGCGCGATACTCCATCTTACCCTCAAATTTTCTGGACAATGAAATAGGGAGTTGAGTATGGTAATGACCTCGGAAAGCGATGTGTCCTCACGTTCCCTAAATTGAAATGGCAACATCACACTGTTGAAGTAAACAAAAGCAAGGTGAGGATATGTTTGTGTCATTTCTGAATTGTGGAGCGTGATGTTGAAGAAATGGGGTAGACACCATATTTATAATAGAGTTGGATCAATTTAGTCCTAAGAAATATTATCATGTGTTAGGGGATATTTCATAAATACATTTTCGAAGAAACCCCTTGTTTTTTCAACAAACATAGGGTGTTTTTGAAAGTATAATTCCGAAACATTCCCTGATTGTATTTTTTTGTACTTTAAGAAATGTATTTCAGATTAAATGGCTATCGGTTAAATCTAAAACCGGTTTTTTCTTCGAATTCTCCATATTTGATTCTCTTTCAAGTTCCGACAACTTGGTGAATTCGACCATCCTTTCCAAAAAAGGATTTGGCCAAGTTTCCTCCTCTTTTAAGGAATGTGTCATCCATTTCACTGACGTAGCCAAAATATGACACCTCGACTTCAAATATACTTGAACAAAATAGAGCGATCTAAGATACCCAATACATATGATGCAGTTGGATGGGTCTTGAGGTGGGCGACTTTGAAGTGGAAAAATGTCTTTGAAAAACTATATCTCGTGAGATCGATACACACCCTATCATATGCACTTGCGATAAGATAGCCGATTTCAGGGAAGCAAATCCACTTATCAGGTGGCGCAGATTGTTAAGACTTAGAACAAGAACGCTATTAATTTTTTTGAAATGTTCATTGTTCTCGTATAGCCGTAAGTAATCTTCCCGATGCACCGTCAATTTCGAAATAAGTGTTTGTGGTACAATAGTGTGGTTCTCCTCACCTTTACCGAGTAAATCAGACACGACCCTAAACCCACACTTTCCGTCACCCCCACATATACGATCCTTTCAATGAGTTTGTGCATAAAAATCGGCATCTCATAAATATGAATAACCGGTGGTGGAATTGGTGATTTTTCTATCGACGGTGTACGAGGTGGTTTCGAAATAAAAGCTCCTTTGAAAACACTTTTTTGGGATTTCAGGGTTGGAGAATCCAAGAATTGTGAATCAACAACTTCATGGTAAGAAGGAGTCCTCCTTGTTGAATTGCTATCTTGTGTACTTTTACACTTTTTATGGACACCTTTTGTTTTTACCGATTGTGAATGAGGTTTCATATCGGTGGTTTATGGATAGGAAATTTTCCTCAATTATTCTTTAATGTGCAACCTCATAGTGTCACCTTCTTTAGAAAATCTATCCATGATCACTTACAACTCGATTGCGATGGTAATACTCGATGCACCGTCTTTCGTAGAACCGTGGTCATTAAATCATAGTCTTTTTCAATGATTATACATCTCCTCCGTCCGTATTGGGGAATTTAGCTTCATCTTTTTAGAAATGAGACAAGCACATGGAAGCCCGTAGGTTTTCTGAATTGTACATCCATACTTTGAACTATTCGGCCCCGTTGTCTCCGAACACTTCGCTTTGTGAAAAAAAAAATTCAATCCGGCCTGGGATATGTTAAGATTCAACTGTGAGTAAATTTTTTTTAATCTTTAAAGCGGTTTTCTATGACAGTTATGCTCCGGCCAAAAGTAGTTTGAATTTCATTATGTTGTTTTTGGAGCATTTGGTTTACCGTGTCCCATTCTCTACAAAAGTATCCCTTGCTATCACCTAACAATTTCTTCAAAGCCGTATGCGCATATTCGACTCTATTAGTTGTAGTGTTTCCCAAGTGTCAAACCCAGTCAATCCAGGCACACATCACTTTTTCTTTCACCGTATCAAGAATAGTAGTTCCAACATATATTAGAAAATTTGGAAACAAGACACACAACCTCCTAAAATGTACCACATTCTCAATATACAAGTCTTCTGTAGAAGAATTTAATATATGTTCTCATGCACCTATTATATTATTAACCACAACACTAACTTTGATAATGTTTTCGTCTTCACCCTTAAATTCTTTTGTTCCAACAACCGGTTTGAGCTTAGCTCTCACGTTTTTGTTATATGATACCGACAAAGTAATGCGGTTGATGTGGGAAACACGCTACCAACCACATTAATAAGGGCATGATCTCGGTCGGTTACAATGACACTTGGCAACATTTGTGGATCCTTCAACAAAGTCTTGCATATATCTAACGCCCATGTAAAACTATCTTCTTTCTCACATTCGAGGAATGCAAATCCAACCGAAAAAGTCTTATCCGTAGAAGTGACACCAACAACTTCTAGAAGTGGAAGCCAATTTTTGTTGGTCTTGTACATCGAATCAATTATTAGGACGACCATAACTATGTTGAAAAACTTGATACTTTTCGGATAAGTCCAAAAAATTTCACTAACACCAACTTTATCATCACACAATATGTACTTTTAAATATAATGGTTATCGTCCAAAAGTTTCAAGAACTGTTGCATTTCGAACCTCGAACCTCTATTTGCAATAATCTGTTTATAATGTTCATTATATACCTGTTTGATATTTGAAACATTTTGTGGTCGTTTCCATTTCAAATATGCAAGTATGTTTCTCGGTGCAACTTTGATTATTGGTATTTCCGAAATAATTTCCTTCTCTTCCAGCTTAAGTTGACCTATAATTGGATAACATTGTAGTTTGATGTCCAACACATGATTATGTTTACTGGAAATGACAAAAAACTGCGACGTATCATCCACCGTACATGATCCACGCAATTTGAACGAACACTCACATTTTCTCGATCTAGTGTCATCACGTTTTAACTTCCAAACTTTTGGAACATATTTTCCATTTCTCTCACATCTTATGGTTACAAATTCTTGGCTTATACTAGTGCCATTGTCGGATCTTCCAATCATAAAACCAAAGCCGAGTTTGCTAGCTTTCATTTGGAAACAATCAAGTAAATGTTATCGATTATTGAAAAGTTGATCATTTGCAAATTGGGATCCAACGTCTATGTTGACAACAATCTATTTAACATTGTTCTTCATCGCACCCGGCTTAGCATCTTTATTCACGTTCTTCAAAATATCCTTGGGAAACATGTCGGGGTGCAGTATAACTAACACAGACAAAAACATATAAATTGTTAATACTTTTGTTTCTGTCACAAGCATATTTTCGAAAATGTATTTCCAAATTAGGTTTGGTGGGTTTCAGAAATACATTTCTGAAGTGACGCAATTTTTCATCTGAAAAACCAGGATCAATGCAAGGTAATGAGAGATGAAATGAGGAATGTTTACCTTAAATTGCAGCTTTCTATGCTCTTTGACATGATAAAACACTTGAAACTTCTTTTGGAAACAAAAAAAATTGATTGAGTTTTGGGGGAGAGGATTTTAGTTGTGAGAAGAACTTGAATTCAATGAAATAGTTCATGCAACAAAGTGGTATAACTAGCATATTTTCGGAAATACATCTCCAAAAGTATACCTGAACGTTTAAATTTAACGTTTAACTATAAACATGGTATTTTCGAATGTGCATCTTCGAATTCACATTTAAACTTCATATTAGGTACCTTCGGAGATGCATATCCAAAACACTTTGACTTGTGGTGCGTTCGGAGATACATTTCCAAAGAGTATTTTCGGGTTTTTAGGGGTTTTTTCCACCCCATAGAGGCGTACAAAAAAATTTCCATTGTGAAAACACCCCTTATATTAGGATGTCAACTGTAAGTGAGGGTTGTCATAATAAAATCTCAATATATAATGTTATGGGTTACACATATTGACTTAATACCTGTAATCCTTTTACCTATAACTCTCACACGGTACTAAGCATGTGTTTGGTTTCACTTCGACTATCCTCAAAAACACGTTTGGCTCTATCCCCACCGTAATTCCAAGAAGCTCCAAAAGGTAGCATCTACTCCTCTGTGAAAATTCACCGCGCTTTTGCCTTTTATAAAATATATCGAAACATACATTATATTTCATATATATATATATATATATATATATATATATATATATATATATATATATATATATATATATATATATATGGAAGAAGATAGAATGAAGCGGAATAGAATAAATTTATATTCTATTATTTAGATTGATTAAAAAAAGATGGAATGAAGCGGTATTGGATGAAATGCATTTCATTCCATTTTATCATTTTTTATCATTTTTTGTATCTCAAATTTATGAAATGACAAAATGAATATATTTTATCATGATTTATCAAAACAATAAAATGCTATTTTTATTCCATCTCCGTTTTATTCTGCTCCATTCTTTTTTTTATATCTAAACATAGCCTTAAAGAAGGATAAATGAAGAACAAATATTTATGAGCTAGATTTATTTATATTTTAAATTTTGAAAATTTGAAATTTAATTATTTCTCTTTATACTCATATGAGTTATTTTGTTTTTTATTTATTCATATATCTTTTTGTTTTTTTCAATTACATTGATAGATCATAAAAACAAAAATAAATTAATAATTATAAATAGTGTAAAATATTTGTTTGTGTTTACTTAATTTTTTTAATGTTTCTTCGTTTGTATTGTTGATATATTTAAAAAATAAATATAAATTAGTAACTATGAGAAAGGAAAAAGATAAAATATTGAAATGGGAAGATAAAGAAATATAAAAGAAAGATAATTTTAATTTGAAAGAAGAATGAGATGGTGGATGAAATAGTGAAAAATAGGAGAAAAAAGTGAAAATTAAAAAAGTGTTAAATGAGAACTTGACACTCGACATCATTTGTTATCATTTGTTTGATATAGAGTGAATTGATTGAGAGATTAATATTTTATCATTTTTACTTTTTACGAGTTTAAATAATTTTAAAGTAAAAGACATTATTGATAGTTTGCATATATGTTTTATTAATAAATATAGAGTTAATTTTTTTAAGATAAATTAAACTCCAAAAATTCACATGAATCACAAATATATTTCAAAGTTGAGGGAACGTTTATAAAAATAAAGTCAATTCAATTGTTTTTTTTTACAGGAAAACAATTTCATTCAACATAGAGAATAACAGTACAAGCAAGATGATAACCATTGAGTGAGGGCATTTTCCATCCTCAAGTTACAATCAACACTAATAATTAAGTTAACAAAGAGTTGGAAAATGATAAACTGTGATAGAATAGAACCTAAAAGAGTAATACCAATCCAAGCTCTCAAACCTAGCAGCCAAACAACAACCTTCCATAAAATATGAATGAGTTTGGGAACCACAAACTTTGAATCTATCCAGTTAAGGATTATTTTTTTGGCTTTATCACGCGCAGTTCGATTACACCGGTTCTCTTTCTTGAAAAAACTCACCCTTTCTGAAAGGAGTCTTTGTTGAAAGGAAAAAAGAAATTGATTAGAAAACACCCTTAGATTATTACTCCAAAATCCATTTTCACCAACCAAACTTCTTTGGAGAAAAATATCAAACACCTTGAAGGCCCACTGAAAATAGGTTAAACTAAAGCAAAACACACAGTAGTGAAGCAAAACCCCAAAAGGGACAAACAAGGGTTCCAAAAGACAGCAACACAAAACAGGAACCACAATACTAAAATTAGTTAAATGGAAGTGAGGAAGAAACTGTAAACCGCATGTAAACCATGGTGGCTTTGGAGTTGGGCGAACGATGAAAACTGTCGGAGTTGTGGGAGAGACCGAAGGTGGCGTTGATGGCAACTGCGTGAGCAGGATGAGCATTGAGAATGGGCCATTGGTTGACAGCTTTGAAGGTGTGGAATCAGCCATTGGTGTGGAATCAACCCAATTTAATTGTTAGAAGGGTTGATAAGTGGCAAAATATAGTTATTTTGTATATATGTTTTGTGGCACTTATCTGTTTATTTATTGTTAATATCAGTTGAATAATCTCACTTTTTCTTTTAAATACATTTTATTATGTTTTGTGTATATATTGTACCATTTGATTACTTTGTATATATTTTGTAGGTATTTGTCGCATTATTGGAGCATTGAGAATAAAGTCCAAATGGAGCTCCAAGATGCAAGTTGACCAATAAAGGAATAAGGCTAAAAGATGAAGTCATTGAAAGTTATGTAGGAAAAGCAACAAAAGTTCTTGCACTGTCTTGGATCGTCGAGCGATGGACAGGCGAGGGCCATCGCGTCTGCGTCGCCAGACGGCGTTAGAGTGAGAGGAAGGGCCAGTTTTTCCAAAATTTGCTGGAGTGCTTCGTTGCTGGGTCGTTGGGCAAGGAAAGGAAGTGTCGCTGGGCGAAGCTGACCGTCGCCAGACGATGGTAGATATTTTTGATCAGTTGAGGGCGTGGCTTAATCTGTGCCAAGTTTATAAGGTCGTCGCCGGGAGAAGCTTTTAGGTCGGCGTGTGGAACAAATTTTTGCTTATATTTCGTTTTATTTTTATTTTTGTGTTTTATGGTTTTAGGGGTGATTTTTTGTCTCCCAACTCCATCACTTTGATACTTTTGATAAATTAGCTTAGAAAACAACATTAGGGATTGCTTATGGATGATTGGAGGTGTATTGCTCTTCGATTGACGTTGGCAAACCAGTGTAGATCTGTGGTTTATCTCTTCCCTTCTCTATGTATTTCTCTATTTGTTGGGTTTGTATGTGTATTTACTCTGAACTCATGTATATTTGTCGCCTTTGGCGTTGTATAAAGCTTGCTTTATGAATCTGAGTTGGTGATTCTCTTTGGTTTTTACTCTGTGTTAGGGATTTGAGCTTTGCTAGACATAAATTTCTTAGATTCTTACCTAGGGTGATTATCTGTTAGTTTCTGAATGTAGTTTAGAGCTGACATTTACTTAGAGTATCTGTGATTAATGCCTCTGTGTTAGGAGTGTCGGGCTAGACATAGTCGGTGCGAGTGACACGGTTGACTTTTGTGTTGTTAAGGTAGGCCAGACATGGCTATCGAGGTGATGTGGTTGAATTCTCAATTTGGTTTAGAAATAACTTGGGTTGTGAGAGGTATGTGATGACACAGACGAGTATCGTAGGCTGAGTATAATTGGACAGTAGATTTAAATCTGTGACGGGTAGTGTGCATTCGTTCCAGACAAGTTGTCTATCCTTTATAGTTTTTGTTCATTTACTTTTTATTTTGTCTTTTCCTTACAATCATTTAATTCGAAATTCATTAACGAACAAATTGTCGAACAACGAATCAATAACCAATCTTTGTGGGCACGATACGATATAACCTATATATCATTTGGTAAATATAAATACTTTATTTTTTTCTTGCCGCTTAAATACTGCAGCAACAAAGGTCTTAGATTAACTCTATGATTTTGGTTCAAGTATAATAATAATGACTTCAAAATTACCAAATATTATTTTTATATGCAACACTCAATAATTAAAATCAATATCATAAAAATATAAAAATAAATTGGGGTTTTAACAATAACCTCAAAATTAGCCCTTATAAATAATAAAATAATAATAATAAACGAAATCAATTCGTTCTAACTAATATTTTAAAAATTGGACCGATCATTAAATCAATTCGGTAACAGTATTAGGTTACTGATTTATTGGTCGAATTACTTGATCACTGGTTGAACCACATGACAAAATCGGATTAAACCGGATAACTCAGTTGAATATATTAATTTTTATAATAAAATTATATATGTATAAAATTGGTTGCACCGGATGATTCAGCCTCTACAAAATATAACTAATATTGTTTTTTAAAAAAATATCATATCATAAATTCACAAGTTCATAATTTAAATTCAAATTTTAAACAAAAGTACCACACGTAACAAAATAGTATAAGATTATAAAATTTAATTGCAAACTAAGTCTAATTACAACATAATTTAATTTTTAACAAAATAACTCCAATTTATACTAAATTTAGTTCAAAAGAGAAAAAAAATGTTTAAATATTGAAATCTCTTTCATCAATATTAAAATCATCTGCATTCGCAACCGCTTTTTCGTCAATGATATTATTATTTTGTTTTATTTTTTAATTTTTAATTTTTAATTCATTTCTTTTATTTTTCATTTTAATTTTTTAATTAAAATAATTAAAACACTATCGTTTTTTTTTTAAAAATTAAAATAAAAATAAAAATAGCCATTAATTTTCTTAATTTTTCTAATTTACGTCGATTTTTATTGATTCGCACCGGTTCAATAACTTAAGCGATCCAACAATTAAATTAAATTTATTATTTGATCGATTTTCGATTCGATTGATCCGTCTAATTTTTAAACACCTGTTGTAAGTTTGTAACACACCTACCAAGGATTAAAAATGGAAGGTGTGATAAGCATCACGGAGTACATAACATTCTTAATTAGTACTTCGAAAACTTGGAAGCAAACTAAAATGGCAATTAATTTTGAAGCCTAATACTAATAAGTAATATCTACATGGTGAGAGAATCTACTATCACGTGAAAGGAAATATCTTGAAATCCATAAAATATACTGGTGTTTTAATGTGAGCATTGAAGTATTTCTCATTGAAATCTACAACAAAAAATTACTAGTACAATTTAAAAGTAATACCACATAGCATAATGCAATTGATTTTGGTGGTGAGTTTGGTTGGCAACTTGGCACATGAAGTGGATCCGTTAATAGCGTTTGAATGCTGCACTCTCTGATCCGTATGTGTAATCAAAGCTATGTAACTAAATGCATTTCAACGAGGGTTTGAAAATTCAATTCAATTTTTCATCAATGGAGTATTCTAATTTATGGCTACGATCTGCTTGGACTGTACTACTACTATATGATATCTTTATAAATAAATGCAGTAAATGCTGCATTTTATTTTATTCATTTTCAACCTCTGATAACTACTTGTAATGAATATTATATTTTGAAAAATATTTAATAATAATAATAATAATATAATTTCATAAGCTGTATCTTTGATACATTAATGTGGAAAATTTCGGTAAGTCAAATGGACCCAAGACTGATCGTGAATGTCTTAGAGTCAGAAAGCAGGAATACTCAAGATAATGCAAAGAAGTGTTTAAGTGCTTAAGTGCCTGCACAAACCGCTAAGCCCACGTCCTCGGACCCGGTTTCGGAGCTTGCGAGAGTTTGTTTCCGCTACGCCCACACCCTCGGACCCGGTCCCGGAGCCGACGAGGGTTTGTTTGGTTGTGACTAGTGGCATAATGTTTGGGACCACCACATACGTCTATGTGGCACCTTATCCTCTGTTGTACCCCAAAATTTACCCTCTTGATTTCGACTTTTCTAACTTATAGTTTCATTATCATAAACATACTTGCATATACATGCATATAATTGATCATGTGGTTACAAGGTTCTGAGCATTTCAAATTGTGGAAGAAACTATGCGTTTCGGTCATCTCAAATTATTTCGAGCCAAAAGTGGATATTTTTCGGTTCGTGTGGTTGACGTGAGATTTTTCTGGTCTGAAGGTTGTTTTGGTGTGGTTCTACAGGCATTATAATCATACCGATATGTTCTCCAGTTCATCTATTCAGATCGGAGGCCGTTTCGTCAAGAAAAAGACTTTGGTTAGAAAATAAGAGAAATAGAAAAATATGAAGGAAATAGGTGCTAAAAAATAAGGGTGGTCCTGCCAAGGCTTGAACCCACAATTGTATGTATGTGGTACCTGTGAAAATCAGAAAATATTGAAAAATTTAGCAAAAGGCAAGGATCGAACCCACGCCTTGAGAGAGGAAGAGACTTAGCGCGCGCATGGTTAACCACTAGGGTGGTGATACGTCCGTTCATTTGGATACAACCATTAATATATATATATATATATATATATATATATATATATATATATATATGCAAAAATTAAATTCAGAAATCAAAATTAATTAAAACCCGCGCGTGGTACCCAAAATTATTTGAATGGACGAATTAGATAGCAAGGTTTTGCCATGCGTGCCCCCTGTCCAATCAACCAAAGTTCAGAGACGCCGGAGTCAAACTCCGGTCGTCTTCTCCGATCACCCCAAAAATCAAATATGCAAAATAGGAAAAGTTAGCAATCAAAAGGGACCCTACCCCCCTAAATCGAAGGCTGCGAGTTCAGTGGTGGCCTTGGTTTGGTCTGAATTGGCCTGTATCTAGGGTTTTGAAGCTTCCCAACAGTTTTTCCCTAACAATGGTGTTTTTCATTTAAGCCTTAAAGCTTACATGTAACACGTTGTACCTGTTCTAAGGGATGTCCTGAACACAAAAACACACATCAAACATGTCAATAATGCATAGAAAATCAAAATCGAAACTAAGAAACCTTACCAAATCGGTGTACTTGAGTAATAGGGTTCTGACTTTCTTTGGGATCGTGTGAGTGGTTGGATCGATTCCTGGAAACCTCAGGAGTATGATTCGATCCTTGGAATTGAGTGAAAACGGATGGAAATTGTGATAATAACTTGCCCTAGGTTTGCTTTTTTTTTTTGGAATTTTCGTGTAGGGTTTTGTGTGCAGCAAACCTTGTCCTTTACATCTGGTCTTGTTGTGTATGTATAGAGGAACAAAATTAGGTCAAGACTTGTGAGAAAATATTTTTCATTGATGGAGAAAATGTTTGATTTCCAATCTTTCAATTTTGCATGAAAACCTTCCTATTTTGCTTCAATCACATGCCATGCATTTTTTCCAGCTTTCTTGGACTTCCTTGGACCTCAAGACATCTAAATAACAAGCCCAACACGCCTTACACCTTGTCTTGTATTTTATTTTGATTTAATTTGATTTTTAATGAATAAAATAAAAAATAAATACATTAAATATTAAAATGGTGCATGGATGGGCTTAGAGCCTCTTGATAATGTTAGAAACAAGTTTTAATCATAAAAATATAGGCCCATTTGGAGCCTCTTTCATGCACTTTCTTAAAATTTTCAAACTTGCACCAACTATATATTGCTCAATTTTCATCATTTGGGAGTGATCTTGGACTTTTTAGAAATATTAAGATGCCCTCTAAGAGCTTCTTTTGGTTTCATCTTCATTGAAGCCTTCATGCTCATGTACACCTCTTTGGAAAAAAATGACTTTTTGTTGACTTTTTTGAGGACCTATAATGTCTTGGCTCATATCTCTCAAATAAAGCATTTTTGGGCAAAACTTGTGATACACAAAGTCGTATAGAATTGAATTCCCTTCAAACTGAGCTTTGGTGCAAATTTTTTTGATGAAGTATGTGAAAGTTATGTCTGGTCAAAGTTCTATTGACTTTTAATCAAAAAACCCTAATTTAGAATTTTTGACTTTTAATCAATTCTTTGATTTTCTTGAGGAATCATGATCAACCCTTGATCAAATGATGAATGTGACTTCAAAATCTTGATGTTGACCAAAATGATGAAGTTTGACTGTATGTTGACCACAATTGACTTTTTGTCCAATACAATTGATTTTCAACCATCTGAGCAATTGACTGATCAAACTTAGGCTATGAAGCTTGAAACTTGACATGGAAATACTTTGAAACATATGAGGAGACATGATGATCACTTTAGGCATTATAACTCATCTTTGACTTCAGAGAATCAAAACCCTAGTTATGGGTTGATTGCTTAGGAGAGGGTCCATCTGGCCAACCGTTGAGGAACTCTTGAGTATAGAGATGTGTATTGACTTGAAAAAATAGGAGAGAAGATTTTGGGGTATAATAATGGAGCTTGCCAAAAACTAGAGGAGCAGAAAAGAAGAAGCACCTGAGAACCATATGCAAGTTGGAACAAGAAGTAACTCTGCTCAAATATGAACTTGCCAACTTATCCAAATCTGTCAGAATGCTAAATATCGGATCTGACATATTAGATAAAATACTTCAGGTTGGAAGAATGATAAAAGACATGAGTGATATGGGCTTTAATGAAACAACCAAAAATGAACCTCTCTCAAACCTGAATCATATTCAGACTAAACCACTAATGTTGAAACACATGTCTCAACATCGTGGAAGAAGGAATACAAGACACTCCAAAAGAAGATACCAACAATGGAGATGTCACCACTGTGGATGGTTTGGTCATATAAAGTCATTATGCTATAAGCTGCATGGATATCCAAAGCATGTGCCTCAATCCAAGATTCATCCGACTATGCCCACTATAAATAAAAGGAAACAATGGGTTCCCAAAGATGTTATTACAAGTCTCATAGCCCATACTTCTCTCAGAGCCTCAGCTAAAGAAGACTGGTACTTTGACAGTGGATGCTCAAGACACATGAATGGAGTTAAAAACATACTAGTAGATATCAGATCACACTCTACAAGTTTTATGACATTTAAGTATGGAGCCAAAGGAGAAATCAAAGGAGTTGGAATATTGGATTTCACAGGAATACCAAATCTTGAGAATGTGTTGCTTGTCAAAGGGTTGATTACAAATCTGATAAGTATTAGTCAACTCTGTGATCAAGGCTTTAAGGTAAACTTCACAAAATCTGAATGTGTGGTTACAAATGAGAAGGGTGAAGCTGTAATGAAAGGTGTTAGATAAAAAGATAATTGCTACCTATGGATACCTGAAGAATTAAATTTCTCTTCAACATGTTTTCTAGCCAAGGAAGATGAGGTTAAACTATAACATCAAAAGTTGGGACATCTACATCTGAAGGGAATGAAAAGAATCATCTCTATGGAAGCAGTGAGAGGAATTATGAAACTTAAGATTGACGAAGGAAGAGTATGTGGAGAATGCCAAATTGGAAAACAAACGAAGATGTAACATCAAAAGGTCCAATATCTAACTACATCAAAAGTCCTGGAACTTCTTCACATTGTATTTATGGGACCGATGCAGGTAGAAAGTCTCAGTGGAAAGAAATATGCCTATGTGGTTGTAGATGACTATTCTCGATATACTTGGGTGAACTTTATAAGGGATAAAATATGTGATCATAATCAGAAGTGATCATAGAAAGGAGTTTGAAAACAACAAATTTTCTGAGTTCTGCTCCTCTGAAGGGATCAACCAAGAATTCTCCTTCCCTATTACTCCTCAACAAAATGGGATTGTAGAATGGAAAAGTATAACTCTCCAAGAATCTGCTATAGCAATGATTCATGCTAAGAAGTTAGCTAACCACTTTTGGGTTGAAGCCATGAATACTACATGCTATATTCACAATAGAGTAACTTTGAGAAAAGGTACTTCAACCACTGTATAAGAGATGTGGAAAGGAAGGAAACCTACTGTCAAATACTTTCATATCTTTGGAAGTGAATGTTATATCTTAGCTGATCGTGAACACATGAGGAAGATGGACCCCAAGAGTGATTAAAGAATATTTCTGGGATACTCTACAAATCGCAGAGCCTATATAGAGTCTTCAACTCCAGAACTAGGGCAATGATGGAGTCCATTATTATTGTTGTTGATTATAGAGGATGGAATGAGGAAGCTTATGTCTTAGAAAGTGTCGAAACATATCTAGAATACACTACAAAAGATTCCACAAATAAGCACAAGGACTCTACTCCAAACAACGAAGAACTTGTAGATGGACAAGTAAACAGAGAACCCTCAATCATAATTTAGAAAGATCATCCTAAGGAGCTAATCATAGGAGATCCAAAAAAAGGATTCACCATCTGATCAAGAGAAGTCATTACTAACTCCTGTTTTGTCTCCAAAATTGAGCCTAAGAATGTCAACGAAGCACTAAAAGATGAATTTTGGATTAATGTTATGCAAGAAGAACTATAACAACTCAAGAGAAATGAAGTATGTGATCTAGTACCAAGACCAGAAGGAATCAATGTAATTGGTACAAAGTGGGTACAAAAAACAAGTCTGACGAATAAGGTTTTATCACCAGAAATAAAGCAAGACTAGTTGCTTAAGGATACACCCAAATCGAAGGAGTTGATTTTGATGAAACCTTTGCCCCTGTAGCTTGCCCTGAATCAATCAGACTACTACTGAGAGTTTCATGTGTCCTAAAGTTTAAAATCTTTCAAATGGATGTGAAGAGTTCCTTTCAAAATGGCTACTTAAATGAAGAAGTGCATGCGGAACAACCAAAAGGATTTGTTGATCCAACTATACCTACCTACGTGTACAAGTTGAAAAAAGCTCTATATGGATTGAAACAATCTCCAAGAGCTTGGTATGAAAGATTGACTGAATTTCTTGTTGATAATGGATACAGGAAATGTGGCAAAGATATAATAGTGTTTGTCAAAGACCAAGGAGGAAGTATCATGATATCTCAAATCTATGTTTATGATATTGTTTTTGGTGGAATGTCTGATGAAATGGTCCAACATTTTGTCAAACAAATGCAATCAGAATTTGAAATGAGTCTTGTTGGAGAATTAACTTACTTTCTTGGTCTTCAAGTACAGTAAATGGAAGACTCTATATTTCTATCTCAGAGTAAATACGCTAAGAATATTGTCAAAAAATTCGGGATGGAGAATGCAAGTCACAAAAGAACACCTGCACCTACTCATATGGAGTTATCCAAAGATGAAAAAGGTGCAAGTGTAGATCAAAGTCTTTATCGGAGTATGATAGGTAGTCTACTTTACCTCATAGCTAGAAGGCCAGACATTGCCTTTGCTGTTGGAGTTTGTGCTAGATATCAATCTGAACCCAAAGTAAGCTATATTAATCAAGTGAAGAGGATACTGAAATATGTGAATGGGACATCTGATTATGGCATGTTATACTCTCGCGGATCTAACTGTATTCTAAGTGGATACTATGATGCTGATTGGGCAGGAAATGTAGATGATAGAAAAAGCACATCAGAAGGATGCTTCTTTTTGGGAAAAAAAAATCTTATTTCATGGTTTAGCAAGAAACAAAACTCTGTCTCCCTATCAACTGCCAAAGCTGAATACATAGATGCAGAAGCAGTTGCTCTCAGCTAGTTTGATGAAACAAATGTTGACATAATACAATGTCAAAAAAGATGTCATGACATTATACTGTGACAATCTAAGTGCTATCAACATATCCAAGAATCCTATTCAACACAGCAGAACCAAACACATTGACACTCACCACCACTTTATAAGAGAACTTGTTGAAGACAAAATAGTTACATAGAACATGTAACTACTGAAAGACAACTAGCAGATATTTTCACCAAGGAACTAGATGCAAGTCAATTCGAAACTCTAAGAGGCAAACTTGGCATCTGCATCCATGAAGAAATGTAGCAATTACTAATTGCTCTCATATACTCTACCTTTGACATATTATGGCTAAAAAGAGGGAGTAAAAGTCCTGATGCACCTGATGATTGGGGTGGACCAATAAAGAAATATAAGTGCTGAAATGTATTGTGTGATGTTGTTGATATTGAGGGGGAGCAGTTGACTATGTGTTAATTGTGTGTATCTAACAATTAACTGTGTGATGTGATGTTGAGGGGGAAATGTTGTTTGCAGGGGGGACAACTTAACTATGTGACTGTGTTTGTGCATCTGTGATGTTCTAACTGATGTTTGAACATAATTTTTCCCCACTGTATCTCTGATGAACTGTGATGCTAACTATGATGTGCTTCTCTGAATATGTTGCTCTAATGAATTGTGTGAAGCTTACATCTATGTTCATGTTGTATGTGCTTAACTGTTGATTGTGATGCTGATGTTAATTGTATGGCTTATACCCTCAAGTAATATTTTAGCCAGAATTTTCTAAAGGGGGAGTTTGTTAGTTCTTTAGATTGACAGCAATTTTGGTAAAGCATTTTGCTCAGAAAATTCCATGAAGTTTAATGTATCATCAGGTTTTATGAAGATGTCGCAGCAGATGTCCTGACATGTGAAACTGAACTGGTTTTTTAAGTTTAGAAATATTATGAGCCAGTTTGTTTTAATTTGTATGCTTCGATTAAGGAATCTATATAACGTTCTTCAACAATATTCTTGGAGAACTTTTGTCCTACTTTTGTGGAGAAAGCTTAGGACTCGTGAAAACTATCTGTGAAGCAACCCTAGTTGTTGTCATCATATTTAAAGGCATCTAACCCTGTTTACAGAGTCAGCCATTCTAAAAGAAGATTGAACGTACTAATTTAGCTTTTGGTTTTAAGTATGTGTTGGTTGTTAATTGTGAGCCACTCTAGTATTGTTTAATACTTGAGGTGGGCGTTAGTTGAGTTGTAAGTTGTTAATCATCAACAAGCTTTGAAGCGATGATGATTATGTGTCTTTGAAGTGTGTCTTCAAACTTTCTATTATTGTTAATTGTCACCGCGTGTGGCTGTGGGGATTGAGAGGGGTTTCTCATATCTAAGAGGGGATCTTAGGTAGAAGGGTCATTGGATAGTGATTAAGTGAGGAGTGTAAACGGCGAATTTAACTCTAAATTAATACTGCAAATAGTGGATTTCATCCCTGGCATGGTAGCCCCTAGACGTAGGTGTGTAGCACCAAACTGGGTAAACAATTCACTGTGTTATTTAGTTTTTGCATTTATTTTTAGTACTGTTAATTGCTCATCATAACAGATATCAGTTTCGTGACATCACCTTTGACATCTCATATCTGATACTAGAATTTCACATTTTGATAATGATTTGAATTCTCACCCTTCTGTTGTATGTGATGTTCTATGCGACATCGTGCAAGTTCTAAGGATAGTGGTGCTTCGCACAAGACTAGTTGAGAAGATTAGTTAGCTTATCCGTTTTTCTAGGTAGTGAGTCATTGCTCTGGTCATATAACACATGAGTTATTTGAACTCATGTTTATATTGAGATATTGTTATGTATTCTCATTGTTTTAGATTTGTATGTTGAGATACTATGTTGATGTGACCTTCGTGTCGATGTTTGGATTCATATGACTTGATGATGTTATGGATTCGTTCTTATGATGTTTAATGGTTATAGTATGAGATATAATCAATGATAGTATCTAAGAAAATAAATATTCCACTGTGATATGCATAATTTATTGAAGCATGAGATTTAAATAGGTGTTATCTGAGCATGACCATTGTATGTGTTGTTTTAATTTAAAAAATATATGTGATTCCCTCTTAATATGCATGCTAATTCACTCTGATTGTGTGATACTTCTATGTGGAGAATTAGGGATGTTACAGTTCTGACTATTTCTTGCAAAGTCCAGTTCTTCCTCTCTATAACTCCATTTTGTTGTGGAGTTCTAGGGCAGGAGAAATCACAGGAAATGTCATTTTCAGAAGAAAAAAATATATTTTCAAAAGCTTATTTTCAAACTCCCCACCACTTCTGACTTTAACAATTTTAGAGTCCATCTCATTTTGCATTTGAGAGTAGAAGGTAGATGACACATAATGAGACTCATCTTTGTGTCTTAGAAACTTAACCCGGGTCCATCTGTTGTAGTCATCAACAATGACTAAACCATATTTCTTACGATGGACAAAAGCAGGTTTCAATGGTCCAAAGATATCCATGTGTAAGAGTTTAAAAGTCCTAGAGGCATATACAACATTGTTTGGTTTGAAATAAGTTTTAGAAAAACCGCCTTTATGACATGCTTAACATGGAGCATCTCAAGAGAACTTCAGCTTAGGAAGGCCTCAGACTAATTTAAGCTTATTTAGTTGTGAAAATTTTCTCATGCTAACATAGCCAAATCGTCTATGCTATATCCATTGATCTTCATTAAGAGACATGAAGCACTTAACATTTTGTTCTTTAAGATCAAAAAGTATAATCTTATAGATGTTGTTATTTCTCTTTCCACTAAACTTAATGGAGCAATCCTTCTAACTAACAATTTTACATGACTTTTGATAAAAGATAATATTGTAACCATTGTCACTTAATTGAATTATGGACAATAGATTATGCAATAATTCATTAACTAGTAAAACGTTATTAATATAAGGGAGATTACCATTACCTATTTTTTGGAGCCTATGATCTTACCTTTGTGATCAACTCCAAAACCCACAAAGCCACCAGGCTCAAGTTCTAGGGTTAGGAACATATGCATTATTCCCGTCATGTGTCGCGAGCACCCAGAATCCAAGTACCAGGATTGGTAGTTTGAATTTTCTACTAAGGACATCTACAACAAAGATTATCTTCTTCTTAGGTAGCTATAACTTTTTCGGTCCTTTCTTGTTGGTCCTCTCAGAGTTGTTAACAACTTTGGGTTTTTGAGTAGGATAAGCATATTTATATGAATATTGAAACATGTTTTTTATTTAGGTTTGACCTTAGGTTTTGAAATAGATTTTTATTTAGGCACAAAACTAGCAAAAACAAATGAGAATTAAGAGTATTTGGTTTATCTTCTTTTTTAGAATCAGATTCTTCATCAGAATCATGACTAATTCCTCTTGTATTGTTTCTTCTAACATCATAGATCATTGAAGCCATTACACTTCTACCTAAGTTTCTAGAAATAATTTTTTGCAAATATTTGTCATATTTCTTTATGACATCATAAGTTCTTACAAAATATTTTGAAAGAATTTCCTTCTCTAGTTTAGAACTCTTGCTTTTAAGGGTTGAGTTATCATTCTTAAGAATAAACTTTTCTTCATTCAAAGTGGAGAATTATTTCTTAAGTTTTGTGTTCTTCAGAAAAATATTCATGGACCTTTTTAAGTTCCTTGTATTTTCTAGGAAGCTCCTAGTGTTTTTCCAAAATCTCAAATAAAAAGAGTTAATTCAGAATGAGATATGTAAGAAAACACCCTCTTTAATATCTGAATCAGATTCTGCTTCTACTTGTGACTGGATATTTTCATCAGAAGCTATAATTCCAAGTTTCCATTAATACCAAGTTTACATGTTCTTCATCAGACTCATTGTAGCGACAAAAACTGCGAGTATAATCCATTGAATTGACTTAACTAAAAAATTAACAAAAGAGTTGCCACCACACTTTTATTTTATCCAAAGGACTAGGAAAAAGAGCGAATAAAATTCTAAAAAAAGATCAGAGATCTGGGACCAGGGGTTAGTTATGCAAAGGGAAGGTGTTAGACACCCAAAGCATCTACGGTACTCCGCAAGAACCTTTTTGAAAATTTGTCTATATATGCTAAAAAGTGTATGTACAAAAGTGTATGAAAAGATGAGAAAAAAGTATTATTATTTTTTTACAATTTTTGGTTTGATAGAACTTCCAATGAGTTCCAGTCCTACATACCAATAATAAGCAATGTTGAAATCAAAACCAAGTAGTTCGGCTAAAAAAGACCAAATTTGTGTGTTGGTTGATTTTAAAAAAATATTAGTTTAAAAAATCTACAAAGAGCTCAAAAAATTTGAGTGAGGTTAGGTGTTTTTTTAGTCTTATGAAAAGAATAGTCAAAGTATTATTAAATGAATTGAAAGTTTATTAAGAAGAGAAGTTTTGAAAATTCATGGACCTAAGTCCAAGTTTTTTATGAAAGCGGTTCTAGTTTTGAAAACAAGAATCCTTTGAAAAAGAGGGAAGATTTTGAAAATTAATGAATGAGGAGGAGATGAAGAGGCTAACCTATGCACATAAATTAAAAGGTAAGAGTAAAGAAATATCTTTTCTAATTTCTTCCATCTTTAAGTTCAATCACTCATCTTGGTGGATTAAGGCATAAAATATATTGTTGACTCAAAGCACCAAGAATTAATTGTATAATTAATCCGTTGATAGATTTGAATCACCAATAAATTTCTCCAACCTCATCAACACCCAAAGTCCATTAAGATTAAAGAGGAATTAAGTATTCAAGATTACAATCCAAGGCAATCATCAAAAGAATGGAGTAGAAGAAGAGTAAAGATCCAAAACAAATAAAAAAAACAAGTGAAAATTACAATTTACACTATGTGCAATCGATTGCAGCAGGATGCAAATCGATTGCACACTATTATTTTTTCAAATTTTCTTTAAAACATGGCTCGTGCAATCGATTACAGTAGAGTGCAAATCGATTGCACACTGTAAAAATCATAAAAATCACATTTCTAAAGGCCAAATTCTTGCTCAAAACTTTTCACAAACACCTTGTGTTCCTTAATTCAAGTGAGCACGAAAATTCCACCAACATTTTGAGAAATTAACATCAATGGAAATAAAAACAAGTTTGCTCAATGAATCAAACAAAGACAATTATCAAGAGATCACATAATCAAAGATGAAGATCAACACTTACCACTGTAGATCTTGAGAGAAATTTGCAAGAGTAACACTTCAAATTGCTTCACTTCAACTTCAAAAATAAGAATCACAAGCCTAGACCTAAGGAATTGAAGAAGAAAAAGAGAGTGGATGGAGGTTTAGCTCAAAGAATTGGAGAATTCCAATGAAGAATTCACCAATCTTTTTGAAGAAGAAAGAGCTTTGAGTGAGTTGGGAGAATTGGGGAAAATGAGAGAATGAGGAGAAATTTTGACAAGGTGTATTTGGATATCAAAAGCTTGAAATTTGAATGAGAGGAGACCTCTATTTATAAGGTTTTGGTTTAGGAATGAGTGGTGATTTAGAGTTTGGTTTGGAAATTAGAATTATGCTTGGAAATTGGTTTTGGAGCCAAAATTGAATCAATTAGTATTTAATTTCGAAATTAAAAGAAAATAAAAAATGAAATTGGAGACCAAGCCCACAAACTTGAAAATTGCCCAATTTTTCAAAATTCTACACAGTGCAATCGATTGCACTAAGTGTATTTTTTGAAAATTTGCTGAAAAAAGCCAGGGAGAAATCGATTGCTCCAATGTGCAAATCGATTGCACCCTGTTTTTTTTTTGAAAATTGGTTTTAAATCTAATTTTAGGAAAAACATCGGAAAAAACTTACATTCGATTGATGTCTTGGATTAATACCTACAAAATACAAATATACAAAGACAAAAACAAATATTTTTGGTATTTTAATCAAAGGTTAGCAGATGAAATAAATGCATATCAATCATGCATGCAGAACACAGTTAGGATGCTTGGTGATTCCTTAAGAGTAAACTTAGGAATATGACAACCATTAGAGTCCAACCTTGTTTGTGATCTTAATGCATTGTGATGATGAGATGATAGAGGATCTTAGGGGCAAAAATTGGGGTACAACACTCATCTTCTGAAGAATCTTAACCATCCCATGTAGCCATCACCATTTTCTTCTTCACTTTGAAGACTTTATACTTTGGCTTCTCTTTTTTTGAGCTTATGACACTCATTCTTGTAATGGTCTGACTTCTTACATTCAAAGCACGTGATGTCTTTGTTTGCACCTGACTTCGTTTGTCCAGAATTTGATTCGAAGCGACCACATGTCCTTCTGAATTCTCTTCCTCAGCATCATGATCTTTTCCTCCATAGTTGATGAATTCTTATGGATTGTATAAGTACCTTTCATGAGAACCGTGTCTTTTTCTTTGAATGAATGAAATTTCAACACGAAGTATCCCTCTTCATGATAGAACATTATCTAGCAGTTGAAAAAATTTGCAAAACCTACTCATATATTGCTTCACTACATTATTGCTAATATCTTTCCCTAAAGCATACATGATAAACGCTGAATCCCATAATTTGACCTCAAATTCCACATCATCTTCATTAATTTAAATTTCAATCTATCCTTCCACAATTTTAGGAGCTATAAAATCTATGGCAAGCCCATTTCCTAGTATACAGTTTTCACTAATAACATTAACCCACAATTTCTTGGGTGGTACCTCTAAGTTGCTCGTTATGTTCTTTAGCTCAAGTGTAGGGTTCTCATCTAAAGCTTGTGAAATCATTTCTTCTTTTATGCTATCCTTTGTTTTTTCATCATTCTCTTTAATCTTTAATCCTTCAACAATGGTGACGACACTTCCTTCTTCGACAGTCCTCGCCCGGAGTCATGCTCCAAAGTATGAAAGCTTCCAAGCTGAAAACCCTCTGATATGGCCCCTAAGATTTTAAACCATCTCAGATCAAGTTTTTTGGCCGATGGAATCTTTAGAAATTTGAAACCAAAAACATACGACAAAAATTGCACTTTTTCGTTCCAAAAATCACCCGACTTTCACTAGAAATCACCTCTCTCTTAATGTAGAAAATACAAATGTTTTTATTTATATTTTTTCACAAAATATTCTTCTATAATGATTTGTCAAGTTTCACCAATGACACGTCATTTAAAAATAGACAAATAATTAATTTTATGTTAAAAAATGTAAAAAGAGAAATAAAATTGTGTAATTTTAAAATAGAGTCCGATTCAGTTAATTAGACAAAATAAAAGGATTAAAATGTAATAAGCCCATTTTTTTTTATTGTACGCCATTTTGAAAAAAAAAATTAGCATGAACTATAAATCATTTTACAATTTAAATTAATCATTAATAATATTTCTTATTAACATTTTTTATTTTCTCTTTTTTTTTTTAATTCATTAAACATATCATTTACTTACCATGGAAGATGATTTTGTAATTTTTTTTTATAATTTTAATTATTTGTAACGAAATAATACTTTATTTCCAAAACAGTTGTTACATCTCAACCAGGAGACTTGGAATTGTTTACATCTCAACCAATTCCAACATTAAGCTACTATATGCTTAGATTTATATTGTTTACATGTAATATAAGTTTTCTTTTCACGGTGCACCTTACTTAAAATAGTGGAAACTATTGTATCTTTCATGCCCATATTCATGTTTTGCTGCGAGAAAACCATTATTTCCTGCCCTCTATAAACCATGTTAAAACCATTCTTCCAACCAGTAGGATTTCTCTTGTACCCTAGCCATTCCAAAATGTGTTTCCAGATTTTATTGGTTGTGTTACACTCAAATATCAAGTGATCCAACATTTCATTTTTATTGCAGAGGCTATATTTTTATCAATGAAAATTCCAAACTTTTTAATCTATCTTTTGTTAAGAGTCATCCCATTAGTGCCAGCCAAAGGGTGAAGTTTGGACCAGATTGAACATGGTTATTGGAGAACAATTTATCCCACTCTACATGTTCCTTATCCCCTCTCAACGCTTTGTACATAGCTTTGGTGTTGTATTTCCCTATTTGGATGATTTCTTCCCAGTATTCAACTTATCCCATCTTTCCCCTACTTTTCATTATGTTCTTCAATATCCATGAGCAGTTACTTAAATGTTGCCAAATCATCACATCTTGGATCTTAATGCAGTATGTATTGATTCATTTCACACATAGCTTACCTGCTTTGGCTTATATGTTCTACAAAAACTTCCCAAAGGTGACTCAGTTCCAATCAGCTAGGGATGTTATGTTCAAACCACCTGCATCTTTCGGGTTACAAACTATTGCCTGATACGTGGTAAATGTATGCATAATGAAAAATGGCCAAATAGAGCACAAATGACCATTTCTAATACAAAAATTCAGAGACAAACACGATTTTCCGTGTCCAATGACACAAGTCGTGTTCTCCCCAAAGATCCACATCCATACAAAGAACCATAGGCTAATAGGGTCAGCATGTGTTGCCTGACACGACCATGTTACCTAACACGATCTGCCCGTGTTAGATGGCACTGCTCGTGTTAGCATGCCATGCAATTACGAAATTTGAAGATTGGATGCCTTTTTGTGATTCTTTAGCAATTGTAACTCCTATTTTCTCTTTGATTAGCGCATGAATTTAGTGCATGTAATTAGTGTCTTAGCCTCTGGGTTACTATAAAAGGAGGTTTAGGTATCAAGCAAAAGGGGGGAGGAACCTAAGAGGTGACACTAAGGTATTATCCATCACTTCTTATTAAATCACTTTGTACTCTTTAAGCTCTTGTTCTTTGGTAACTTAAAAGTTTTAATTAATATTGAAAGTATTATGTTCTAATTTTGTTATTACTTTGTCATTTAATCTTCTTATTATATATAATGCTTTATAATTTTGTTGTAATGTACTTTATTATGAGTGAGTATACTCGTGGGGACTAGGGGGTTATGTAAGTTCATCTTATGATGAACTTCAACTAAGTTTATGTAGAAATTATGGAAAAGTTTGAACGCGCTATTTATTTTAAAAACTTGAGTATATTTTGCACGTTTATGATTTTTGTGAACATAAGATTAATATAGATGTCATTCATGTACCGAAAGGTAATAAACTAGCTTCTGAAAGAAATTTCCTAAACAACTGAGTTCGAGGCTTCTTTGACAAGGCGACTTGATCTCAATTGAAAAACAATAAAGATTGCAACACTTATGTGACAAAGCATACGCTCTTAATTGTATTAGTGGTGCATATAAAATGTTTAGTTGTGTATGCCATGAAAGTTGGTGACACACATTAGTTTTTACTTCTATAAAAATAGTCAAACTTCTCATAATTTAAAAAATTAAGAAAATAATATATGTAAATCTGGATGGACGAAACATAATTCATACGTCTTATTTTAGTATTATGTTATTATTTTGTTTACTTTCTTGAACAAAACAATAGATCATTATTGATCACCTTAGATAGAAAAATTTAGGATAAATCTTGGTAATCATAAACTTCTATATAGGATCGAATTTATTATATTACTTGACATAAACCATCCACTTGCGGTTCACACATCATCATATTTTTGGCACTGTTGTCGGGGAGGTATTTTGATATCAAAGATTTGTTTTAACACTGTTTAAACTAAGGAAATTTTATTTTATTTTTGTTATTTTTATTTTTCGCATATAACGCCCTCCTTTTTGAATGATTCTTGCATGAGAGTTTGTTAAAAATATGGGCATTTTCATGAATAATAACCTTGGAAGCCCGTAATTTGATACCTATAGATCAGAGTGTTGTAATCACCCAAATTTTCTTCACAATAACTACACCCACTATACCGAGTAACTACAAAATTTTCAACCATCCAACCTTGAATTGTTAATGGATAACTTTATTACGACGCAATCTTGCTCTAGCCTTGAATCTATGATAAAGAGTTTTATGGCGACACAAACTCTATAGAATAAAGAATTTAGAAACCAAAATCTCAATAATAGTGACACCCTTAGATATTTAGACACTATGGTCGGGTCCCTCATGACTCACAACAACGCATTGGAGACCCAAATATCTCATCTTACACACAACCAAAAGTGAAAAACAAATCTAGAATGTTAAGGATAAAGGTAAAGAGATTGAGGAAATTTCTTGTGAGGAAAATGTAGAGATTGATAAGAATTCATCGACACCACCCGAAAAGAAGATTGTCAAAGAGGTAAAGAAGGAAGCACCTTATGTTGATTCTCCTCCCTACAAGCTACCAATTCCATTTATGCAAATAGTCATGGAGTCTAAGGTAGGGGACCATGGAATCAAGGAAATTGTTAATGTCAAGAGGGGAAGGTTTACCCTTGAGGAGGGAGATGAAAAAGTTGAGTTAATAAATATAAATCTCCTAAAACCACCCCCACAATTTCAAAAGTATGAAACACCCTATAGAAAAAAAATAAAAAGAAGAGTAGTGGATATGAGAGATGGTTGGATAAATGGGTATGGTGACCCTCATAGATCTTCGAGGTAAAATGACGTTAAACAAAGTGCTCTGTGGAAGACTACCCACACTTTTAAATTGCTTTTATTATATTTTCATTATACGAGATCATTTTAATAAAGAAGAAGAACTAAAAAGGAAAAGAGAAAAACATAGGTCACTTCGAGATATCTTGTTACGCTTTCCACCTCCTCAATGAGGTTTCAATGAGTTTTATTTTTACTTCTCCTACTTGAATTTGAATATTGGGGACAATGTCCGATCTAAGTTTGACAGGATATTTACTTCATTTCTTTATTTCTTTTTGCATTTTTCATTATTTATTTTTTCCGTGTGATTGTGTGTTGTTAAGATAACTTACTTAAATAAAAATGCATGTACCAATGTAAATAACCCAAAATTTGAGCCATAACAAAAAAATTCCTTTGAAAGTTCTTGATTTTGATAGTTTTGTTAATAAAGTTTGGATTTGTATAGGTACCAGTGGAAAATTGATAAAACCAATATTATCTTAACACCCTTAGTTTTTTATGAAGGATACTATTAATATGCGTAGATTTGTATCATAGTACTCAAATTCTGAGAAGAACCCCTAGTCTGCTTTATGAAAGTCTGACATAACTTAGATTCATATTGCATGTATGATTGGTTGAGAAAAATAATTTTGGCACCAAAATGATGAAACAAAGGTAAAAGGAAACTACAACTTCTAAGTTGGGTAACCCTCAACCTAGTTGCTTAACCTAATAGCGGTCGAACCCCAAACCTTGTCCCAAAAGTAGACAATAAATAAACACAGAAAAATGTATAATTTCATTGGTAAATAAAGAGAGAAATTGTTGCTTGTGTGGTGCTTTAAGCTTTAAAATTGTCAAGCTATCTTGTGCTTGTGATGATTATCATGAATTCAAATACCTTAAAATGGTTGTCTAAATGAAAAAGGGGAGGAAAATCGAAAAGGGTCTTAAGTAAAAAGCATAGTTGGAGATGTAGCCTGGAGGAGAAAATAATGAATATATTATAGTTTCGTGTTTTTGTAATGCTTTGGGTATCAGTGAGTACAGGGGTTCTTAAGTCATAGCCATTCAAAATAATGAACCACATATGAGTACTAACAAGTTTCATGCTCTTGAAATCTTAAGGAAACAGAAAATTGCTTGATCCTATTTTGTCCTAAGTAAGCTTGTTGCTTGATGACAAGCAACTTTTCAAGTTTGGGGGTATTTGATAGGTGGAAAATGTATGCTTTTTCTAGCTTGTTTATTATTTATTTTCTTGTGTGTTTCTACTGTTTAAAGTTTTTTATGCATTTTTTCCTTGTTATCATGCTTTCAACCAATAAGGAGTTTATGCAACATACTGGATGAAAAGGGGACAAATACTGCACAAAGGACCATTTCCCGTACAAAAGGCAGAGACAAAGACGACGACCCGATGTCCCATGATACAAGTAGTGTTCTCCCCTAAGACCCACCTCCATATAAGTAACCAAAGGATAACATATTCAACCCGTGTTACCTAACCTACCTGCCCATGTATGTTGACACTGCTAGTGTGAGCATGCCAGACAGTTACGAAATTTGAGCATTAGATGCCTTTTTGTGATTCTTTAGAAAATTATAACTCCCATTTTAGCTTTTATTAATGTTAAGTACTCATTAAGCATAAAATTAGTGCATGTAATTAGTGTCTTAGCCTTTGGATTACTATAAAAGAAGGCTTAGGTATCAAGCAAAAGGGTGGAGAAACCTAAGAGCTGACACTTAGATACTATCCATCACTTCTTACAACATCACTTTGTACTCTTTAAGCTCTTGCTCTTTGATAAATTGAAGCTTTTAATTTATATTGCAAGTATTATGTTCTTATTTTGTTATTACTTTTCCATTTACTCTTCTTATTATATAATGCTTTATAATTTTGTTGTAATGTAGTTTACCATGAGTGAGTAAACTCATAAGGACTAGGGGGTATGCAAGTCCAACTTATGATGAAATTATACTAAGTTTATGTAGAAATTATGGGAAAGTTTAAAGGTAGTATTTATTTTAGAGCTTAAGTAAATTTTGCACATTTATGATTATTGCAAACGCAAGATCATTATAGATTCCATTCATGTATCAAAAGTTAATAAAATGACCTCTGAAAGCAAGTTGCTAAACAACTGAGTTCGTGGAGTCACTGACAAGGCAACTTGATCTCAATTGAGAAACAATCAATATTGCGGCGCTTATGTGACAAAGCGTACGCTCTTGATTGTATTATCTATGCATATAAAATATTTAGTTGCGCATTCCACGAAACTGGGTGACGTACATTATTTCCTAAAAACTTCTCGTAATTCAAAAAATATGAAAAGAGTAAATGTAATTATGTATGGACGAAACATAATTCACATGTCTTACTTTAGCTATTATTGTTTTCATTTCTTTGTTTTTCTGCTCAAAACAACAAATCATTATTGATCACCTTAGATAACCATAGTTAGGATAAATTTTGGTAATCATAAACTTCTATATGAGATCGAATTTATTATATTTCTTGACACAAACCCTGCACCTGTGGTTCACATATATCAAGTTTTTGGCGCGGTTGCCGTGGAGGTATTTCGATAATAAAGATTTGTTTTTACACCGTTTAAACTAAGGAAATTTTATTTTTTTTCTGATATTTTTATTTTTCGCACAAAAGGCCCTCTTTTATAAATGATTCTCATTTGAGAGTTTGTTTAAGATATGGACATTTTAAGGAATAATAAACTTGGAAGCCCGTACTTTGATAACCAGAGTGGGGGCAATCACCCAGATTTACTTTACAATGACCGCCCATATTATACCGAGGAACGACAAAAGATATGACTTATTCTAATTAATTTGAACAACTTTTATACTTAGATAAAAGAACTTAATATATACTACATTATCAAATTTAAGATTCCATGTCCTTTTTAAAATCAGGAAGGCAATTTTTATGGTATTACACCCTTTCCTAATTTTATAGTCGGTACTATATTGTAATATTATTTTCACTAATAATGCAAAAAAATAAACACATCTGATAGAATAACAAAAAAAATCACAACAAGATGTATAAAATTCACACTTATGATAGAATTCAGGAGGCCTAATATTATATTTAGTTATAATTATCTATTATAATTTATAAGTAAGGACTTGATCATTAAATTGTGAGCTTGAGAAAATTTTACGCGCGTGCGCACACACATGTACATTTATATCTTATTCTATAAATTTAAATATATTAAAATTTATCTTTAAAGTGAGTTTCCCAATGGATAAATTTAAATATATTAAAATTTATCTTTAAAGTGAGTCGCATGATTTGCAGCAAGAGTCCAATTTTTTGTGTCGCCCAATTTCAGTAATTATAATTCAACGACTTGTTGGATACTATAATGATCGCAATCATTTATTTTTGTTATTGTCTAACTTTTATATTCACTGGTTTCATTTCTATTGCAACTTCTTCCATTCTTATTGGTATTGTAGTTGGTCTCAACCACTCATTTGGAGACGAGCTCTACAAAGAAACAAGACCTCGTGTAGTGGTTATATATTTTTTTTCTTCCGGATTTTGGTTGCTTGATGTTGCTAATGGTTTTCTCTAGGGGCCTTGACGTGCCTTCATTAGTGACCTTGTTGCCGATGGTTACTGTCAAATGAGAGTAGGTAACATTATATTCTCTTTCTTCATGGCTACTGTCAATATCTTAGTTTATTATTTTGGCTCATCCAAGAACATGTAAAAAAGATTCCTTTTACAAAAATCATAACTTGTGAGTTATCATGCGCCAACCCAAATGCACATTGCTTTTTAGAAATATTCCTATTGGTTATACTTTCAATTAGCGCTCTACTTTATGTATAAGGTATCCCACTTACTTTTTTTGTTATTTGAACTCGTGATATAATTGTTACTCCAACTATTGAATCACATGTTACTTTCTATGGAGAGTGGCTAGGTGCATTCAATGGACTATGAAAATTAATATGGATGCTAATATTAGTGACACCAATAAACTTAGTTGCTTGGTTCCTATTTTTATAACTCGATGCTGATAGGGTGGTTTATGAAGTGTACGGTGGAAAAATAGGAGATAAGGCATACACAATTAAAGTGGAAAAAGAAGCATTTAAACTCATGATCAATTTAATGGGCCTTTGTTTAATGTCAATGTCGGTGTGTGGAACCCTTTGAATGAATATTTGTTGGTGGAAAGAGGTTTCACGGATTAGACACAACATACTTTCAATTATCCTAATAATGACAATACTAATACCCAAACATACAGGCCATGAACAACATATTAGCAGCGACATGACGCCCTCGACTAGTGTTAAGGCTGATGCATTCTCTTTCTTTGTAATCCTTGGCATCCCTCGTGCGCTATAATATTTATTTAAATTATTAGTATTTTCCTTAATGATATTATGTTTTTAAAAATTTCACATATTACTAATATTAATATAATTTTATCAATACATGTGCATATTAACTTCAGTGTTTAATTTGTTTTAGCATCTATTTACTTTAGTGCATCAAGGATTAAATAAGGTAAAAAACACACTCTTATAGTTAATCAATTTTATAAACTAATCCGTACAAAAATAAAATTTTAAACAAAACGAATTAAAATTCTAAAAAATTGTATATTTTTCCTCATTTAATCTTCATAACTATTTTGGTTTATCTTTAGGATAATGTCTGACATTTTTTATGTGAGGGATAATAAATTTTTGTCGATATTAACTACTTACAAATATGCATATGTTTAAATTATTATGTTAATAGGGATGGACAAATTAATATAGTAAATAATATACTTTCGGACAAATTATCTACTAGTAAAAAAATAATTATTAATCTCTGTTTAATCATAAGTTAGTTCAATTTACAAGACACGTCATATCAAAAAAGATATGACTTATTCTAATTAATTTTAACAACTTTTATACTTAGATAAAAGAATTCGATATATAGTACATTATCAAACTTAAGATTAATGTCCATTTTATAACTAGGAAGACAATTTTTATTATAATACACATTTTCCTAATTATATAGTGAGTAAAACATTGTAATCTTATTCTCATTAATAATGGTAAAATAAACACATATGATAGAATAACAACAAATTTCTCAAAATCAGATATATAAAATAAACACATGTGATAGAGTTTGGGAGACCCGAAATTAGATTTAGTTATAATTATTTATTATAAATTATAAGTTAGAACTTGATCTTTAAATTGAGAGCTTGACAAAACGTCACTTGTACGCACACACGTGCACATACATATCTTATTCTATAAAATTAAATATATTAAAAATTATATTTAAAGTGAGTTGGTCAATAGATGATTCTTCCACCACAACATAAAAAGTGACAATACTAGATGTTTATTTGTTTGAAGTCGAAGCCACATCCCTCTTTATAGTGTGATGATGGTCGCATCCGTTGGCAGCAAGTGTCCAATTTCTTGTGCCGCACAATATTAGGAGTGATAGTTCAATAACTCTATGGATACTATAATAACCGTAGTCGTTTATGTCTTGGTCATTATCATACTTTTATCTTCTCTGGCTTTAGTTCTATTTCAATTGTCGCCATTCTTATTGGTTACACTATTGGTCTCGATTACTCATTTGGCGATAAACTCTACAAAGAAACAAGACCTCGTGTATTAGTTATCCTTTTGTTTATTGGATTTTGGTCGCTTGATGTCGCCAATAATTTTTTCTAGAGGCCATGTCGTGCCTTCATTGGTGCCCTTGCTGCCAATGGTCACTGTCAAATGAGAATAGGTAACATTATATTCTCTTTCTTCATGGTTGTCATCAATATCCTTGGTTATGTTGTCGGCTCATCCAAGAAAATCTACAAAATGTTTCCTTTCACAAAAATCATAACTTGCGAGTTATCATACACCAACCTAAAAGCATATTCCTTTTTTGGAAATATTTATGTTAGCTATACTTTCAATTACCGCTCTACTATATGTATAAGGCATCCCACTTACATCATATGTGTCACACTTATGATCGTATATTTTTTAATAGTCAATATTAAATTTTTTGTTATCTTTTTTTAGAGTTGAAGTCGTGGTATAATTATCACTCCAAATATCGAATCACATCTTTCTTGCTATGGAGAGTAGCAAGGTGCATTCAATAGACTACAAAAATTAATATGGATGTTGATATTAGTGATTTTTATAAACTTGGTTGCTTGGTTCTCATTTTTATAACTCCATACTACTAGGATGATTTATGAAGTGTACGGTAGAAAAACAGGAGATGTGGCGTATGTAATTAGAGTGAAAAAAGAAGCATTGAGACTTCTGATCAATTTAATGGGGCTTAGTATAATATCGTTGGTAGTGTGTGGAACCGTTGGGATGAATATTTGTTGGTGCAAATAGGCTTTGGGGGATTGAAAACATCATACTAATAATAACAATACTTATAACCAAACCTACAAGCCATGAACGATATATTACCAACAACATAACATCCTCTACTGGTGTTATGGTTGATGCATTCTCTTTCTTTGTTGTTGTAAGTATCAAGTGTGCCTAAGAGGGGAGGTGAATTAGGTGTTTAAAAATCTATCGGTTTTTTTATGAATACTTGATGCAATTTTTATTTTGGTTTGGTGAATGGAAGTATGTGAGGATTCTTTCTTCTCTGGTTAAGATATTTATGAAAGCGGTAAATGCTGAAAAGTAAAGAACACAAGGATATATCCTGGTTCCCCTCACAGATCGAGAATACTCCAGTCCCCTTACAACATGCAAGAGATTTTACTATAGGTAGAATGATTGTACAACCTATTCACACAAATAGTGATGCCTACTATCTAACCTATAGGGAGACCAAAGGCTCTTAAAACCTTTAAGGTCTAACAACACTAAGTGCAAGAAAAACAATCCTCTTCAATGCACAACTTACTTCCAACAATCTTGGACAGCAAGAAAACAATAAGTATGTTTGAATTTTTACAGGAGATTTTGAAGTTGTAGCACAATATATCAATCTTGGATTGATCTTCTTCTTCAAGCAAAACAATTCTCAATAATGGATGCAAGCGTTCACAATGATAGTATGAAACTTAGAATAATTTTTCAATGAAAAATAAGTATGGAAAGTCTCACAAAATATTTGATGTAGAACACTTGAGAATATATGAAAATAAGAGAGTTTTTGAATGTAGAATTGTTAATTTAAGAAAGTGAATTAATTATGAAAATTTGCAGTATTTATATGTTCTAAAACACCTTTACAAACATGTATAATCATATGAAAAGTTGCCATGCTTCAATGTAAAGATACCATAAAAAATCTGCCCAAAACATAAAAGCATTTTTCACACTAGTTCAGTGGTAACCGGTTCCCACCTGGGAGAACCCGATTCCTACTGAACCAACGTTTAATTTTTTTTTGAAATTTACAAAGGGGAACCGGTTCCCAGCTGGGAGAACCCGGGTTCCCCGTACAAAAACCAGGGGCGTGTTTATTTTGAAAGTTTGGTAACCGGGTTCCCATATAGGGTAACCGGTTCCCAGTGCAATTTTTTTTCAAAATTTGTTTTTCAAACATGTTCTAACTTGATTTTGATATGTAAAATATTTTTAGCATTTTTATGGATGCATAGATCATTTTGTGAACACTTGTATGCATATAGTGAGATTGAATGCATAACCTTTTGACATTTTATTTTTGATTCACAAGAATTCTTCAAGACTTGATTATGATGATTTGAGCCATTTCTTTTTGCAATCAAAGTCTTCATTGTAAACTTGTCTTCATCAAAACACTTTAGGAGGCAAGCTTGATTTTACATCTTGATTTCACATTCTTCCCCTTTTTGATGATGACAACCTTTTGTTTGAAAATAATAACCATTTTGTTTTCTCCAACCGTTGAAGCTATTTTAAGTTATATTGAGACTCCCCCTAAATCAAAGCTCCCCCTTGATTTATGAAATGGAGACCACTTGAAAAAAAATGAAAGTACATGTTTGCTACAAATTGTTGTTAGAGAAACACATATCTTCTCCCCCTTTGTCATTAGTAAAAAGGAATGGGGGAAAGAATAAAAGTTTGAAATGTAAAGGAGTGATATGCAAGTTAATATAAAAAAACACACAATTAACACATTTATGCACATAAAACAAATATAAGAAGGAGTAGAAGAGGAGATGAATTTAATAAAATTTTAAGAAAATAATAAAATGTGCACCTTAATTGAAGTGAATATTTTATGTATCACTTTCATCCAAGATCCCAAGTTCTCTTCGAATTTTATAAAATGGTTCACGAGCAAGCGGCTTTGTAAAAATATCTGCGAGTTGATTATGAGTATCCACAAAAGTGACTTCGACATCTCCTTGAAGTACATGATCACGGAGAAAATGATGTCAAATATCGATGTGTTTGGTTCTTGAATGCATGACCGGATTTTTTGTAATGTTGATTGCACTTGTGTTGTCGCATCAAAGAGGAATGCATCCGAGATCAAGTCCGTAGTCACGAAGTTGTTGCTTAAGCCAAAGAATTTGTGCACAACAACTACCCGCTGCTATGTACTCCGCTTCGGTTGTGCTAAGAGCAACACATGCTTGTTTTTTACAAGCCCATGATACTAATGCATTTCCAAGAATGTGACAAGTACCACTTGTGCTTTTTCTATCAGTTTTACAACCTGCATAATCCGCGTCAAAATAACCAATTAAATTGCAAATACTACCTTTTGGATACCATAAGCCGACATTGGTTGTTCCTTTATGATACTTCATGATTCGCTTGACCTCCATTAGATGAGATTCTTTTGGATTTGCTTGAAAGCGAGCACAAAGACAAACACTAAACATTATGTCAGGACGGCTTGCCGTCAAATATAATAAAGAACCAATCATACCTCGATACTTTGTGATATCAATTGGAATATCGGATTCATCTTGATCAACATATGTACCGGAGCCCATTGGAGTATTCATCGCTTTGCAACTATCCATATCAAATATTTTCAACAACTCTTTGCAATACTTGGATTGGTTGATGAAGGTTCCATCTTTTAGTCGCTTAATTTGTAGTCCAAGAAAATAATTCATCTTACCCATCATGGACATCTCGAATTCTCCTTGCATCATCAATGAAAATTCTTCACACATTTATTTGTTATTCGATCCAAAAATGATATCATCAACATAGACTTGAACCAATAAAGTGTTACTTTTGATTTCTTAATGAATAAATTTTTATCAACCTTACCCTTTTCAAAACCTTTTTCACATAAAAAATTGCTAAGCCTATCATACCATGCTCTTGGTGCTTGCTTTAAGCCATAAAGAGCCTTTCTCAACTTAAAGACATGTCTAGGTTTTTTGAAGTCTTCAAATCCCGGGGGTTGTTTGACATAGACTTCTTCATCTATGTAGCCATTCAAGAATGAGCTTTTGACATCCATTTGATAAAGCTGAAAATTTAATGAACAAGCATAAGCAAGTAAAAGACGAATAGCTTCTAACCTTGCAACGGGAGCAAATGTTTCTTCAAAGTCGATTCCTTATTCTTGATTGTAACCTTGAGCCACCAATCTTGCTTTGTTTCAAACAATTATACCATTCTCATCAAGTTTGTTTTTAAACACCCATCGGGTACCTATGATGTGTTTATCACTTGGCCTAGGAACAAGTTCCCAAACTTGATTTCTCTCGAATTGATTTAATTCTTCTTGCATAGCAATTATCAATTGATCGTCTCCTAAGGCTTCATCAACTTTGGAGGGTTCAATTTGAGAAACAAACGCCATGTTTAAGCAAGCATCTTTGAGATTTAATCTTGTTGTAACTCCATGACTAATATCACCAATGATTTTATCAATAGGATGGTCTCTATGAGTTCTCCATTCTTTGGGTAGATCATTGATGTTTGAATCTTGTTGTGGTACTCCTTGTTGATGTTCCGGTTGATTCACATTTTGATCATTTGAAATTTCTTCCGAGAGTAAATCTATAATATCATCATCACACACAACTATTTCCTCCTTAGAGGTGTTAGTTTCATCAAAAGAGACATGCATAGATTCTTCAATAGTTAAAGTTCTTTTATTATAAATTCTATATGCTTTACTAGAAAGTGAATAACCAATAAATATACCTTCGTCGGATTTCTCGTCAAACTTACCGAGATTGTCTTTGTCATTGTTGAGGACAAAGCATTTGCATCCAAAGATGTGAAAGTGAGCAATGTTTGGATTTCTTCCTTTGAAGAGTTCATATGGAGTCTTTTTCAAGATAGGTCTAATGATAACTCGATTTCCAACATAACATGCCGTACTAACCGCATCCGCCCAAAAATACTTTGGTAGATTTGCATCACTAAGCATCGTTCTTGCAAGTTCCACTAGAAACCTATTCTTTCTTTCAACTACTCCATTTTGTTGTGGAGTTCTTGGTGCTGAAAAATTATGAGAGATACCATGTTCTTCACAAAAATCTTCAAATGATGCATTTTGGAATTCTCCACCATGGTCACTTCTTATGGATACAATCTTTAGTGATTTTTCATTTTGAATTTGCTTTGCATACTTCTTAAAGGCTTTGAAAGCATCAATTTTCTGCACAAGAAACAAAGTCCAAGAATATCTAGAAAAATCATCAACAATAACTAAAGCGTATACATTACCTCAAAAGATTCTTGTTCTTGATGGACCAAATAAATCCATGTGCAACAATTGTAGTGGCCTTGTAGTGGACACCACATCCTTAGATATGAAAGTTGATTTTGTTTGTTTTCCTTTTTGACAAGCATCACATAATTTATCTTTGACAAACTTTATCTTTGGTAAGCCAACAACAAGATCATGTTTGGTTAATTTATTTAAGTGCTCCATATGAATATGGGCTGCCCTTTTATGCCATAACCATGATTCATTATTGTTTACCATGAGACATTTTACTTTCAAAGATAAATCATCTAAGGAAATCATAAAAATATTATTAATTCTTTTACCTTTGAGTTTTACCTCATTGGTGACTTAATTAATAATCAAGCATTCATCTTTAGTAAATTTGATCTTGAAGCCTTTGTCACAAAGTTGGCTAATGCTAAGAAGATTGTGCTTTAATCCTTCAACATAAAGAACATCTTCAATGGATGTGAAAGGTGGTGCACCAACTTTGCCTTTGCCAAAAATTATTCCCTTGTTGTTATCTCCACAAGTGACATAATCCTTGGCCTTTAAGACTAGATTTGAAAAATGGTTTATGTCATCCGTCATATGCTTGGAACAACCACTATCAAGATACCATAAATTTGAAGTAGTTTTCAACCACACCTACAAAACAAATTAAGTTTTGTTAGGTACCCAAATTGCTTTGGGTCCTTCATAATTAGTACCTTTCTTTACCCACACATAATGCCCACTTGGAACACTAAAGTTTCTTACATAGCAAGCATTAGGTGTGTGGCCTTTAATACCACAATAGAAAAAAGTAGGTTCAAAATTACTTCTATATCTAGGAGGATAAGATTTTTTCTTAACAACTCTTTTCATTTTAGGATAATGATGAATTACTTTAGGATTGTTTACTTTCTCTTGGATTGGTTGGTTATTAGTCTTAACAAAGATAGTTTTGTTGGGACTTGGTTGAGAAAATTTTGAAAAATCAAGTCCACTTTTATCTTTAGGATATCTTTGTGTGCTAAGAACATTTTCCAATCTAACTTGTCCTTTTTCATACCTTTCTAGGACTCTTTTTAATTGAACAATTTGGAAAGAAAGTGATTCACAATTATTGCATACAAAATTCTGTTTATGATCACTAATCATCTTTTCTTTTTCATCTTTATATTCTTTTTCAATAGTTTCAACTTTTTCTTCTAAAGATGAAATTCTTTTCTTTTGAGATGAAATAGTTCTATATAAAATTTTGCATTCATTTAATAGTTTATCTATAGCACCTTGTGCACCATTATCATAAAGAGAGTTATCATAACTAACCTCGCCTTCTTCATCATCGTAATGATGTGAAGCCATCAATGCTAGATTTGCACTTTCGTCACTATCCGAATTGGATGAAGAACTTATCTCATTATCTTCCCATGCAACATAAGCCCTTTTATTTTTGAACTCTTTTTTGCCTTTGAATCCATTTTTCTTGGAAAGTTTTGGATAATCCAGCTTTATGTGACCTTGCTTTCCACATTCATAACATGTGACATCTTGTGTTGATGTGGAGGCTTCTTTATCTTTATGCTTATAAAATTTCTTTCTTTTGACAAAGTTAGCATTATGAAGATTATTTTTATGACCAAAATATTTTCCTAACCTTTTCACAAGAAGCAAGAAGTTTTCATCTTCCTCCGATGCATCTTTATCTTGACTTTATTTTAAATCTAATCTCAAAGCAATGCCTTTGGATTTCTTCTCATGATTCTCATGTTTTTCAGGTCTTCCAAGTTTCGTTTCATATTCTTGAAGCTTTCCGAATAATGTTGCGGAAGTCATAGTTGCGGCTTTTCTTTTCGGATATTGCCATCACTTTTGGTTGCCATTCCCTAGTTAAAGACCTAAGCACTTTAAGATTTAATTCATCGTTAGTTAAAGTCTGACCGAGTGCCTTCAAATGATTTGTCAAGTGAACGAATCTCTTTTGCAAGTCAAGGATGGATTCTCCGGGCAGCATTCGGAATAATTCATATTCTTGACTCAAAGTGTTCAATATAGATCTTTTGACTTCGGCGGTTCCTTCATGAGTTTTTACAAGAGTGTCCCAAATTTCCTTTGTCGTTGTACATGCCGATACTCGAAAGAATTCATCCATACTAAGAGCACTTTGGAGAATATTGATTGCCTTTTTGTCAAAGAGAACTTTTTTCTTGTCATCTTCATTCCATGATGCTTTAGACTTTGATGATCCAACATCATTGAGAACACAAGCTAGAGCAAATGGACCATTCTCAACAGCATCCCATATTTCTTCTCCTTGTGCTTTAAGATGAGCCTTCATGCGATTTTTCTAAAAGTCAAAGTATTCACCACAAAACAATGGAGGCTTGTTGTTACTACCACCATCTTTGAAAACCGGATTTTGATTTGCAGAAACCATTCTGAATTTTTAGGAACAAGTTACCTATAACTTGCTCTGATACCAATTGTAAGTATTAGGTGCGTCTAAGAGGGGGGTGAATTAGGTGTTTAAAAATCTATCGGTTTTTTTTATGAATACTTGATGCAATATATATTTTTTGGTTTGGTGAATGGAAGTATGTGAGGATTCTTTCTTCTCTGGTTAAGATATTTATGAAAGCGGTAAATGCTGAAAAGTAAAGAACACAAGGATATATCCTAGTTCCCCTTACAAATCGAGAGTACTCCAGTCCCCTTACAACATGCAAGAGATTTCACTATAGTTAGAATGATTGTACAGCCTATTCACACAAATGGTGATGCCTACTATCTAACCTATAGGGAGAACAAAGGCTGTTAAAACCATTAAGGTCTAACAACACTAAGTGCAAGAAGAACAATCCTCTTCAATGCACAACTTACTTCCAACAATCATGGACAGCAAGAAAACAATAAGTATGTTTGAATTTTTACAAGAGATTTTGAAGTTGTAGCACAATATATCAATCTTGGATTAATCTTCTTCTTCAAGCAAAACAATTCTCAATAATGGATGCAAGTGTTCACAATGATAGTATGAAACTTAGAATAATTTTTCAATGAAAAATAAGTATGGAAAGTCTCACAAAATATTTGATGTAGAACACTCGAGAATATATGAAAATAAGAGAGTTTTTGAATGTAGAATTATTAATTGAAGAAAGTGAATTAATTATGAAAATTTGCAGTATTTATATGTTCTAAAACACCTTTACAAACATGTATAATCATATGAAAAGTTGTCATGCTTCAATGTAAAGATACCATGAAAAATCTGCCCAAAACATAAAAGCATTTTTCACTCTGGTTCAGTGGTAACCGGTTCCCACCTGAGAGAACCCGGTTCCTACTGAACCAACGTTTAAAAAAATTTGAAATTTACAAAGGGGAACCGGTTCCCAGCTGGGAGAACCCGGGTTCCCCATACAAAAACTAGGGGCATGTTTATTTTGAAAGTTGGGTAACCGGGTTCCCATATGGGGTAACCGGTTCCCAGTGCAATTTTTTTTATAAAAATTTGATTTTCAAACATGTTCTAACTTGATTTTGATATGTAAAATATTTTTAGCATTTTTATGGATGCATGGATCATTTTGTGAACACTTTTATGCATATAGTGAGATTGAATGCATAACCTTTTGACATTTTATTTTTGATTCACAAGGATTTTTCAAGACTTGATTATGATGATTTGAGCAATTTCTTTTTGCAATCAAAGTCTTCATTGTAAACTTGTCTTCATCAAAACACTTTAGGAGGCAAGCTTGATTTTACATCTTGATTTCACAGTTGTGAGTGGCATCCCTCGTGCACAACAGTATATATTTAAATTATTAGTATTTTCCTGAATGATATTAAGTTTTTATAATTTCACACATCATTAATATTAATATAAATTTATAAATCCATGTGCAGATAATCATTTGTTTAGGGTTTAGGGTTTCATTTGTTTTGGCATCAATTTACTCTAGTGAATCAAGGATCAAACAAAGTAAAAAAAACACACCCCTATAGATAATTAGTTTTATAAAATAATACCTCCAAAATAAAATTTTAAACAAAATGAATTAAAATTCTAAAAAATTGTATATTTTTCCTCTCTTACTACAAAAATATTAAGGTTAATCTTTGGGATAATTGATGGGGCTCGACATTTCGATGTGAGGGATACATATTTTTTATCCATATTAACTACTAACAAATATGCATATGTTTAACTTATTATGTTAATCGGGATTAACAAATTATATAGTTGATAATACATTTTCGGCCATATTAACTACCAATCAAAAATAATTAAATATTATTCTCTATTTAATCATAAGCTACTTTAATTTATAAGACGCATCATATCATAAAATATATGACTTATTCTAATTAATTTGAAGAACTTTTATACTTAGAACAAAGAACTTGGTATATAGTACATTATCAAATTTAAGATTCCATGTCCACTTTATAACTAGATAGGCAATTTTTATGGTATTATACTTATATTAATTTTATATAAAGTATTATATTGTAATCTTATTCTCACTAATAATGTCAAAAATGAACACATCTGATAGAATAATCGAATTTTTTCATAACGAGATGTATAAAATAAACACATATGATACAATTTGTGAGACCCAATATTATATTTAGGTATAATTACTTATTGTAATTTATAAGTAAGGAATTGATCATTAAATTGTGAGTTTAACAAAATATCACGCGCGCACACACACATGTACATATATATCTTATTCTATAAAATTAAATATATTAAAGCTTATCTTTAAAGTAAGTTTTCCAATGGATAACTCTTCCACACTACACAAACAGTGATAATACCATATGTTTAACTGTTTAAATTTGAACCCCATCCCTCTTTATAGTGTGATGGTGGTCGTTTCCTTTGCACCAAGTGTTCAATTTTTTGTGTCGTCTAATTTCAGGAATGATAATTCAACAACTCGTTGGATACTATAGTGACCACAATCATTTATATTTTGGTCATTGTCATACTTTTATTATGTCCTTCTTCATTTCAATTGCAATTGGATCCACTCTTATTGGTTACGATGTTTGCCTCGATTACTCATTTGGTGATGAGCTTTACAAAGAAATAAAACCTCATGTAGTAGTTATCTTTATTTTTGTGGTTTTGGTTGATTGATGTTGTCAGTAATTTTCTCTATGGGTTGAGTCTTCCTTGTTCTGATGGTTCTTGTCAAATGAGAATTTGTAACATTATATTCTCTTTCTTCAAGGATGCCTGTGATATCCTATATATTATTTCAGCTCATCCAAGATCATGTACAAAAGGTTCCCTGTTACAAAAATCAAAACTTGCGAGTTATCATGCGCCAACCTAAAAGCATATTCCATTTTAGAAATATTTCTATTAGTTACACTTTCAATTACCGCTCTACTTTATGTATAAGGAATCTCACTTACTTTATGTGAGTCACACTCATGAGCACATGTGTTTTAAATAGTCAATATTACTTTATTTGTTGTCTTTGTTTGGATTTGAGCTCATGATATAATTATCACTCCAACTAGCGAATCACATATTTCTTGCTATGGAGAGTGGCTAGGTGCATTCAATGGACTATGGAAATCAATATGGATGTTGGTATTAGTGACCTCTATAAATTGAGTTGCTTAGTTCCCATTTTTGTAACTCGACACTGATAGGATAGTTTATGAATTGTACGGTGGAAAAATAGGAAATGTGGCATACATAATTAGAGTGGAAAAAGGAGAATTGTGGACATGATCAATTTAATGGGGATATGTTTAATGTCGTTAGCAGTGTGGAATTGTTGGGACGAATATTTGGTGGTGCAAAGAGGCTTTGGGGATTGGAAACATCAAACTTTTAGTTATCCTTAAAATGACAATACTAATAATCAATCCAACAATCCATGAACGACATATTAGCAACGACATGACACCCTCTAGTGGTGTTAAGGCTGACACTTTCTCTTTCTTTGCAGACCTTTGTATCTCTCGTATGCTATAATATTTATTTAAATGATTAGTATTTCCCTTAATGATATTATGTTTTTTATAATTTCACACATCATTAATATTAATATAATTTCATAAATTCATGTGTAGTTAAACTTCAGTGTTTCATTTATTTTAGCATGTATTTACTCTAGTGCATCAAGGATCAAACAAGGTAAAAAAACACACCCTTATAGTTAATCAATTTTATAAACTAATTCCTCCAAAAACAAAATTTTAAACAAAATGAATCAAAATTCCAAAAAAATATTATATTTTTCCTCTTTTACTACATAATCTTTTAGGTTTATCTTTGGAATAATCAATGGGCTCGACATTTCGATGTGAGGGATACTGAAGTCTTATCCATATTAAATACTAACAAATATGCATATGTATAAGTCATTATGTTAATGGGGATGGAAATATTAATATGGTTGATAATACATTTTCAGGTTTTGTTTGCTTGATGTCGCCAATAATTTTCAATAGGGTCCATGTCGTGCCTTCATTGGTGACCCTATTGTCGATGTTCTTATCAAATGAGAATAGGTAACATTATATTCTCTTTCTTCATGGCTGCATACAATATCCTAAGTTTTATTTCGACTCATCCAAGAATTTGTACAAAATGTTTCCTTTTACAAAAATCATAACTTGTTAGTTATCATGCGCCAACCTAAAAATATATTCCATTTTAGAAATATTCCTATGGGTTATACTTTCAATTACCGCTCTACTTTATGTATAAGTCATCTCACTTACATCATCTGAGTCACACTTATGACCACATGTTTTTTTAATAGTCAATATTACTTACTTTGTTGTCTTTGTTTGGATTTGAATTCATGATATGATTTTCAATCCAACTACCAAATCACATAATTCTTGCTACGAAGAGTGGCTAGGTGCATTCAATGGACTATGGAAATCAGTATGGATGTTGATATTAGCGACCTCTATATACTTGGTTGCTTGGTTCCTATTTTTATAACTCGACATTGATAGGATAGTTTATGAAGTGTACGGTGGAAAATTGGAGAAGTGGCATACATAGTTAGAGTGGAAAAAGGAGCATTGTGACTCATGATCAATTTAATGGGGATAAGTTCAATGTCTTTTACTGTGTGGAATTGTTGGGTCAAATATTTGGTGGTGCAAAGAGGCTTTGGGGGATTGGAGATCATACTTTCTGGTATCTTAAAAATGACAATACTAATAACCAATCCTACAAGTCATGTACGACATATTAGCAACGACATGACTCCCTATACTAGTGTTAAGACGGATGTATTCTCTTTCTTTGTAGTCCTTGACATCTCTCGTGCGCTATAATATTTATTTAAATTATTAGTATTTCCCTTAATGATATTATGTTTTTTTAATTTCACAAATCTTTAATACTGGTATATTTTAACTCTTTTAATACTTAAAAAAATTGAGGATTTTTTTTTTTGGATAATTGAACAGGCTCGACAATTACATGTGATGGATAATTAATTTTTATTCTTACTAACTACTAAAAAATATACAAATGTTTAAGTTATTATATTAAAAGGGATGGACACAAAATTTTGTGAAACTGACAAAATTTCGCATGCACGCACACACATATATTTTTCTATAAAACTAAATATATTAGAACTTATCTTTAAAATGAATTTAGTGATTGATAATTCTTCCACCACCACACAAACAATAACATTACCAGATGGTTTTCTACTTCAAGTCAAAGGCTCGTCTCTCTTTATATTGTGATGGTGGTCGTATCCATTGCACTCGATTTTAAATTTCTTATGCGGTCCAATTTATGGCATGATCATTCAACAACTAGTTGGATATTATAATGATTGCAATCATTAATGTTTTGGTCATTTCCGCCCTTTTATATTCTTTAATTACATATCTATTGTAATAGTCACCATTCTTATTCGTTATGTTGTTGATCTCGATCACCCATTTGGCGACGAGTTCAACAAAGAAACCAGACCTCGTGTAGTGGTTATCTTTGTTTTTGGATTTTGGTTGCTTGATGTCACTGATGATTTTTCTCCATGGACCATGCCAGACCTTCACTGGTGATTGTGTCATTGGTGATCATCGTCAAAGAAGAATAGGTAACATTATGTTCTCTTTCTTCTTGGTCATCAACAATGTTTTAGGTTATTATATCGGCTCATCCAAGAAAATGCACGAATCATTTCCTTTCACAAAAAACATAATTTGCGAGTTATCATGCGCCAACTTAAAAGTATGTTTATTTTAAGCAATATTCCTATTGGTTATACTTTCAATTTACACCGTACTTGATGTCGAAGAAATCCCTTTTTACAATATCTAAGTCACAGTCAGGATTGCAAGATTTTTAATAGTCAATATTACTTTATTTGTTGTCTTTATTTGTAATTGAACTCATGATAAAATTACCACTCCAACTATTAAATAACGAATTTCTTTCTATTAAGAGTGGATAGGTGCATTTAGTGGACTAAAAAAAATGTGGATCTTGATATTAGTGACCACTGTAAATTTGGTTGCTTTGTTCCCATTTTTCTTATTCGACACTGGTTGGATGAGTCAGGAAATGTTCGATGGAAATATAGAAGATGTGTCATACATAATTAGAGTGGAAAAAGAAGCATTGAGACTCATTAGAAATAAAATGGGGTTTAGTTTAATGTTGTTAGACGTAAGACCGCTCAGATGAATTTTTAGTGGTACAAAGAGGTTTTGGAAAATTTGAAACATCATACTTTCAATCCTAATAATAAAAACAAATACTTCTTCCGTAACGATTTATAAATAAAATTGATTTTTTTGATACATTTGACAATCAATGTATTTAATCCTGTATGGACTACATATATTAATTATTAAATGTACCAAAAAAGTAATTTTAATGTTAAGAAATCAACTAGAAAAAAAGCCATCGGTTTTACTCAAAGACTTTATTTATTAAGTGGGATGTTTTTAGCAGATTTGTCCTTATTATTTTATTAATGCTTTTATTAGTTCTGGCCCATGGCCCATTTTATCTTTAGTAACCCTACTATATATTGTACTCATCTCTTTCATTAATGGTTAAGAAAATTCTGAGTTGTTTTATTTGCTTCTTCCTTAGAAATTTTAGGTCTAGTGTTATATCATGAGCAATTATCTAATATTGGTGCTTTCAACTTGAATTCATGGCTCCCCCCAAAACCTCCCCAACCCACTCCACAAGAAATTGCGGAGCAAGCTGTCCATATAACTCATATTCAGTTAGATAATGCCCTAACCAAAAATCAGCAGCAAATGGATGAATGGTTTGATAAAGTTCATTCAGATATGGAACAGACCCAACAAAATCTTGGGAAAATACACACCAGAATGGATAACGTTAGGCAGCTTACAGATTCATGGTATGAGTCCCTTATGTCATCGCTCATGAAACTACTTTCATAAAGGGAACCACCCCCATACAGCAACCAGCCATTCTACCATTGGTTTTTCAGGTATTTCGAACAACCTCTCTTCTCCACCCTTGCATACAGCAGCAGTCTCACATACTCTTTCACCCATTCACACACATTTCCGCCATTCTGCCACATTTTCCCAAACAGTTCCACAATCCACAGTCAATTCTATTCTTCGTCCCTCTAGTGTTCAACCACCATCCTTTACTCATTATTCTACTGATACCAGCATACTACCCCCACCACCACTTAACCAATATGCCTCCCACCAGACCACTTTTACATCACCACAACACTATAACCCTCATCTTACCCAAAGTATCCCTTAAACACAAATTCCCGTACCACCTTTTTGTACCCCAAGCTAGAACTGGTCATGTTTGATGGTACTAATCCCTTAGAATGGTTATTTCAAGCTGACCAATTTTTCAATTTTTACAATTTACCCCCTGAAAATCGATTATCTCTTATTTCATTTTATATGAATGGTGATGCTTTATGTTGGTATAAATGGATGTATCAAAATCAGTTATTACATGATTGGTTTTTGTTCACCAAAGCTTTGGAGTTGCGCTTTGGGCCTTCCACTTATGAAAATCATCAAGCTGAATTATTTAAATTGAAACAAGAAAGTTCAGTAGTAGATTACCAAGCTAAATTTGAGAAACTTGGAAATCAAGTAGTTGGATTGTCTACTGATGTTATTTTAAACTGTTTCATTCTTGGTTTAATTCTAGAAATTTAGAGTGAGTTGGTTATTCATAAACTGGTGCCTATATCCCAAGCAACTGGCTTGGCAAAAATCATTGAATCTAAAATTAAAGATACCAAACCCAAATACTCTAAACCCTTTTCCTAACCCAATAACCATCCCAACCAGCCCCCTTCCCAATCCACAACCAACAAACCTCCCACTTATTTAAATCCACAAATAGCCATTCCTCCCAAATATCCTTCCCATTTCTTCACTAAACAGAATGCCCATACAATGTCTCTCCAACACCCAATTTCAAGAACGTCGGGCCCAAGGATTGTTTCTCAATTGTCACGAAAAATTTATTCTTGGCCATTAGTGTGTAACTAGCAGGTTTTTCTTACTTCTAGTTGATGATGACCACATTGACTCTGAACCCTTAACTGACCAACATACTGAAGAGATTCGAGCCACCATAAATCCAAACAACACCTACTTCCAACTTTCTCCACAAGCTCTTACATGCTAATTCTCACCTCAAACCCTCAAATTCCAAGGTATTATTAATGGCCTGTATGTCATGGTTTTGGTTGAAACGAGCAGGACACATAACATTTTACAGCCTAGACTCGCCCAATATCTCAACCTTTCCAACCACCTCTATTCCTCAATTCTCAGTTATGGTAGGTGATGAATTCCATTTGAATGCCAAGGCATGTGTCATGATGTTCCAATCACACTTCAAAATCAACCTTTCATTATATTTACTATCCATTGAGGGTGCATATGTCGTTCTTGGTATGGCCTGGTTGCGCACCCTTGGTCTTATCAATGTTGATTTTTCCATTCCATCAATTACATTTTCCCATAATAATACAACTATCACCTTACCAGTTACCATCAACTTTCTCACTTAATTCATACAGATTCTGTTGCTTCTTTTCACCTAATGACATTTGAGAGTGTTCCAAACTAAAGCCATAGACCCACATCAATAACCTTTGACAACCTACCTTCATCCCAACCACCAAAAGTGACTACACTTATTAAAACCTACCCAACTATTTTTCAGGGACCCCAAGGACTTCCCCATCAAGGCCTCATGACCACCATATTACCTTACTTCTAAACACCAAGCCAGTTAATGTAAAACCCTATAGATACCCCTATTCCCAAAAAGAGTCTATGACATCTATCATTCAAGAGATGTTGAAGGAAAACATTATTATTCTTAGCCACAACCCCTTTTATTCACATGTCCTACGTGTATTAAAAAGATGGTAGTTGGCATTTCCGTGTTGATTACAAGGCACTTAATGCAGTTACTATTAAGGACCGCTTCCCAATACCTACCATCAACGAATTATTAGATGAATTGAGACATGCCTCCATTTTCACTAAGATAGATTTGCACTCAGGTTACCACCAAATTCGAGTTTCTTTGGAAGATACTTATAAAACAACATTCAAAAATTTCGATGGACATTATGAGTTTCTCGTAATGCCCTTTGGGCTCACAAATGCCCCCTCAACATTTCAATCTTCCATGAACGATCTTTTGAGGCCCTACTTATGGCGGTTTGTTTTGGTTTTCTTTGATGACATTTTAATTTATAGTCTAAATTACCATGATCATTTGATTCATTTAAAAATTGTGTTTGACCTCTTAAAATCCATGTTTTGTTTCAAAATTGGCTAAATGTGTGTTTGCAGTGGATAAGGTGCAGTATCTTGGTCATATTATCTCTGTTGGGAATGTTGCCCCAGATCTAGAGAAGGTGCAAGCCATCTTGGATTGGCCAGAACCTCAATCACTCACAGCGTTACGCGAATTTTTAGGGCTCACTGGATTCTATTGTTGCTTTGTGTAATTACGCCACAAACGCCTCTTCGCTCACTGACCTACTATGATCCACTAAGTTTGTTTGGAATACAGCGGCAGCCAAAGCCTTTACAATATTGAAGACCAAGATGATGGACATGCCGGTTCTTGTCGGACTAAAATTTTTTTCAAAAAAATCATCGTGGAGACTGATGCTTCTGGCGTTGCCATTTGAGATGTGTTGTCCCAGGATAGCCACCCAATTGCCTTCTTCAGCAAGAAAATATGCCTCAGAATGCAAGCGGCTTCAATCTATGTGCGTGAAATGTTTGATGTAACAGAGGCAGTCAAAAAATGGCGTTAGTATCTAACTGGCCAAGAGTTTCACATCTATACCGATCAAAAGAGTCTAAAAAATTTACTACTACAGAAAATACAAACACCAGAGCAACAAAAATGGGCGGTAAAACTCTAAGGGTTCAACTTTGAGATCTTTTACAAACCTGGTAAATCTAACTTGGTTGCAGATGCCTTGAGTAGAAATTTTTTTGATGAACCCTTGTTCTTGACTCTGACATCTTCCATTCTGGACCTGTTGACCATACTCCGTGAGTTTTATGCCACACAAAATGCAGGGCAACAATTAGTAGAGCATATAACAAACCACAACATTGAGAAAACTTCATTTAAGTTTACCAATGGCTTAATGTACTACATGATCGCGACTTTGTGTATCTTAAAGAATCTAGACCCTAAGTATACAGTCCTATCGCGTGTAGCTTTAAAGATTATCGAATCCCAATGGACTAAATGTTAACCTATCGCTATCTTAGGTTACTACGTAAATCTAAGGCTAATAATGTAATTGATTTGGGGTTAGGGAACCTAACTGATTATAATCTAGTTTAGATTCAAGGGGGGATATCAGTATGTCATAGTCAGAATTCACGGATTTAGCAACTCATCGACTCAACTCAGATTATTAAAATAGTTTTCAGTAGAAAATATTTGTTTGAAAACCCTCTTCTCACACTCTCGTGTTTATTGATTCAGATCCCACAATAAAACCTAAGTGAACACTCTCGTTGTATCAATTAGAGTTTAAAAATAGTTGTTGAAAGCAAATAAGATCTAATCAACTTAAAAGCTCTCTCGTTGTATTTTAAGTTGATGCACAATTACTACTGTCCATTTATTATCTCAAACTCTCATTTTATTGATCCTAACTTCTATATGTATTTTACTCTCGTAACAAAACAGTTGGTATTTAAAACTGGTAATTGAAACCAGAAAATTGTTCTTTTAAAAGGAACAGATCAAATGGAGTTGCTAAACCCCGTCGACTATATGACCTTACATACCGATAAATAAATTTAGCCTAGCATGTTATATGATTCAATAATAGCAAACAAAAATAAATAACATCAGACAATTTAAATAACCCAAGCATTTCAGACAATTTTGGCATTAATAAATAAAAACAATTAGATTAAACCTGAAAATAATATTGCGGAATATTTGGCTAACTTCAGGTGTCTCCCATAAGTCGGTGAGATCTTCCCTTTGTTGCTCCGAAAAATAAATGCGATGAAGAAAAATAAAAAGCATGATTTTAACGTAAAGTTAGAACCAACAAAGGTTCGCAGCAATCCCCGATGTGGAAATCGCTACGAGAAAATAGAAGCAGAAATTATTAAATAACCTAAACCAGAATCGGTAAAATAAAACTGAAAATAAATGGTACTAAGAAAATTCGGCAGAGTAATAGTAAGGTAAGTGAAAAAGAAAGCGTGTGAAAAAATGAGGATTGAGGCCCTATTTATAGACTTAGAGGTTGCTTGAAACAAATAGGACGTTGAGGATTTTTCTCCTCCGAATTCGCCTTCGTAGAGACCGTTACAGACAGTTGGTTGAGTATAACGGTCGTCACAAGGCTTGGAGAGAAAGCTCGCTTCCTAAGTCATCGCGAGCGTTAGGGTACACATGGCAAGATGTAACGATCGTTACCCTTGCATGGACTCTTGGGTTTGGCTTGTTGCACGCGTTGGAAATGGGCAGGGCTTACTCTTCTTAATTCTTTATTTTCCAAAGCTTTTTACTTGTAATGCACCCTATTTTTCCATACACCCACCAATTGCATAATTGCTCTTCTTTTGTGGATTTTAAGTACGATTTTCTTGATTTTTCTCAACTTTCTTCTAGCATAATACGGATAGAGAGTAATTTAATTAATTAAAATGCGGATAAAATTCATGTAAATTGATCTAAATATTCTATACATTTTCGGGTTATCACTATAAGGATTGAATTTTTATACCTGACATACAAGATCTCCGCAAGAACGTCCTTCATGAATATCACTCAACACCAGCTGTAGAACATTTTGGTGTAAAGGCCAATTTAGCGCGTATATCCTCTTCTTTTTCATGGTTGGGTATATACCTAGCAGTAAAATAGTTAGTTAAATTTTGCTCAGTATGTAAGCACAACAAATATCTCACTCGGAAAAAAAGGGACTCTTACAACCGCTTCCGATTTCGGACAAGGTTTAGGATGAACTTACCATGGACTTCATCACGCATTTTCCTAACTCATTTGGCCACACTAATATCTGGGTTATTTGTGACCGTCTCACCAAGTTTGTACATTTCCTCGCCTTGCCAACAAAATTCACCGGTAAGAACCTTGCCACTCGTTTCTCCGTTGAGATCTACCAACTTCATGGAACTCCAAAATTCATCATTTCTGACAGAGACCCATTGTTTCTCAGCAATTTCTGGAAAGAATATTTTAAGGCACAGGGAATGAAATTAAAATATAGCACCTCATACCATCCTAAAACCGATGGTCAGACGGAAGTAGTAAACAAATCTTTAGAGACTTACCTTCGTTGTTCCGCGCATGACCATCCCCGTCAATGGTATAAGTTCCTTCATATTGTAGAATTTGGGTATAACACCTATTTTCACACCGCCATCGAGATGACTCCGTTCAAGGCCCTCTATAGTTGTGATCCGCCATCCATCCCTGATTATTTGACCGGAACTCTTCAAGATCCATCCTTAGCTATTTCCTTACAACAAAGACAACAGATCTTACATTAGTTAAAGGAAAACCTGAAAAGAGCAGACTTCAAATGGATAAGCAAGCTAATAAGAAAATAATAGATTTTTCATTCAAAGAAGATGACTTGGTGTTACTGCATTTACAACCTTACTGGAAAAACACGGTCTCAACTCGATCCTCCTAGAAATTGTCCAAAAGGTTTTTTGGGCCTTTCAGAATCATCAAACGCGTTGGAGAAGTCACCTATATGCTAGATCTACCTTCGTCCTCACGAATCCATCTGGTGGTTCATGTCTCCTTGCTCAGAAAATTCCATGGTAACACTATTGGGGAAGAGAATCGTCCTATGACTATTCTTGAGGCTCCTTCGTTTTTTGATGACTTAAAACAAACGCATGAGAATTTGGGACTTAGTTCAGACATGCAAGATGTTTTAGAGAAGTATCATGAAGAGGACATGCAAAGTACAAAAAATTGAAGTTGAACAAGCAAGGTTCGGAACTAGTGAAGAAAATAAGAGAGGAATCTAAAGTACCAACCCAACACACCACTAAGTACCCTCACTTAAACCCACATATAACGTTGGACACTATCACCCAAGTGAGACTGGACCCCACCGTCTGGCTTCTCATCTTTCCCCCACGCGTCCCACTACTTCCTTGAGTGTTAAAGACATTAACTCACGGGGAACAACTAGCATCTACCCACATGATTTCCTTTTTCCTACTTGTAATGTTCCAACTTCCAACAAGGTTCCCACTGCCCAAGACGCCACCTGTCTGAATCCCATACCCTTATCCTCTTCCATCCAATCCAGTCCATCCATTCAAAATAAACCTTTTGCCTTACAAAACCGTGATTCCTTCCCTCCTCTTCAAACCCTAATTTTCCTGCAATCATATCTCCACAAGCCACGTGTCCCACTCCCTCTCACAAATTATCAACGCCTTTTTATCCCACCTTGGGCTACACCATTTCAGTATCCAGCCCAACATCACTTTTGCCATCTAATGGACCTTTTTCTATGAACCTTGAGGACAAAGTTTTTAATAGGTCAATGAGTATCGTTAAGAAGTCAACTAGAAAAAAGAAGCCATAAATTTTACTCAAAGACTTTATTTATTAAGTGGGGTGTTTTTAGCAGATTTGTCCTTATTATTTTATTAATGTTTTTCTTAGTTATGGTCCATGGCCCATTTTATGTTTAGTAATCCTACTGTATATATATTGTACTCATCTCGTTTATTAATGGTTAAGAAAATTCTGAGTTGTTTTATTCGCCTCTTCCTTAAATATTTTAGATCTAGTGTTATTTTATGAGCAATTATCTATCATTTATTTACGAAATACTAATAACAAAAGGTATCAGTTATGAAATATTAGAAATGACGCAACGCCCTCTACTGATGTTAAGCATGATGCATTCCTTTTTTTTCTTCCGGTGCTTAGCACCTTTCTTGCGCTAGAATATCTTATGTAAGTTATTAGTATTTCACTTATCGATATTATATATATTTTTATAAATACATATGCAAATAAACTTCAGTGCTCCGTTAGTTTTAGCGTCTATTTACTCCAATGCATTAAGGATCAATTTATAAACTATACCCTCCAAAATAAATTATTAAACAAAATAAATTAAAAAGCTAAAAAAAATAATATATTTTTTCTCTATTAATACTTCAAAAATTTTAAGTTTATCTTTGGGATAATTAATGGGACTAGACAATACCATGGGAGGGATAATTAATTTTTATCCATATCAACTACTAACAATTACTTACGCTTATGTTCAAGTTATTATGTTAATGGGGATGAACAAATTCATGTGATGAAATATAATAAATTTTCTGCCATATTAACTACGACTCAAAAAATAATTGAATATTATTCTCTATTTGATGCTAATCTTGTTTAATTTACTAGACACATCATATCACAAAAGATATTACTTATTTCAATTGATTTGAACAACTTCAATAGTATATTATTAAAATTAACATTACATGTCCATTTTATAATCATAAAGACTATTTCCATGGTATTGTATATATTTTTAATTTTATAGTCAATACTTACTATATTGGAACCTTAATCTCACAAATAGATACCAAAAATTAACATGTGTAATTGAAAAGATAAAGAAATTTTCTCACAAGTAGATGCGTAAATTAAACACATGTGATAAAATCTGGGAGTCCCAATACTTATATTTATTTAGAATTATTTATTCTAATTTATTAGTATGGATCAATAAATTGCGAGCTTAATAAAATTTCATACGCACGCATTAATACATTAAATATATTAAGCAATGTATAAATTTTATTAGTAATTAGATGCAAGAACTAAACTCTACCTATTATTATCTTATTTTAAAACATTTAAATATTTTTGTGACGATCAAATGGAAATAGAGAATATTCACTTGATCTATAATTTATACCAATGTCATAAAAATATATAGTTATAATATATTTTTATCATATACTATTCAATGTGAATAATATTTTTTTATAAAAAATCTAAATTGAATTCATCGTTATCCTGTTTAAAAAAATTAAGTTTAACCCTCTATATTAAAAAAGAAGAATCCTCTATAAGAATAATATAGAAATAGTTATATGAAAATACATCATAAAATTATCATCAATAAAGTAATGAAGTGACAAATATAAAAACAGAATGGAATCTAACCTCAAGATAACTGAAATGTTGACGATTGGAATGAAGTGACAAATATAAATTGTGAATGCAATAATAATATATTTATATTACTTTTAAATAATATTTGGAATCATATTTTAACAATTTATACAAATAATCTTTAAAACATAATATTATTATGTGAAATACTAATAATTAAAATAAAATAAAAATTATTATACCACAAGAGGGATACAAAGCACTTCATAGAGTCATTGAGTCCATATTGTCCATATGAATCCTAACGCTCCCTTTTCAACTCCAATCATGTGTTTTTACGGTGAATATAATTGATTCTAAAAAAGATAAGTTTGATAGAATTAGTTTTAATAGAATTGAGTTTAATATAATTGATTTATATTTAGATACATTTAGGTAAAAGTGAGTTGAATAATAAATTTTAGTGTAAAAATCATCCAGAATCAATTCTAGAGGTAGAAGTTACAAATACTAATTTCAAGTAGAATCAATTCTAGAGGCAGAATCAATTCTACTTTAACGGAACCAAACATGTTAAAATCATTGCATAATCAATTCTGTATTCTAGAAGTGCTTTTACCCTTTGTGGAATTGAAACCAAACATACACTTAATAAAAAAATGGGAACCAAGGCACTCAATTAATAACAATCACTAACATCAACGCCAAAGTCAATATTTTTATTCTGTCGAATATTGTGATACCTTAATTTTTTCTTCTAACATCTGACATCATTTGCATCTTTACAATACATCAAGATCATAACCTGCGAATTGTCTCTTAACCTTTTCTTTCCTTCTCATCTTTATATTTGTCTTTGAGGGATCACCAAACACCCTATTATGAATCTTGTACATTTTTCTATACATGTTTTATATTTTACTAACATCTAATCAAAATACAAAAAGACAATCATTGTTTTCCTTTTATTTGTTTTGCAATGACAAGTGTGAACCAAATGGATCAAACAAATTCTCACAGCTAGGATTTCATCTGATCAAAGTTAAAGTCTGGTCAACATTGATTCTCAAGGACTTGTGTATTAGGGATTGACCTATAATCTTAGGTCATATCATCCTCAAACATTATATAATCATTCAAGAAAAACACAAGGTTCATGTGTTTATTTTCATGCATTCTTCATCAAAGAACCTCAATTTATAACAAGAAATACAATGCCTACGTATCCTCATAATACAATGAAGAAATCATAATTTTGTAGTTCGTCTCGAAAAGGTTGGTTTGTTGGGTGTTTTTTATGGACCATGTTAATGTTCAAGCTCTAGAAATATGCATAGTCTGTATTATAGTAGAACAAAAATAACACGCTCTTTTTGAAAAGGTTAAAGAGAAAAACCAAAAGGTAAAAAGATTTGAATTTTTTGAGATGTTTTGTTGGGGATTGGATAGTAAATGAATCCCAAATATAGGTGCATGTAACTACTTCTCCATCTTTAATTTTGATATTATTTGTGAATTGAATCACATTGAAGTCCATGAATGGAAAAGGAGCAAGGTTAAAAATACATCGCCTCATTCTTTTCCATAAGACTCAATGGCACATGATTCACATATCATTTATTAAGTGTTTTCGAATTTGATTAAGAAAAATATTTTTGTTTTTTTATGGAAAAGAACTGCAATGCAAAGAGAGACATCCAAAGCAAAGGAATCTCAAAACCCTATTGTTGTCATGCCATATGGACCTAAGGTTGAGATAAAGGAGAAACCCTAATTAATGTGAGCATGCTTAGTTTAGAGCCTAAAATTTATCTCAATTCAATTTAACCAAAGATTAAAAGTGAATTAAGAGAACCTAAGGGCATGGATCAAACAAGCAAGCAAGCACACAAAAACAAAAATAAATAATATCTAATACTTTTGTCATTTTATGCAAAGAAATTAAATTAACTCACAAATAGTTAATTGAAAACAACAAAAACAAAAATTAAAACAAAATATATAAATGAATGAAACAAGGGGGAAAAGGCTAGATCATGGATTTTGTATTGTAAGCAAGTGGTCTCCAGGTTGCCAAAAATACGGTGTTACAGGCTCATAGAGGATACGCATACAGTACATCAGGTTCAGAGTGTAACACCCTAAATAATTAGATGATATATTTAATTATTTAATTATGAGATTTGTGATTTAATCGTGAGTTTTTATGATGTTTTGATGGATATGATGTATAATGTGATTATGTGTGTGGTATAGTGGAGAGTAAAGAGACATTAAGTATTTTCAATAATTTTAGACAATTAGAGTAATTATTTAGAATTTTAGTAATTAGTGAGAATTATTTTAGGATTTATAATGGTGTCATAATATATAATATATTATTTAGGATATTATTATTATTATTATTATTATTATTATTATTATTAAAATAGAATAATATATGGAGTGAAGATGCCAAGGGCAAGGTAGTAATTAGTAAGAGGTTAAGTAAGGGCAAGAGAAGAAGACCATATTAGTGGTCTAAGGGTTAAGTTTGACATAAGAGAAATTGAGACTGAGAGAACGTTTATTTTGTACGATCGTGAAATTGAGAAGACGTTGTGAAGGAGGCAAGGGCAAGAGGAAGAGAAACAAGAATTGTTGCTAGAAAGAGATTATGCTGTGATGGCATTTTTGATGAAATTGCGATATTATGATGCCATGAGTTTATGTATAGGATGTCATGTTGTGTATTTTTTGTATGATGATTCTCTATTGAAATATATAAAAATTTGGGTTGTATTGGCATGAAAACATATTTAATTTGGATTGGTTTTAGTGCACGAATCGCAACAACATTGTTGTTGTTTTGCTCGTAGTGTTGGGTTGTAGTTTGTAGTGTCGGGCAGTGGGTCAGCACCCAGACATTGCGGGGAGGTGGTTTGGAGAGGGAAGGGGGAAAATTGACATGCTCTTGAAATTTTACGAAACGCATGTGCAATTCCAGGGGGTGTATAAACGAGACCAAGGCCTCTAGTGTTGTTGGGCGGTGCTCACGGCGAGGATTAGGGATGGTAATGTATATCCATGAGCACGGGTACTAGTCTCCTTGATCGCGACTTTATCGTCTATAAATCGGGAGACTGCAAGTGCATAGTCCTATCGCGTAGTTTTAAAAAGATATCGAACCCACAGAGACTATAAATCGATCTATTGTTATCCTAAGTTACGGTATACAGCTAAGGCGAATAATTCTTTTGGATAAAGGTTGAGGAAAAATATAAATAAAACGGATATCGGTACGTAATGTAGTGAACCTAAGCGGATTAAATTGAACCTAAGCGTATAAAGATGGTTAACTTAATTGCTCCGTAGAAATTATCGGTTTAAAAACCCTCAACTCACACTTTCGTGGTGTTATCTCAGATTATACTCCTAAAGTCCTATGCCTGCTCTCGCTAGCCCATAAGTGTTTAGAAAATATTATTTGGAAACTTAATAAAATCTAATTTGTTTTAAAGCGCTCTCGCTGTATTTAAATCGAATGCCTAACTTTAGCTATCCGGTTAAAACCTCACACTTTCGTGGTCTCGATCCTAACCTATTCTACTTTTCTTACTTTCGTAAAGAAAAGATTAATTTTAATTACAAAAAGTCATAACCAGAATTTAAGTTAATTAAGATTTTAGCTTAAGAATAATTTAATTCCTACTCTTACTACTGTTACTTACCGATACCTAAACGGTTTAGCCGGACATATTTATTAATTCAGACATGCATAAATAATAAGGTTCAATATATTTAAACATCTCCATAATTAAGTAAATAAATACCAAGCAACAATACTTAAATAAAATAAAATAATTATATTAAGAACCTGGAAATAATAATACTGGAATAATCTTGTTCTTCGAAATAAACGAGCATTCCACCACAAGTCGGTTGGATCTGCTCGGAGACTTCTTGAATCGAAAAGAAAAATGCAACAAGGAAATAAAAAGCACTAGATCTAACGTAAGGTTAGATCAGTGAAAATACACAACAATTTCCGGTGTAAAAATTGTTTTGAGAAAATTATAGAAACTTAAAGCTAAAATAAAAACTAAACAAGAAACTGAAATAGAAAATAAAAGTACAAAAACTGAAAAGAAAATAAATGCGAAAATAGGAAGAACGATTGTTTGGGAAGAAATCGCCGACCCTTGCACTGAAGATCGTATGTTGTATTTATAGGCTTCACTTGTAACTACCCGTTTCCATTCTCGTACCAAAGCTAGTGGAGATCGTGTGGGAAACTGCCAAAACGTGCCAAAACGTGGGAGACGGACGTCTCATCTGAAGAAGGAAATGTGAGACGTGGGTCTCACTGCATAAGGATCAGGAGACGTGGGTCTCCAACAATGGAGACGTGGGGAAGGTTGAAATATAGCGCGTTACGGTCGTCATAGGGCTGTTACGGTCGTCACAAGGTTATTAGCGTGTTACGGTCGTCACAAGGCTGTGACGGTCGTCACACCTTGTGGACTGAACTTCTGCTGGGCTTTTCTCTTCTGGGCTTAGTCTTATAATTATTTCTTTCTTCTTAACTCCTCCTTTTTGCTATATCACCCCTTTGCTTCATTTCTTTGGCTTTTTAATCCGATTTTTCCTCAATTTTATTTCTTTGCTCAATTGATTCTTTATTTAATACAAATACCTGAAACAAAAGAAATACCAACGTAATACGGAAATAAAATAGAATAATTAAATAAAAATAGTAACATTATCTATGAAAATTACGTCAAATATGTTATATAAATTCGTGTTATCACTCCTTTTACCCGCCCCGTTTAGTAAATATGATATCCGTACCCTCCCCATATCTATGTGGGTACCCATTAGATGGGTATCAGTTAATTTTGAGATATCCGCGGGTATTAATGGGTATCCATGAATACTATTATTTAAATATATTTTAAAAATATGTATATTTAAATAACTATTTTTTATCTCTTTTAAAGTAAAAAAAAAAATTTCAAAGCTAACACGTAATAAATATTAATAAAAATAAATCACTCTCATTTTATTTCTTCTTTTATCCAAATAATAATAATAGTTATAATAATAATATCATATTTAAGAAAATAACAATAATAATTTTGATTAACAAAATTAACATTTAAATATTTTTTCTAATTATTAACGGATACGGATATCCACGGGTACGAGTACCATCAAATCCATATCTGTATCCGTAAATAATCGGGTAATCAAATATCTGTATATTTTACCGTGGATATCCACTAAGACATCATATACATATCCATGACGGATTTTATCCGCGGGTATTCACGGGTACGGGTTTTTTTCCATCCCTAGCGAGGATCATACTTCGTCATGCGAGCTTGGAGCGAGCTGAAATGTAGTATTCTTATTTTCGTCATAAATCGAGTTTCTGGACTCCATTTGATGCGTCGTTCGAGCGTTGGGCAGCTAGGGCTATGTATAATGGGGGTGTTGAATTTTTTTTTCCAATAGTTAAATGCTTGCAATTGAGTGTTGAAAGTGAGGTGAATTAATTGGTGTTGAAAATATTCAACATGTTGAATGTGGAGGGAGTGAGGCCACATAAAATATTTTGCAAAATGTTATTGATTTTTGTGATTGTTTATATTTTTATCTCATGTTAATTATTTGAATTCAATTATTTTATAGTAAATTAAAATTTTTGATAGCTCGCTATATTTTCTGGAAAATCATGATCGATGGGTTTGGTTTGATGATATTGTGTTTTTGTGAACAATGATTATTGGGTATTTTATGGGTTTGATAACTCAATGGCTTCTTGTGATTGTTTTTTATTTCTGAGATTTTTTGAATGATTTTTAGATTTTGGGTTCTTGTTGCTTGTTGCGGCTAGGGTTTGTATGTATGAATAGTGATCGGGTCCTTGGAACTTGTGCAATGATTACTTTTATAATTTGGGAAGTTAGGGTTCTGGAATTTTTGGACTTAACACGTTTTTGGAAAAAAGGGATTTGTTGCAATCCTGTGTGTGCTTTGTGAACTTTGTATTGGGCTTTGCCAATCTGTTGTGATATTTTTTATTGGAATACTGTGATGTTGTTGTCTTGCTTTTCTGAGTTTGTACTTGCTGTAAATTGCTTTCTACACCTCCTTTTTGTGAACCAACAACAAATTGTTGTTGTGATTTTCAATAGAAATTGCTTGGCCCGTGATTGAATTAACAATAATGATGTTGTATAACAATGATGCATTAACAACCAGATACCAGACCCGAACATCTTTGGAATTTTCATTTGTCCCGAATGTGGTTAGTACCAGAAGATGACCTAGGACTTGCACCTACTCGCCAGAAAAATCCACCAAGGTTCCATTGAAAGGAAACAACTCCTTGGGGTCAAAAGTCATCCGTTTGAAGGCTTCCCAGTACATGACATCAGCTGAGCTTCTTGGTCCACCAGGACTCGTTTGATGCCCCAGTCTCTGATCTGCACTTTTATTACCATGGGATCGTTCTCGTGAGGCAAAATTCCTTTAGCATCCTCCTGGGAAAAAACTACAATCTCGGGATCATTATCGGTTGGACCGACTTGTGCTACGTGCATCACCCCCCAAGCATTTCTCTTCCGGGATGAGCTAGTGGAACCACCCTGTAGCGGCAAAAACTGCGAGTATAAGCCATTGAATTAACTTAACTAAAAAAATAACAAAAGAGTCGCCACCGCGCTTTTATTTTAACCAAAGGACTAGGAAAAAGAGCGAATAAAAATTCTAAAAAGAGATCAGAGATCTGGGACCGGGGGTTAGTTATGCAAATGGAAGGTGTTATGCACTCAAAGCATCTATGGTACTCCGCAGGAAATTTTTTTAAAATTTGTATATGTGCTAAAAAAGATATGTACAAAAATGTCTGGAGAGATGAGAAAAGAAGTATTTTTTATAATTTTTGGTTTGATAGAACTTCCAATGAGTTCCAGGCCTACATACCAACAATGTGCAATGTTGAAATCAAAACCAAGTAGTTAGGCTAGAAAAGACCAAAGTTGTGTGTTGGTTTGATTTTAAAAAATGTTAGTTTAGAAAAGCCACAAAGAGCTCAGAAAAAGTTTGGATGAGGTTAGGTATTTTTTAGTCTTAACAAAAGAAAAGTCAAAGTATTATTACGTGGATTGGAACTTTATTAAGAAAACAAGTTTGAAAATGCATGGACTTAAGTCCAAGTTTTTTAAGAAAGCAGTTCGAGTTTTGAAAACGATAATCCTTTGAAAAATAGAGGAGATTTTGAAAATTAAAGAATGGGGAGAAGATGAAGAGGCTAACCTATGTACATAAAGTAAAAGGTAAGCGTAAAGAAAGATCTAACCGGGTGAGAAGACTAGTACTTGACATCAAGAGCCAATACCATATCCCATCCTTTGAATTACCACATAAACAAATAACCAGACAAAAAAATCCAAGCTTCGGATAAATCAATGCTACAGATGAACTCTCTTGTCTTAAGAAAAACGGACAGAGTAACGATTGTATTTAGAGGAAATCCACTCATGATTGAGTATAAACGGAATAACCTGCATACAAAGATAATAACCAGACAAGACAAAATAACACCAAGGGCACAAAATTCTCCAAGCTGAGATAGAGATCCTAATCCTAAGTCCAAAGATCAAGCTCCGAGCATAGGGATAGTAACCAAGTCTAATTAAGAGTTTTTTATGTTTAAGGTTGAATTATTAAGTGTTTTGGAAAGAAAAATAAAGCTCAAGTGAGCAAATTAAAAATAACAAGAAAGTAAAATGCTCAAGTGAGAAAAGGAAAAATGACATAGAAAATAAATGCTCAAGTGAGCAAAGAAAAAAATGGCATAAAAATAAATGCTCAAGTGAGCAAAGAAAAAATGACATGAAATGTAAATGCTAAAAATAAAATGCATAAAAATAAAGAACATAGAAAATAAATGCGGAAAATAAAGAGCGGAAAATAAAAAGCAATTAATAAAGGTTAGCAAGATGACCATCTTAAAACTTGTCAAGTATATCATCGAATTGTTAATTGTTAGTCGTCATCAAGGTGACCATCTTGAAACTTACGCATGAAGACTTACCATAAGCATGATAGAATCAACGCGGCCACACGACAAGTTTGAATTGTTTTTTGTCAAGTATATCACCGGTTTTAGAATTATCACATCACTTGATCAAAGATGCTTGAGAATTTCAAATGGACTAAGTTAGTGGAAACTTGCCAGAAGCTTGACAGAATCAACGCGACCACACGACAAGCACCACAAGTATTGAACCAAGATCAAAGCTCAAGTTAGCTTTTGGGGCTTATGTTAGAACATTGAAGTTCATGCCACCAATTGATCACTTTCAATTCGGGACAAAGAAAATAAGATGAAGAAGAAGCAATGTAGCGCTATGTTAAGCAATCTCCAATTGACTTATGTAGAAGCCACCCTACAACGAGCCCGATTAATGGTGATGTATGTGTTGAAAAAGCAAACAAGAAGAATGATATGTAGATCATCTTCTAATTTTTGTCAACACATGTAAAAATAAAAAAGAATGATAGATCAACTTGGATTATCTTCTCTAATTTGTTCCATCTTTAAGTTCAATCACTCATCTTGGTGGATTAAGGCACAAAATATATTGTTGACTCAAAGCACCAAGAATTAATTTTATAATTAATCCTTTGGTAGATTTGAATCACCAATACATTTCTCCAACCTCATCAACACCTAAAGTCCATTGAGATTAGAGAGGAATTAGGTATTCAAGACTACAGTTCAAGTGTAACACCCGGAAAATCACTTAATTATTTAAGTGAAGTATTAAGGAATTAATTGTTGGAATTTAGTCGAGGAAGAAATTACCGGAATAATTATTAGGGACATTAACAGATTTATAAGTCGGTTTAAGAAGATTAAGTGAATAATTAGTTTAGTCGGAGAATTATTATTATGAGTAGAAATTAATTAACTAGAATATTAGTGAGTTTTATTATAATGTGAGAAATAAAATGAGGAGTATTATTTAATTGGCCAAATAGAATATATGATAGAATAATATTTGAATTATTAAAAGAGTAGAATAATTAATTTAATTAATAATAGAGTATGATATAAAGGAGTATATAAATGAAGTAATAATAAAAAAAAAATAGGGTTTACGGGAGAAAAGAAAACCAATTGAAGAAGGAGGAGGCACAAGGGCTAGGAGAGGACACCGGAAGTGCACAATCGGAACCGGAAAATAGAAATTCGATCGGAGTTATAACCACCATCAAATCTAAGGTAAGGGATGGAGTTCTAACTTTCTAAACGGGATTATGATAAATCGTATGTGGGGATAAAATTGTATGAAATTATCTGTGTTTGTGTAGACCGTATGTGAATTAAATGATTAAAAGTTTATATAGTAGTGTTGCTGGTGCTAATCGAAGGATAAGAATGGTTGGAAATTAGTGATACACAGTGACCGATCGGACGGTAGCCACAAGAAGAGGAGGAGGACGCCTCCTGGAAAACAAACAAATGGAGACGGAGGTCTTGAAGTTTGGAGGCAGGGGCTCAGAAGGTTGGAGGCGGGCGCCCTCCAGGGTGACTAAGAAGTGGAGGCGGGCGCCTCCCTTGGGAAAAAGTGGAGGAACGATTGTCCCAAGCTAGGAGTGGGACCACTACTTGTCCTTTTTTCTGTGTTATTCGTGTAGTTTCTATGAATTCATATTTAGCCACTTGATTAATAGGTAGTACATGCTTGGTGAATCATAATGTGTTTGTAATTAATTGATAGTACTACAAGAAGTAGCGGATGGAATAATAAGAATACTACTATTATTAGCAAAGGCAGTGGGTTTTAGTAACAGTACTGATAAGAATTACTAGCAGCAAGAATAAAATATAGTAACAACAATAATATTAGATAATGGCAGAATGTTAGTTAGTAGTGAAAATTACAAGTACAAGTAATCTAGTTGCAGTACAGATTAAATACAAGGAAGATGGAATATTAGTAGTATAGTTACCAAATGACAATATAATTCTAATAATAATAAAAATAGCACTTAAGGGCAGTACCGAATTAACTGAGTTAGTAATTTAAGCGATATAATTAGTCGTCCGAAATTAATTAAAATGGTCGGAATAAATTGTATATTTTAGTAGATGATTATGATTGTTTATTTTGTTGAGATTGTGTGAATGTATCTTGTTGTGAAATTGTTTGTGAATTATTAGCGATGAATTGGTTGTTGCGCATGGTTGTTTATGTGAAGTTGTAGGGTATTTTCAGTGACGATAATTACCTCTGATTATTGATAATAACAGTGAAATAGGCGTATGCCTTGTGAAGTGAATTTATGTTGTTGTTAGCATCGCATTTCATTTTGCATTTGTGAAAGCCTGTATTGGCGGAATTGTGAAGAAGGCTTATGCCTTGTGCCTCTGATAACTGGCAATTAGTGAAGGGAGTTTACTCTACCGGTACCACATGCATATGCATTGTTGTGTCTCATTGAAATCATGTCGTTGTTAATTTGTGAAGTAAATTATATGTTGTTGCTAACGAATGAAGTGTTGTTGTGTTGTTGTTGATTGAGAATTTATTGTGACGTGTTATTTGTGATGTGGTAACTTTTGTATGATTTAATCCTAATATATTATTTATCATACACCTGTTTATATTGGTAGATATCTCACCCTTTCTATTTGGTTGACCGTTACCTTATATTGGTAACGTGCAGGTAACGAGGAGTAAAGAATTTAGTAGCTTTTGGCGTCATCGCTCTGATACGTAGCAATCGGGGGGAGGGGGGAATGAACGTATATTTGATTTTATATTGTTTTCCGTTGCATTGTTGAAGTTAATACTTTGAGATTGTTTTCTTGAATTAAGTTGTTTGAAAGATGCTATATTCCGTTTGAAGTTTTGAAATATTATAAATCCGCTATGTAGTTTTCGAATAAAGATGAAGTATTTTGAAGAATAAATAATTGTTATAGATTCTTTGAATTATCATGTGCTATGTATCCATTATGATATTCTTTTTAAGTTGACGGTTTTGATTATGAATGTAATGCCTCATACTGTTGAAATTTTTGGCACTCTGATTTTAAAATAAACGTTGGGTAGAATTGGGGTGTTACACCAAGGAAATCATCAAAAGAATGGAGTAGAAGAAGAGTAATCATTCAAAACAAGTCAAAAAACAAGTGAAAATCACATTTTACACTCTGTGCAATCGATTGCATTAGGATGCAAATCGATTGCATCAAGATATTTTTCAAAAATTTCGAACGAGTCGTGCAATCGATTGTACTACAGTGCAAATCGATTGCTCACTGTAAAAAACAGAAAAATCACATTTCTAAAGGGAAAATCCTTGTTCAAACTTTTCCACAAACACCTTGTGTTTCTTGATTCAATTGAGCACGAAAATTCCACCAACGTTTTGAGAAATTAACATCAATGGAACTAAAAACAAGTTTGCTCAAAGAATCAAACCACAAAAATTATCAAGAGATCACATTGTAAAAGATGAAGATTAACACTCACCACTTGTAGATATTGAGAAAAATTTGCAAGAGTAACACTTCAAATTACTTCAATTCAACTTCAAAAATCAGAATTACAAGCCTAGATCTAAAGAATTGATGAAGAAAAAGAGAGTGGATGGAGGTTTAGCTCAAAGAATTAGAGAATTCCAATGAAGAATTCACTAATCTTTATGAAGAAGAAAGAGCTTTGAGTGAATTTGGAGAATTGGGGGAAATGAGAGAATGAAGAGAGTAGAGAAATATTTTGGCAAGGTGAGTTTGGCTATCAAAAGCTTGAAATTTGAATGAGAAGAGGCCTCTATTTATAATGTTTTGGTTTGGGAATGAGTGGTGGTTTGGAAATTAGAATTAGGCTTGGAAATTGATTTTGAAGCCAAAATTGAATCAATTAGTAATTAATTTCGAAATTAAAAAAAAATAAAAAATGAAATTGGAGCACAAGCCCACAAACTTGAAAAATTGAAAATTTTTTCTGATTTTCGTGCAGTGCAATCGATTGCACTCTAGTGCAAATCGATTGCACTGAGTTTTTTTTTAAAATTCTGCTGAAAATAACAGTGAGCAATCGATTGCTCCTTAGTGCAAATCCATTGCACTGCAAAAAATTTTTAAAAAAAATTGGTCTAAAACAAGTGTGGGGGTAAAACACCAAAAAAACTTACACTTGTTAGATCCTTTGGCTTGATACCTACAAAATACAAATATACAGAGACAAAAGCAAATATTTTTGGTATTTTAACTCAAAGGTTAGAAAAATGTAAACCACAAATATACAAAATACACAGTTAAGGTGCTTGGCAATCCCTTGAGAGCAAACTTAAGAATAGGAGAAACGAGAGAACCAACCCATGTCTGTGATCTTGATACATTGTGATAATGAAATGATGGAAAGCCATAGAGAAAAAATTCGGGTACAACACACCCCTGAAGAATCCACAAGAGATGGTGTTGAGGGTGTGTCGAGTAAGTCTCATCTCGTGGACCTCTTCAACTATCTTTCCTTTTTTTTGGAAGGTGAACTAGAGGTTCTATTTCCTTTCGGCGATGACTACGCTTTCTAGACTGCTTCAGATTGTCTTTAACATAAGACAAGAGTTTTCCCCTCTAGATCAATCTTTCTATCTCTATGCGCAATTGCATGCAATTCTCCGTCGTATGTCCTCAGACCGGATGATAAGCACACCAAGCCTCCACATCCTTCCCCATCAAGGCATTTGTTCCCTGAGGTGTCCACGGCTTGATGAACAAATTCAGGTGGTTCACGTATTTCTAGATATCCTCTCTGCTTGCATTTAAGGGAGTAAAGGTTTCATCCGACCTCAAGGGCCAGCGAGATGGTTGCAGGGTACGTCTTACTCGTGGTCGCTCCCTTGGAGGTGAATGGTCCCGGGGCCGAACCTTCTGTCCGACGCTTTCTTCTCGACCCTTACTCCGCTCTTTAGCATCTCGTGATCTTTTTCCATGTTGCTACTTTATTCACCCTTCATGTAACATTCCGCACGGGTGATAATTTCATCCATACTTGTCGCCGATTTCTGAGCCAGAGACTCGTTGAACTGACCATCTCGGAGCCCGTGCTGGAACGCGGCCACAAAGATTTTCTTGTTGGGATGGGAAACCTTTATGGTTTCTTCATTGAATCGAGCCATGTAGTCCCTCAGTGATTCTAACAGTAGTTGCCTGACACTGAAGAGTTATGTGTTAGCCACCTTCCGGTGGCGATTTGCCGAGAATTGTTGGATTATCTTCTTATTGAAGTCTTGATAGATGACAGCGGAGAGCCAGGGTAAGCCCATGTACCACCTTAACGTGGATTCCTTGAAGGTGCCAGTGATCAACTTACATTTCAAGGAATCGCTGGCCCCAATCAAGGCCATGACATTGTTGCCAGAAATGATGTGCTCCCGAGGGTCTATTTTACCGTCATAGGTCGCCAGGACAGGAGGTTTAAATTTTTCTAGAACTTGATCATCCTAGATAGCCTGAGAGAGAGGTTGTGGCTCCAAGAGCTTTGTCTCTTAGTCAGCAGTTTCATCTAGGTTGTCTTGTAGAGTATCATTCTGCTGACGCAAATCATCAATCATGCCCAGCAGCTGCACCAAGTCTGGCGGGGGCTGGTCATGTTCTGGTGTTGTGGACATCTTTTGTAATTCTAATGTGGTGGCCTGAGAATGTTTTACCGAGGCCCCGCGGGGGTGCCAAATGTTCTTGCTAGAAAAACTGTATGAATATGTTTAGGGATTCAGAGGCTCAAGTAAGATGACTTGAGCTCCAAGCTATATGTCTTGCTTATCCCTCAATCGGGAGCCCTTTATATAGAGGTGCAAGGACCTCGCTAATTGCTACTTATAACGTCTAATAACATATGTGGCTCTCAAGTATACGTAACTGGGGTTATATTTAAGGCTTGTAATGCTCGCCGTTGCCAATGATGACCAGAAGCATAACGCGAGCCGTCAGGTGTAAAGTGGCAATTACGTCTTCAATGAGCCGATCTATCCGTAACGTTCTCATAATTTTCGGGCTGACTGTTGTAACACCCCTTCTAAAATACCCCAAATATTTTAATTAATATAATAAATAAAAACCAGATTCAATCAGAGTCAACACGGAAATCAAGGGATGCCACAATTATGAAATAAATAAACTCCAATTAACTCAGTAGTCATGCTACACTGAGGGTCATTACCAAATAATTTCGATCAAATTAAGACCATGTCTTACACAACGGAAAATACCAAAACTCAAACAGAATAAAATCAAATCATAATTATTCCTAAAGTAATCCAAATAACATTTGATTACTAAACAAGTTCTCAACTAAACGTTCCCCAGTGTTACAACCTATCAGAGCATGACACTGACACGCGGACTTAAAATGACAAGCTCTAGAGCCATCCTCACCAACTCCTGAGCTGCTAACTTTAATCTGAAATCATTAAAGTAAGGGTGAGATTTCTCATAATTACAATGCATTATAAGCTCCTCAATCAACATATATCACAAGCATATTATTTCACCCATTTTAGCATATCTTCGGATTTCAACACACAGTTACAACCATACAATCATCATACACGACAATTAACAATCAGAGAATTGCAACACTGGAAAACATCCTAACATGTTACAATTCCATGCAAATACAATGCAGACACAATGCATGTGGTACCAACACGTGACCAAGTCACCCAACACTGATCCATCATCAACCGGATACAGTAATCATCGATTCGTCCATAAACACCCGGACACGAATCCAGCCTAACCACCCATCATCACCCGGGTATCGGTTAACGACAATACAAGTCAAATTCCTCACAATGGGAATTAACTTCACAAAAAATGCATACGCACGCACAACACCAGCATGCAACATTTTATCAGTCTATGAAATACACCAACTATCATAACTGAACCAAATTTCAAACATGATATTCTCAACAAATCATGCACACAATCAACAGCATAAACATGCCTTTCATTCACACCATTCAGATATCTCAATGTCACAGGTACACTACCTCTTATACACCAAACACACATCGAATCAATAATCACTTATTTCGAATTCCAACACATTTTCAAAATAATTTTAAGTTACGGGAAATTCTTTCATTTCATAAAATAGAGCATTTAATTTAAGAAATAACGTCCAAAACGGCGACTAAAACGGACTTACGGTTTAAAAGTTATGAATTTTCAAAGTTTAGTGTTTTTCAAAAAGTTACAGTGGAACCCGGTTCCTCCCTATGCAGGAACCGGTTCCCACGAAGTTCAAAAATCACGCCCTTGGAAAAATGTATGGGAACCCCGGTTCCTACCCCACTTGGGAACCGGTTCCTACGTACATTTTTGCCAGTTTTTGAAAGTTTACACTGGGAACTCGGTTCCTCCCCACTGGGAACCGGTTCCCATGACCTGCAGAGTCAAAATCTGCTATTTTGACAACATTTACCCATTCCAAATCAATTCCAAACATCCCCATACGAATTGCAACATGAGGAGCACTAAAATACATCTATTTTACGCCATTATAACATCAGACAACATTATTTCATCATTCCTATTAATTATCTGACACATTAATGGTTTCCGACCTACAATCCGACACAATAGAGACAATTCTACGGAACCCTAGAATTTCTAAACTGAGATTTCCTAACATGCTATGATCTATACGGTCGAATTCAAAACCGATAATACAAAATAATTAATCGAAATCACCCCTTACCTTGTGGGTTCTTCGACTTCCGACACGAAATGGTTTTTCTCCTTCCTTTTCCTCTTCTCAATTGCACGTACTGATAGTTTCTCCAAAAGTGGTTCTTTTTCCTCTTTTCCTTCTTTTATTCCTTTTATTATTCTATCATAATAAAAATAAAATAATTAATGTGAGTAGAGCCTTTTACTCCTCACACCCTCACTTTACCCTTCACACCAGCAATAATTCCACTTCCATATAATTTAATTAATTTCATTAATCCAAAATATTAATAATTACATTCCTAATTAAATTAATAATTAAAAATTATAATTATTTAATAATCGAATTAATTGGGGTGTCACAGCTGTAACCCCTTGGTTCCGGAATGTATGTCCGGTGAAAATCCCTTCATCCTCCAACGCCTTAATCGTCGGCATCTCCGACTCTATAGTCCGGATAAATCTGATCTTAGAGGCTGGGATATACTCTTTAGTGAAAATTCTTAATCAATTGCTATACCTCAGATTATATATATATATATATATACTAGTCACTTTTTTATTACAAATAAGTCACTATATTTTCTACTCTACAACCAAACAAGGAAAAAATAATATTATCTCCTTAACTTTTACTACATCCCAATTCCTTTTCCCTAATTTTCACCCAAACAAACAAAGTACTGATAGTATCATATTTTGGAGGATGGACAACAGTTGTACTTTCAAACGGATAATGTAGTCAAAGTGCAACCAAAATTCTACAAAATAAATGACCAAACAAAACTAACTCATGCTTTCCATTCAAATTCAAATTATTTTCTTTTCTTGATGAAGTTCAGATATTGATATGAAGGTGGTGTGCTTCCACCTGCTATAATAACTATTATCATTCTACATTAAAAAACTACAAATTTCATTTAATTCAAAGTATATAATAATCTAATGAAGGTGTGATGATGTTTAATGTATCTCATCTCCCATCAACCATAGACATTGAAATTAATTTCCTTTCGTTTTCTTAAGACGCCGCTGCATATTTAAGATTTTGAACCTCACCACATCTAGTACACCTGTTTTTCTTTCATTGATAGTACAATCAAAAAAGAATTGATGCTTTACCACTTGATTGATATTAAATAATATTGGTGTAGGGTTAGATATTAATAACTATTTTGGTAACTAATATTTTAAATAGTAAAGAGTTTGGTTAGTCTTAAATTAATAAATGTTATTAATTAAATCATTGAACTTAAAACACCACTCCCTCTATTTTTTATTTATTATAAGTAGCTTTGAAAAAACAAATTATAATAAATTATAAGTTTTTTACAATATTAATGGACCGTTAATGATATTTTCTTATTATTCGTTCAAATATTTATTATTTTCTTATTCTTTAAATATATCATTTTACTATCATTTATGGAAGGCAATTTTATAATTTTTCAAAATTTTATTTTTTTTATACAATTATAAATATATTTCTTAATATGTGTGAAAATATCAAAACAAAAATTCTTAATTAAGTGTTCAACTTAAATTACTACTCGTTTACTTCTTCTTATTATATGCCATTTTGAAGAAAAAAATTATAATAAATTATAAATTATTTATAATAATAGAAACGATTTATGATATTTTTTATTATTTAAGTATTAGTATTCCCTTTTCTTTCAATTATTTATATTTAATTTTTCAATATCATTATTGAAGACAATTTATATAAAAATATAATTTTTCTTTTTTAATATATAATGATAATCATTATTATATTTTTTAATACGTGTAAAGATATCAAAACATCAAAACGATTCTTAATAAAAAACAAAAATAATTGTATAAATAAATTTTAGGTTAAATCATTTAAATTCAAAATAATTATTAATTAAATATTACTTAAATTGTAACAGAACTCCGATTTATTTAATGCTTCAGACAATTATAAAATTGGCTATAAAATAAATTAATTTAAATGACCAATCTTATTTGTCCATTAGTGCATGATTTAAATGTGAATTTAAATAAAATAATAGAATTAAAATTAAAATAAATCCAAGAATTAAATTTAAAATTGAAAAAGTTTTATTTATTTATTTCCCTAAACACAGGACTCATTTAAAAAATATAAAAAAGAAATGATTCATTGAATGAAGAAAGGGCCTCTTGTGCAGTTTGTGTAATTGCAATATTTACTCCAAATTTCTAATTGTTGCATCCTTCTTGCTATTTTTCCAAACAATTAATACATTTCTTGGCCTTAATTTACACTCTTTTTTTCTACTCAATTCAATTTTTTTCTCTCTCTTGTTTCTCTCTCTACACCTTACACCCTCCTCAATTAAATTAACCTTTAATTCACTCTTCATTTTCTTTGTATAAATTCCCCTTCAATCTTCTTTCATTCTCACATCAAAACCACAACACAACACTCTTAATATTATCATTATCATCATTATCCCCTCTCTTCCTTCTTCCGCCTGTGAGTTATCAATTTCATTTTCTTCTTATTTCAATTCCTTTTTCTTGTCTCTTCTCTTATGATTTTATTTATCTATTATGCGATTATTTTTGAATTAAAAGGTAGTGCACTGATAATATAATTTTTATACAGATATCAGAGAAACCAGAGAAAAAAACAGAGATGAGTCGAAGAAACGGAAGTGGACCAAAGCTTGATTTGAAGCTGAACCTATCACCACCAAGAGCTGTACGAAGAAGAATGGAATCATCACCAACACGATCAGCTTCTGTGTCGCCGCCGAGTTCTTGTGTGTCATCAGAAAATGGACCAAACAGCCCCGAAGCAACCTCGATGTTACTCGTTGGTTGTCCTCGTTGTCTCATGTATGTGATGCTGTCTGAGAATGACCAAAGATGTCCCAAATGTGAAAGCACCGTTTTGCTTGATTTTCTCAACAACAATAAGAAGAATTAGCAGAAAACAGAGTTTGAAACAGAGTACTATGTTTCATACCTCTGTTGTTTTTTTTCTTAGAACTAGGAATATTATATTATAATATAATAATATTATTATATTATAATATTATATTATTAATATTATTATTATTAGTATTAGAAGTAGTGCTTTTTATTTAATCCTAGGAGTATGTTATTTTATTTATAATTTGCTTTTTTAATGTTGTTATCTTTTCTATGAGTAGTGTTATGTGCGCTCTATTTTTATCATCTTTCAAGATAAAAAACTCAAACAAAAAGAAATAAATAAAAAATTGAGCCTAAATAGCACTATTTTTTTATCAATATATAGTAAAAAGATGAAAAAAAATGTTATCGGTTTCAAATTTCTAGTGTAGTAGTTTTTTTGGTGAAATTTAAGGTAAAAAAATCTTTTAGTTTATCTTGAATTTTATTTTAATTTTAGTTTCATTATTGTTTTATTCAATTTTTTAATGTTTCACATCATCATTCAATAAAAAATAAAGGCAACAAAAGTAAGATAGAATATAGAATATATAGGACAGTATATAGAATTATAGATTCTCTGAAGTACCGAAAGGTAACAGTTAAAAAGTTAAAATATTAAAATATTAAGGCCCACCAAATCTATGTTTGCAACCTAGTATAGTTTCTATCAAAAAATTTATTTACATGCATTTTAATTTATATATAAAAAAAATATTCATGTTGATTTGAGCAAAAGAATTAAAAAAAAAATTATTAAACTAATTAGAGAGAGAAGTGCATTGCAAGTTGAAAATCAAGAAAAAATGGTTGGCAACTAATGAGGGTAATTAAATGTGAAAGTTGACTTTATTAAATTTTGCTTGTTAGTTACAAACTTACAATTTAAGATAAGCTAATTTTTTTAATCATCATAGAAAAAATAATTTTATAATTCATTCAAATCTTATGTAGCCATGATCCAAGGTATTCAATAGGAAGATTATTTTACAATAATATTTTAAAATTTTTCATTCATAAATATTAGTCTAGTTGGATAAGAATTAGTCATTTTTAGTGAAATGGTAGGTCCAACTCTATTTAATAATATGAACTACTTAAATATATTTGGTACTTTGATGAATTATGAAATTCCATTTGCCTAAAAATTTAAATAAATTTTCTATTTAATTTTCATATTAAAAAACTATAATATTTAATATTATTTCTAAATCCTGTGTATACACGAGTATAATGAGAGTAATAGTATAATGAGAGTAAGTAATAGTGTGAGTTAAGAAGAGTGGGATATTAGAAAACAATGGATGATATAGAGAGTGGGTTGGGTAGTTCCAAGCATTGAAAAATAATGGCCATTCTATTAAGACCATTTAAATCACATAAATGCAAGAGTAATTGAGACAGTTGAGCATAATGAGGAGATATTACTTCAGATGATAAATGCCAACCTTTTTTTCCACCTATTTTTCTTTTCAATAAAATCGCTTTTGTAATAATCAAATTAGTGCTCAATGTATAATTTGGTGCTTTCACTCTTTTGTTTATTAATCTTTGAAAATACCATAATTGCATCAACTTAGGCTCTTGTATAGTCTATTTCATTAGCAATATTGACATTAAAAGAATGATTTGGTATCAGTGAATGAATTATAGCCATTAGATTGTGAAATTCTTGAATGAAATCACAATTAGAATGCTGCTTATTTTCAATACTAGTAGTCTTTATCTTGTTAATGAATGGTCAAACTAGTCAATGTAAATCTTCAATATGGAAACTTATGGGTTAAAAAAAAGTCTTTTAAATAATTGATTTAGGTCCTTACAAATTTTAAAGTGGTTCAAATATGTTTAGTTGAATACATTATCTTATATTACTTTCAATTGAGATTAAGTTAAATGTAGAAATTATGCGTTTAAATTTAATAATTAATTTAGATTACGATAAATTTTAAAGTGAATAGATTTAAATATACTCAGTTGAACACGTTATATCACTGTCAATTGAGATTAACTCACACGTATTCATTTGATAATTAATTTAGATGACTCAGTTCAAAAATATTCATTTAAATATGTTATGTTAATATCAATTGAGATTAACTCAAAAGTAGAAATCATATATTCATATATAGTAATTAATTTAAATCACGACTTTTAAAATTAGTTGATTCAAATATATTTTGTTGAACACGACGTATCACCAACACTTGAATTTAACTTAAAACAAACATTTATAATTCCCTTATAGCAAAACTGTATAATTGCACCTTAATACTTTAATCAATACCCGTTTGAAATTAAATCAATGTGCTCCTTAGTCCCAACTCCAAGTTAATGAGGATCTAAAATTCATGAAACTATAAAAACACATTTTAAGTAGGGTTAAAAGTAAATTTAATTGTTTTACCGTGTTATGAGTCATTTAAATATTATTAGATCTACAAATTGGTCTATTTACTTAAATGTGATTAACACCACAATAGTTATTAATTATTATTATTATTATTATTATTATTATTATTATTATTATTATTTCTAAAAATTAAATTAAAATCATTTATTTATTTATTGGCCTTATAAAATTTCAAGCATAGTGTCTTTTATATATATATATATATATATATATATATATATATATATATATATATATATATATATATATATATATATATATATATATATATATATATATATATATATATATATATAAGGATGTTATAGTCAAAAAGTTGCAAAATATGATTTTAAATGACATTTATGTCATGTCACACAAACAATACAATCTTAGTTTTAAAAAGCTTAATGTAATAGTAAAGTTTTTAATCCTTCTTTAGCAGTAATAGTAGTTATTCGTCATTTATAAATTTTATCATCATGAGAAGTGTTATCAATACACATTTTTTTCAACACATTATTATTGTTTAGTTGAAATTAAAATGACTCATATTAACTTTAAAATATATACTATTGAATCACGTGAAACCTAACACACCTTTGAATATTATAAGTGACTTCTTTTTTTTTTTTTTTTTAGATTTATCATGTCTTGAGTGAGTTTTGCCTTGATACCCCCCTCCTTTTTGTATCCTATTTTATTTTTATAATATATACATAACTTTGTGAGTTTCATATAAATTTGAGTTAATAAGAAATAGTGTGATGCTGGTATTTCTTTTATCATCATTGGACTATATGTATTTTAACCTACTTAGGTAATATACTTAATAGATTGCAAACAATAACAATTCATCATTATCTCCCTAAATGAAATTGACTAAATATAGATTAATTTTTTACATATAATGTTTTATTTACGATAATTTTTTTACTCAAATAATTATTTTTTTATCATCTTTTTTATTATAAGTGTATCCCAAACACTCTCTAATCTTATCATCTCTAATTTTATTACAGATCAAACACAATTTATTAATCTCTATTACACGTACTTTATTCTTGTGTTAATTCTTAACCGTCTAATTTTTTTCTCGTGCAACATTACAAGTTTTATCGTAGTTCAATAAAAAATTTCTTCTAGATTCAACGGTACATTTGTGTCACATAAAACCCTAATTCCCGTCTTCATTTTAGCCACCCAATATTGTTAATTCTCTATTTTTGGTATTGGCATTAGGTTTGGTAAAACTAACTTAGTTTACACATGTTGAATGAAGATGTTGTATCAAACTGATTGCAACATGTCGAATTTGGTGTCTTATGAAGGTTCATCCGACATTGTGTTCTGTACAGCTGGATTGTTGGAGATGATAGTTTGTTTCAGGTGCAGAATATTTTGTGAATATTATGCAATCCTATGTGGCATACGGGTTGAAGATTGAAAATGATTCAAGTTGTTTTTATGGAGATTTGTTAGTTTCTAATTATAGAGATAATTGACGAAAATAATTATTAATGTCTTATATTTGTGGAGATGATTTTGTAGCATCTGTGTGATATCCAGTTGATGATGTGAAGCCAAAATCCAGTTATAGAATACTTTAAATATAAGGCTTTTGCCCTAGTATCATGTAGAACTTACCGTGTGTTTATTAGGGTTTGTGTACTTAATAGTGAGCCTCTTGATTATCATGTTGATAAAAGAGTAAGACTATCTTTTGTGTTGTAAGCTCTGTAAATCATTCCAAAGCTTTTAAGCAGTGAATGATTGTGTGTTTTTGAAGTGTGACTTATGTGATTTTCTAAGTGTTTAGAATTGTTCGATCACTGGTTGTGATTGGCAAGGATTTGAGAAGGGTCTCATACCTAGGTAAGTCTTAGGTAGAAGTTAAGCAATGGTTGTGATTAAGTGAGAAGTTGTAAACGGGGGAGTTTAGCTTCGAATTGATACTATTTTAGTTAACTTGATCCCTGACTTGGTAGCCCTCAGAGTAGGTGTTGTTGTCACCGAACTGGGCTAACAATCTTGTGTGTTCTTTACTTTTCTGCAATGTGAAAATATTTTATCTTGTTCATTGTGTGTTTGTTCAGAGAATGGTGTTTCGACATCTTTTAGGACATTTGTGATCTGAATATCATAATTTCAATTGGTATCAGTGTAGCGCCCAGTTATTTAATTAATTAGTTAATTAAGTATTTTCGAATTATTTCCAATTTAAGTTGTCAAGTTGTTAGTTGATTTAGTTGTTTAATTGTTGACTAGTCGGTAGAGTTAATATTCATAATAGTATTAGTTGATTAGTAATAATAATAGTAATATTAGAATAATTGTTATTGGGCTTGTTGTAGTGGTAGTATGTAGTAAAGTGGGAGTGAGAGAGAAGTAGGCACATTAGTGTACTAAGATTTATTATTAGGTTTATTTATATATAAATAAGAAATTAGGTTTTTGAGAAGTTGTTAGAAAAAAATAGAAAAAAAAAGTGGCAGTATGTGAGGAAAGGAAAGGGAAAAGAGGAACAAGAGTTTTGGAGAAAATTGTCGTCGAGAGAGAATTGCAGACCGAAAGTCAAACTAAAAATTCGACCAGAACTCCGTAGAGCGACCTTCAATCCAAGGTAAGGATGGGGTTCTGACTTTCTAATGGGTTTTATGATGAGTAGTGTGTGGGAATTAGGATAATGGGGAATTTACCATGCATTTTTAGTTGTTCTGCTTTGGTGAGAAATTGTTTGGTTTCACTGTGATGAAATTGTTCTTGAATTGCTTGTTAAATTGGCATTGCCAAGGAAAAATTATAATTATGAATGAAATATGATCCTGTGTGATAGAATTGGGGTTATTAATTAATCGGTGGAAGCCTGAAAGAGATACAGAGTAATTGAAGGGTGAATGAAAATTGCATTGACAGTTACCGAACGGCACACCCTAGCAAGGAGTGTGCCGAACGACACACATATGGGAAGGAGGGCATGCCGAACGACATACATATAGTGAGATAAGGGTGCCAAACGACACTAGCTATGGGGACAAGAGGTGTGCCGAAGGGCGCACCTTATATTAGGAGCATGACATGTTTTTTACTACTATCTTGTTTCATCGTTTTCATACATGTTGCTTAATTAACTATTATACTACTTGTTTTGTATAGTCATTATATAACCTATAAGAATCATAGAATGGTATATATATATATATATATATATATATATATATATATATATATATATATATATATACTACAGTGAAAAAGACAACATGTTTATACAATATCTTCTTAAGGTGCTTTTAGCATATATTTTATTATTATAATAATACTTATAATAATAATGATAATAATAATAAATATAATAGGAAATTAAGTAGTGATCGAATTAATTAATTGATTTAGTAGGAGATGCTTAATAACTAAATAGCAGAGCGGTAAATAAATTGTTTTCGGTGTAGGATCGTTGAGGTTAATTTGTGTAGCAATTGTTGTTGTTGTTTGCTTGTATTTGAAATCCTGGTATCAAATATGAGATGTCTAAGGTAATGTCACGACACTTATATCTGCTTAGAACACAGTTAAACAGAAATGACTATAACAGTGCAGAAAGCAATAAAAACACAGAGAATTGATAACCCAGTTCGCCTCTAACTAAGCTACGTCTGGGGGCTTCCAAGCCAGGGATTAAGTTCACTATTAGTAGTATTATTTCGGAGCTAAACCTTCCCCGTTTACACCTCCTCACTTAATCCAACTACCCAGTGATCCTTCTACATAAGATACCACACTTAGATATGAGAATACTCCACTCACTCCCTCAGTACCACAACCCGTGATACTAAAAACAACTAAAGACTGAAGATACTCTTCAAAGACACACAATCACGCTTGCTTTAAAGCTTATGGTGATTGAAAACTAACAACTTAAAAACATCCTTCTCAAGTAACTAACAAGAGAGGCTCACAATAAACAACCAACAATCAAACAATGAACAACCAAAAGTAAAAACTAAAAGTCTCTAAAACTAGAACGGCCAACTGCAAAATAAGGATTGCAGCCCTTTAAATAGAGTAATAACAACTAGGGTTGCTTGACTCACAAGTCTTCAGCGTCTCCTGTCTTCTCTCCATGAAACCAATAAATTAAAACTCCAAAGATATAGATGAAGACGTTTCACCATCTTCCTTAATCGAAGCACACAAATAATAACAAACTGACTTCCTAAAAATTCTGCACTTTAGTCAGTTACACATGTCAGGACATCTGCTGTGACATCTACTACTTCAGTAAACTTCAAGACATTTCTTAGCAGAATGTTTTACCGAAATTGCTGTCAATCAATAGAACCAATAAAGTCCCCCTTTGGTAAATTTTGGCTAAAACATTATTTGGGGTGCAACCCATACAATTTAAAACTTCATTCAGTACATACATAAGAGCAGCATAGTAAAAACAACATCACAATCAAAAACAGAGTTGGCAGCGGATAATTAACACAAATGTTACAACATCAGTTGGAACATTCAAAGATGCAGTATTTTACTGTCATACCCCAATTTTTGACCTAAGATACCACCTTATATCATTCACATATGCATCACTGCATCACTAAAGTTTCAGAACAGGATAGATCGTGTGTGTGCTTCTAAAGTCAAAGTTAGGGTTTCATCAAAATTTCATCTGTTCAAGATATAATCAATTAGGGTTTGAGTTTCCACTCACCTCAATTGATCTATCTTAATCAATCATCAACATTTGATCTTCAAAATTCCCAACTTTTTCTCATGATCTACCTTGAATCGACCAATTAGGGTTTTGATCGAAGATAGTGAATCATTGACTTTCTGCTCAATGAATGACCTATTTGATTAAAGATTGATCTTAACATCCTCAATGCAACATCTTGACCTAATTAATTGGTTCAAAACATTGCAAAATCCATGTTTCTTCATCAGACAAATTCTGAATCATCTGATGAAAATTCATCCGCTCAAAAAAGTCAAACTTTGACTTTTGGTCAACTTTTTCAAATCCAAACTTTTTCAATCATAAAATCATTTCAAATAATCCATCATGATCATAAAAAATCAAGAAATGTAAAAAAGTCAAAGTTGGAATTTTTTCTAACACTTAGAAAATTTTTCAAGTGTTAAGAAACATGGTTTTTCCTTACTTTCATGGCCATTTTTCACCTAGATCCATCTTGATTCAAGAAAAACTCAAAACATGAAAGTTGTAGGTCATGTTACAAGCTTTCTAAAATGTCCAAAAAATTGCAAAAACACTTTGTGTAGCTAGGGTTTTGATTTTGAAACATAGAGCTCCAAAGCCATGGATTTTTGAAATCATGCATCAAAATTACAAGTTATTTTGCAACTTTTTCCCTTCTAGAAGCCTTGTCACCAAATGAGATAGGATTTAAGGTAAAAAATCTGATGGAAATGGTTAGGAAAGGATAAAAACACTTGAGTGTTTTTTAACCAATGATTACAAGATTCCATTTGCATTTAATGAAGGAATATTCCTTTCTTAAGGCTTAAGCTCCAAGTTGCAAGCTCTTCTAATCTTATTTTGCCTTTCAATTTCAGAATCCCTTTCCTATAAATAGAGGTTCTTACTTCATTCAAAACTACACCTAAAATAGTCCAAACTTGCTTCCTCACTCATTTCTTATTTTGCAAGTTTCTAAGTTTCAAAGAGGTTAGAAATTCCAAATTGCAAATCCTACAAGTTCTAGCCAAAGGTGTCATTCAAACATCTTCTAAACATCATTTAGAAGTTGTTTGAAACTTTAAATCATCCAAAAACAAGCCAAGAGTCAGTTTGCTCCAGAAAACTTCATTTATGCAAGTTTGAGCCAAAACTTCCAAACTCTCAATTCACTCGTGCTTGTTCTGATTTTTCAATTCAAACATACTCTATACAACATATAGAGACTGTCCAAACACTTAAACAGGTTCTGGAACAGCTCCATCACCATCTTCCGTTTCACAACCAGCAGCCTGCAACTGGACTTGGGTAGGAGGAATTAGAGAGCTTCAAAGCAAGGTAAGTGATGGAACACACTCAGTAACATTCAAGGAAGCTTCTGGGATCAGCAAAACGTATCTGGAAGTCCATATCTGGATTCTGCAAATTCCAGCCAAGGTGAGTTTTATGAGTTTTTGGATATCATGATACATGTATCTTTAGCATAAACTTTGAAAAGAGAAACGTGTATTTGATCATTCCGAAGCTAACTGAACCCTTAATTGCAATTAAAATCAACCATGTCATGAGAGATGTGGATTTGTTCAGTTAGGTCAAGTTTGGGAATATCCAAAATTAAAGCTCATTTCTGACTTACAATTTTAATTATTTACATGGTTAAGTTCGTTTTGAAATTCTGATCATGTTTGATGTTTGAAGTTTTTGAATTGGTTGAGAAATGAAGAAACTCGATTTCAGCCATGGACGTCCGTTTCCACGAAGAAGATGAAGTGGGAAATTCAAAAATTCAAAACTTAGTTTATAATATATATTTATGGTTTGAGTTAAGACAATGGATGTATTACTGCCCCAGCGGTTGCCAGCACGCTCTTAAATCTCTTGCCTCGCCTCAAGGTCCAGGAATCGAATCCCCCTGGAACCTTTTTTTAATAAAAGGCACAAGCTTCGATGTTTCTCCTCACTTCGAGGTTCCACTCTGTATACTCAAGCTTCGCCTTTAGAAGCTTTCCACTTCTACACTCTTCAGAAGCATTTCTAATGCTTCTATCCCCAGAAGCATCAAGCTTCTACCTCCAGAAGCATCAAGCTTCTCACCCATCAAGATTCTAACATTGCTAGAAGCATCAAGCTTCTCATGCTCCAGAAGTAGCTAGCTTCTCATGCTCCCAGAAGCAGCATGCTTCTTATCCATCCAGAAGTAGCCAACTTCTAATACCTCCAGAAGTAGCATGCCTTCAAGGCCTTCCAGAAGCAGCCAGCTTCTAAGCCTTCTTCCTCCAGAAGCAAGCCAGCTTCTGACCCCATCAGAAGCATGCAACTTCTGATCCTTTTTTCAAAAATCCTTCTAAACAAGGTGATTAAATGACAAGTCAAGCACATGGCTCAGTGGAAAAATCCTTCACTTCTAAGCCAAAAGTCCAAGGTTCAAACCTCCTTAGGACCAAAAAACTCTTTTTTATCACTAATTTTCTCAAGTTTCTAGCAAACTTCAACATTTTCAAAAACTAATCAAAACTTCTCATTTTGAGATGATTTTTTGCACACTTGTCATTTAATATACCTATTTTATGATTATGTCAAAAAACAATCCAAAAATATTTTCTTTTTGATTATATTTTTATTAAGTTAAAAATGAAACATTTTAAGTATTTCTTAATACTTTTCCAAAATGTTTTCTTTCCAATTTTCAAACTTAAATCTTTTCAAATTTCTTGTGAATATCCTTCACTTCTCAAAATCATTTTCAAAACCTTTTCAAAAACATTTCAATAAGCTTACACACCTTTTTCCATGATCAATTAGATTTGAAGATAAACCGAACCAGGTTTCTCCTTGAATTTCGTAATTGATCATGGGCCTCCCTCACGGTGTAAGTCCTAACCCTCCTATGTACATATTCATTTCCTTGTACATAACAACCCTCCTATGTACATATTCATTTCCTTGTACATAACAACCTTCCTATGTACATATTCATTTCCTTGTACATAATCACCTTTTCGTGTACATATTCATTTCCTTGTACACATTCAAACATCTTTGTAAATATTCAAGCATAAACAAATTTATTTCGTTTGTTTTCATCGCTTGTTTATACACCGATTCCATTGGTATTAAGAGAAGCATTATTCCCGGTGAAACTTCTCTTAAACCAATGGGCCTCCCTTAAGGTGTAAGTCCCAAACCTTTGTATATTCAAGTTACACTTACTTTAAACGCTCGTTTTATACACTTGTTTATATATTTCCTTCATAAACTCCTATGAATACACGTCACACACTGGTTCATATAACTGTTCAGTTATAACATAACAACTAGTCTAACAACTAGGTTCCCTTTAGCCTCCTCTTAGGCTTCGTATAAGAAAACTCATTTACTGAGTTTAGCCTTCTCTTAGGCTTTGTATAAGAAAACTCATTTACTGAGTTTAGCCTCCGCTTAGGCTTCATATAAGACAACACTCCCCCGCTGAGTTAGCCTCCTCTTGGGCTTCGTTCAAAAGAACTCCCTCGTTGAGTTTATCCTTCTCTTGGTCATCAAACAAGAAAGAGACCTGAAAATCTCTTAACAGCCTCCTATTGGGCTTCCAATACAAAGAATCACCCGCGCTAGGATAGAACCTTGAGAGTATGATTTCCCGATGAAATCACTCTTGAATCCTAAGAGGATGGTTTCTTGGTGAAACCACTCTTAAAGCCAAAGCCAACCATACCCTATAGCTTCCTCTTGAGCTTCATACAAGGACCCTCGATGACCCTCGGAATGCCTTCTCTTGGGCTCACAATACAAGGACCCTCGATGACCCTCGGAATGCCTCCTCTTGGGCTTACAATACAAGGACCCACATTCTTCTTAAAAGCATCCCCCTAATCCATAATCAATTTCTCCTCGAGATTTAGACATCTATCATCTCTATGGAAAAAGTATCTCATCTATCACATCACATACAATCAACTTTGAAATCACACTCCTTTTCAAACAAAAACATCTTTTAATCTGTAAGTGGTAACGCTTGTACACTCAAGCAAAATGCCCAAAACTTACAATTAAAGATTCAATCATCTTTCAAACATATTTCTTAAACTCGTAAGTGGTAACTCTTGTACACTCAAGCAAAACACCTAATACTTACGATGAAAGATTCAATCAATCAACCCTTCAAAATGTATGTGATGAAATAGATTAGATACATTTTTCATTAAGATGACATTTGTCTTTGTCTCTTAATAACAGTCGTTGCTTCTACTAGCATAAGTGGGAACTACGATTGCTCTGACTTTCTCAACATCCCTTTGAGAATACGTAGGCACAAGATCTCATCCTTGGCGAGCATACTTCTTTCTCCCTCAAACCAAACAAAACCATAGCTCCCTTAGATACGAGCTACAGATGCTCTGATTCCCATTAAGGGATATGTATGCAGAAGATCCCAATGATCTTTGCGAGATCAATAAATAACAAAACCTAGGATCCCACATAACCTACCTTTCTTAAAATCCAAAGGAGAAACTTTCCCAAGAATAGAATAGCAAATTAAAACACACAAACATATCAAACTATTCATATATAAGGTTATAGATAACTATATATATTTAGGGTGCCACATCTATTCCCTTTATATAACAAACCCCCTTGCCCGGAATCTCCCCAATGCGTTGCGTCTAGTTCACGCTAGTCGTAATGCATATCATATTTATTGAGGGTATTGCAGCTTTCCCCTTTTTCATCTCATTTTTCTTGTTTTGGAAACAATAAAGCTTGATGCTCGCGGCATCTTTAAAAACAAATCAAAAGAGTAAATCGTTTCGAGCCATAGATTCGAATTCCGATTCGATTCCCTCGCGCGTCACTTTTTAACGCAAACATTTACTCCCCCTGCACATAGCACACATAAGCACAAATGGTAGTTAAAAACTTTGCTCCCCCTGACAGCAGCTTCTCCTCACATAGTATCTTCAGTGATACACAATCAACAATAAACATTTTAGCTTCTTCTTAGAATGAGAAGCACACACTTCACATTAGCTTCTACTTAGCATAGGAAACAAAAAAAATTGCAGCTCCTTCTTGCAAAAATTATCAGCTTCTCCTTAGCATTCTCATCATCTCAGCTGCTCACACACATGGAATCAAAACACAAACACAAAAGGAATCTTCAATTCTATTTTGGTCCACCCCAGTCATTTGGTGCACCCGAATATTTACTCCCTCTGTTTAGCCATAATATGCCAAAGGTAAGGAGAGCAATCAATAATTGTTATGCATCTTCATGAATGCAGATGCCAAGTTTTCCTCTGAGGATCTCAAATTGGTTTGCATCTAGTGCCTTGGTGAAGATATCTGCTAGTTATTTTTCCGTAGTTACGTGTTCCAGTGTAACAATTTTGTCTTCAACCAGGTCTCTAATAAAGTGATGGCGAATATCAATGTGTTTGGCTTTGTTGTGCTAAATAGGATTTTTGGATTTTTGATAGCACTTAAGTTGTCACAATATAATGTCATGACATCTTGTTTGAAATTGTATTCTGTTAGCATTTGTTTCATCCAGACTAGTTGAGAGCAGCTACTTCCAACGGCTGTGTATTTAGCTTTAGCTGTTGAGAGGGAAACACAATTTTGTTTCATGATGAACCATGAGATAAGATTGTTCCCCAAGAAGAAGTATCCTCCAGATGTGTTTTTTCTGTCATCAGCGCTTCCTGTCCATTCAACATCATAGTATCCACTTAGAACGCAACTTGATCCATGAGAGTATAGCATACCATAGTCAAATGTTCCATTGACATATTTAAGTATTCTCTTTACTTGATTGATATGGATCACTTTGGGTTCAGTTTGATATCCGGCACATACTCCAACAGCGAAGGCAATGTCTGGTCTACTAGCTGTGAGATATAGTAGACTACCTGGCATACTTCGGTAGAGACTTTGATCAACACTGACACATGTTTCATCTTTAGATAACTTTAAGTGAGTAGGAGCAGGTGTTCTCTTGTGGCTTGCATTCTCCATGCCAAATTTATTGACAATATTTTTGGCATATTTTCTTTGAGATATGAATATGGAGTCTTCCATTTGTTTGACTTGTAGACCAAGGAAGTAAGTTAGTTCTCCAACAAGACTCATTTTAAATTTTGACTGCATTTGTTTGACAAACTGTTGAACCATTTTATCAGATATTCCACCAAAAACAATGTCATCAACATAGATTTGAGGAATCACGAGACTTCCTTCTTCGTTTTTGACAAATAGAGTTTTGTCTATGCCACCTTTCTTGTACCCATTTTCAACTAGAAACTCAGTCAACCTCTCATACCAAACTCTGGGATCTTGTTTTAAACCATATAGTGATTTCCTCAATCTGTATACATGGTTGGGAGATGTGGGATCAATGAATCCTTTAGGTTGTTCCACATATACTTCCTCATTTAAGTAGCCATTTAAGAATGCACTCTTCACATCCATTTGAAACAGTTTGAACTTCAGGATGCAGGCAACTCTTAGTAGTAGTCTGATTGACTCAAGAAGAGCTACTGGGGCAAAGGTCTCATCAAAGTCTATGCCTTCTATTTGAGTGTATCCTTGAGCAACCAGCCTTGCTTTGTTTCTGGTAATTACTCCTTCATCATCATATTTGTTCTTATAAACCCACTTGGTGCCTATAACATTGGTGCCTTCTGGTCTTGGGACTAAATCCCAGACTTCATTCCTCTTGAATTGTTCTAGTTCTTCTTGCATGGAATTGATCCAGAATTCATCTTTCAGGACTTCATTGACATTCTTAGGCTCAATTTTTTAGACAAAACACGAGTTGGTGATGACTCATTTTGATCTGGTGGTGACTCCTTTGTTTGGGTCTCCTATGATGAGCTCTTTGGGATGGTCTTTCTGAATTTTGGTAAAGGGTCTTTTGTTGACTTGATTTTCTGGGGATTCTTCGTTATTTTAAGGTGGATCCTTGTGTTCATCTATGGCAGCAACTGGAGTGTCTTCAAGGAATGTTTCGACATTGTCTAAGACTTCTGATTTTTCATTCCATCATTTCTCATCAATGACAACATTTATGGATTCCATCATGACTTTTGTTCTATTGTTGAAGACTCTGTATGATCTACTGTTAATGGAGTATCCTAGGAATATTCCTTCATCACTCTTGGGGTCCAGTTTTCTTCTTTGTTCTCGATTTTCCAGTATATAAAATTTACTTCCAAATATGTGAAAGTATTTGACTGTAGGTTTTCTACCCTTCCACATTTCATAAATGGTAGTTGATGTACCTTTTCTTAGAGTTAGCTTGTTATGAATGTAGCATGCAATGTTCATGGCCTCCGCCCAAAAGTGGTAAGGTAGTTTCTTTGCATGAATTATAGCTTTGGAAGATTCTTGCAACGTTTGATTTTTGCGCTCTACAAGCCTATTTTGTTGAGGAGTAATGGTGATGAGAATTCATGACTGATTCCTTCAGAGGAACAAAACTCAGCGAATGTGCTGTTTTCAAATTCCTTTCCATGATCACATCTGATTCTGATCACATAGCTGTCCTTTTCTCTTCGAATTCTCTAGAAGAGGTCCTTGAAGACATCAAATAATTCTGTTTTATCCTTGATAAAATTCACCCAGGTGTATCTGGAGTAATCGTCCACCATTACATATGCATATTTCTTTCCACCAAGACTTTCCACTTGCATTGGTCCCATTAGGTCCATATGAAGTAGTTCTAGGAATTTTGTAGTAGTGAGATGTTGGACCTTTTGATGTGACGTCTTGGTTTTCTTTTCAACTTGGCATTCGCCATAGAATCTGCCTACTTCAATATGCAGTTTTGGGATTACTCTCATTGCATCCATAAAGATTATTCTCTTCATTCCTTTCAAGTGTAAGTGTCCTAACTTATGATGCCATATTTTAACTTCATCTTTCTTGGATATAGAGCAAGTTGAGGATAGGCTTAAGTCTCCAGGTATCCATAAGTAGCAGTTGTCTTTAGATCTCCCACCCTTCATCACAACTTATCCTTTCTCATTTGTAAATATGCATTCAGATTTTGTGAAGTTTACCTTAAAACCTTGATCAGAGAGTTGGCTGATGCTGATCAGATTTGCTGTTAACCCTTTGACAAGTAATACATTCTCAAGATTTGGGATCCTCGGGCAATCCAATTTTCCAACACCTTTGATTTCTCCTTTAGCTCCGTCTCCAAATGTCACATAACTAGTTGAGTGGGATCTGATATCCACTAATATGTTCTTAAATCCAGTCATGTGCCTTGAGCATCCACTATCAAAATACCAGTCTTCTTTGGCAGATGGTCTAAGAGATCTATGAGCTATGAGACTATTAATGGCAGCCTTGGGCACCCACTGTTTCTTGTTTCTCTCAGACTGGGTAGTTTGATTGATATTGAGCTGAGAATCACACTTTGGATATCTATGTAGCTTGTAGTAGAATGACTTTATATGACCGAATCGCCCGTAGTGGTAACATCTCCAATTTTGGTGTCTTCTTTTGGAGTGTCCAATATTCCTTCTTCCATAATGTTGAGACATTTGTTTCAACATTTGAGGTCTACACTGAAGATTATTCATGTTCGAGTGGTGTCTCTTCTTGGTTGTTTCATTATATCCTAGACCACTCACATCTTTTACATCTCTTCCAGTCATGAGTATGTTGTCCAATACATCGGATCCGTTATTCAGCATTCTGATAAATTTGGTTAAATTTGTTAGATCAGACTTGAGACGGCTTACTTCATGTTCCAGTTTTGAAATGGTACTTAAGTTCTTCCTATTTTCTGCCTGTAGTTGAGCTACCATTTTCTTTTGAGTCTCCAGTTCTTTACGCATTTCATCATTTCCTCCATCTGATTTGCAAATCCCAGTTAGGGCTGTGACTTCCTTGGATGAATCTTCTTCTACTTCACCTCCAAAGTCTTCGTCAGACCATGTTACTTCTAGTCCTTTTGTTTTTCTCTTGAGATATGTAGGACATTCAACTATGATGTGACCAAACCCTTCACAACATTGACACTTTGATTATTTGTCATGGTTGACTTTGTTATCTGTTATGGTTTTTCTGCCATAATCTCCTGACCTTCTAATGTCATATGGGATGTTCTTGACATTTAGTCTTGAGTTATCTTTCATTCTTTTTAGTACCTTGTTGATTTTTCTTCTAAGAAAGACAATGGTACTAGAGAGTCCTTCTTCAGTGTCAAGGTCAAATTCATCGATTTCTTCAGTATTGATCTTGAAGGCTATACCTTTAGGTTTTTTTGTCTAACCTCTCATTCATGCCCAACTCAAAAGTTTGGAGGGAACCAATCAGTTCATCCACTTTCATGTTGTTGATTTCTTGAGCCTCCTCAATTGTTGTAACCTTCATGTCAAATATCTTAGGAAGAGATCTGAGGATCTTTCTTACCAATGTTTCTTCTGGTATCTTTTCTCCCAAGGCACTGTAAGCGTTAGCAATCTCAAGGATATTCATATGAAACTCTTGAATGCTTTCTTCTTCCTTCATCCTTATATTTTCAAACTTAGTAGTGAGTAGTTGAAGTCTTGACATCTTAACTTTGGAGGCGTCTTCATGAGTAGTTCTGAGGATTTCCCAAGCATCCTTAGACACTTCACGTGTATTAATTAATCTGAAGATGTTTTTGTCAACTCCATCGAATATAGAATTCAATGCCTTTGAATTTGCAAGGGATAGTTCATCATCTTCCTTTGACCAATTTTCTTCAGGTTTCAGCTCACCAGTAGGTTGATTATCAACTCCAATAACCACCGAATGTGTCCATCCTTTCAGAATAGCCTTCCAAGCCCTATTGTCCAAGGACTTTATATAAGCTGCCATACGAGGCTTCCAAAAATCATAGTTAGAGCCATCCAGGATGGGTGGTCTATTCAAATATATTGCCTCCTTGTCCATATTACCGGAAAGTATCTTCCATAGATCTCACCCAGAGACAGAGCATGATGCCTGCTCTGATACCAATTGAAATTCTGGTATCAGATATGAGATGTCGAAGGTAATGTCACGACACATATATCTTCTTAGAACACAGTTAAACAGAACAGACTATAACAGTGCAGAAAGGAATAAAAACACAAAGAATTGATAACCCAGTTCGGCTCTAACTAACCTACGTCTGGGGGATTCCAAGCCAATGATGAATTTCACTATTAGTAGTATTAATTCGGAGCTAAACCTTCCCCATTTACACCTCCCCACTTAATCAAACTACCCATTGATCCTTCTACCTAAGATACCACACTTAGATATGAGAATTGTCCGCTCACTCTCTCAGTACCACAACCTGTGATACTAAAAACAACTAAAGACTGAAGATACTCTTCAAAGACACACAATCACGCTTGCTTCAAAGCTTATGGTGATTGAAAACTAACAACTTAAAAATGTCCTTCTCAAGTAACTAACAAGAGAGACTCACAATAAACAACTAACAATCAAAACAATGAACAACCAAAAGTAAAAACTAAAATTCTCTAAAACTGGAAAGGCCAACTGCAAAATAAGGATTGTATCCCTTTAAATAGAGTAACAACAACTAGGGTTGCTTGACTCACAAGTCTTCAGCGCCTCCTGTCTTCTCTCCATGAAACCAAGAAATTAAAACTCCAAAGATATAGCTGAAGAAGTTTCACCAGCTTCCTCAATCGAAGCACACAAATAATAACAAACTGACTTCCTAAAAATTCCGCACTTTAGTCAGTTACACATGTCAGGACATCTCCTGTGACATCTGCTACTTCAGTAAACTTCAAGACATTTCTTAGCAAAATTTCTTCCAATCAATAGAACCAATAGTGTTGATGTTGTTAATAAATTGTGAAGTTGCAGGCTGTGATGAAATTGGTTGTGTTACCTTGTGTTGATGTGTTGAATCATGTTGTAGGCCTTATGCCAACGTTGAATGATATTGTTGAGTTACTATTATGATGGAGGCTTATAGACAGTGTTGAAATTATGATGAAGTTGATGTTGATTTGATGATTTCGTTATTGTTTTAGAATTGCATTATGTTGTCGCATACATTGCATAATTACGGTGGCCTAGATTGGCAAAAATATTACGATGGGAGCTTTGCTTATTTTACGATGACTTGGATTGGCAACACGTTGAAGATGAAGGCTTATGCCTTGTTGATGCCTCGAATATTGGCATATTTTTACGTTGGGAGTTCTGCTCTATTGGTACCACATGCATGTGCATTTGTATACGTTGTTGCATTTATGTTGTATTTCGAGTCGTTTTGATTATTGAATAAATTATGAAATTGTTTGTTGTGTGAATAATTTGCGAAGCGATGATTTACATTATCTGAATTCTGTCATATATTATTTATCATACGATTTAAGAGATTGTTATATATCTCAGCCTTAATGTTGCGATGTTGCCTCTACGTGGGTAACGTGTAGGTAATTCAGAGTGAAGGATTTCTACCTTCAATAGTTCGAGTCGGTGTTTGTCACTCTGATACGTAGCACTCGGGGGGATAACACGTGTTTTCTTTATTGTTGATTCCATTATGTTGCTGAATATTTAAGTTGTTGAAGACTTGTTATTTCTAAGTTGTATTATGTTGGTGAAAGATGCTATGATTGTTTGAAGTTAAACACTAGTTGTTTTTGAGTTGTTTTCAATTGGCCATGATGCGAGGATATTTTTGTTGAATTTTTATGAATCCACTGCGTAGAAATAAAATTTATTTATTTATGAAGACTAAACAGGCTATTATTGTTTTACTTGAAACTATGTGCTATGTATCTGTACTACAGGTGACTGATTGTTGTTGTTTTATGTTGAATGTGTGACACTCCATTTGTTTATAGGAGATTTTTTGTAACTCTGATTTTATATAAATCGTTGGGTAGAAATGGGGTGTTACATTAGTGGTATCAGAGCAGGTCGGCCCGTCCGACCAAAGTTGTTGAGTCGTAGTGTCGTTTAACAATCAAGTATAGTTAATTAGTTCTAACCGTTGTTTATGTTGTAGTAATAAGTTGAGATAGCTGGAAGGAACGATGCTGCAATTGTTGTTGCTTTGGAAGCAATGGCCGAGGCTTTTCAGAATCATTCGAACGCTAACGGAGATGTTGGATCTCGTAGTTTGGCGACTTTTTAGAGGGAGAATCCACCTACCTTCAAGGATAAGTATGATCCTGATGGAGCGTTGAGTTGGTTGAAGGATATTGAAAGGATCTTTCAAGTTATGGACAACACCCAAGCGCAGAAGGTTCGTTATAGGACTCATATGCTAGTCGTCGAAGCTCGTGACTGGTGGCTAGAGACGCGTCAGAGGTTGGATGTTGCAGGTGAGAAAATCACTTGGGATATGTTTCGTAGGGAGTTTCTGCGGAAGTATTATCCTGAAGATGTTCGTGGTAAGAAGGAAATTGAATTTCTTGAGCTGAAGTAAGGAAATATGTCGGTAGTTGAATACATTGCGAAGTTTGTGGAGTTGGCTAAGTTTTACCCGCACTATAGCGGGGCGACTATTGAATTTTTGAAGTGCATCAAGCTTGAGAACATGTTGGGCTCGGAGATCAAGAAGGCATTTGGATACCAGATAGTTCGTGTTTCTCTGATTTGGTTGACAGCTGCAGGATTTATGAGGAGGATAACAATTCTCACTACAAGATCGTTAGTGATAAGAGGAGCAAACACTAGAATCATGGTAAGCCATATGATGCTCCAGCTGGTAGAGGTAAACAGGAAGCTGCTGAGGGCCAAAAAACTAGTGGGGGAGATGCTCCTGCTAGCGTGGTTTGTTTCAAATGTGGGAAATCTAGTCATAAGAGTAATGCGTGAACTTATGAATTGAAGAGGTGTTTTCGTTGTGGTAAGATTGTACATGTAATGCCTGAGTGCAAGCACAAGGCGATGATTTGTTTCAACTATGGTGAAGAGGGACACATTAGTAGTCAGTGTCAAAAACCAAGGAAGACGCAAACCGGTGGAAAGGTGTTCGCCTTGGTTGAGGATTCAGAAAGCTAATGAGGGCAGGCTTATAAGAGGTATATGTTTCATTAATAGTATTCCTTTAATTTCTATTATTGATACTGGTGATACTCATTGCTTTATTGCTTCCGGATGTGTTGAAGATGTTGTTAAGTTGATAATGTGATGTTGGGTATCCAAGGATAAGTATGTTTTGGTTGTTACTGTTTTGAATGTTGATATAACAGAGTAATGTTGAAGTGGTTAATAAGTTCTTAACGATTATGTCGCGAGGGTGTTGAATGATTAGCATGTGAATATTTGATTTAAATCGTATTGAGTCATTGTTATGTTGGAAAAGTAGTGGTCGAAGTATGGCCAAATGTGAATTGGAGATCAAAGACTTGGATGCGAAATTCACGTTGAGGGTAGTAGTAGCTATTAGATTTTCGAGGACGAAAATATTTTAAGCGGGGGAGAGTTGTAACGCCTAGTTATTTAGTTAATTAGTTAATTAAATATTTTCAAATTATTTCCAATTGAAGTTTTCTAGTTGTTAGTTGATTTAGTTGTTTAATTGTTGAATAGTCGGTAGAATTAATATTAACAATAGTATTAGTTGATTAGTAGTAATAATAATAATAATAATAGTAATATTAGAATAATTGTTATTGGGCTTGTTGTAGTGGTAGTATGTAGTAAAGTGTGAGTGAGAGAGAAGTAGGCCCATTAGTGCACTAAGATTTATTATTAGGTTTATTTATATATAAATAAGAAATTAGGTTTTGGAGAATTTGTTAGAAAAACAAGGAAAAGAAAGGTAGCAGAACACGAGGAAAGGAAAGGGAAAAGAGGAACAAGGGTTTTGGAGAAAATTGTCGTCGGGAGAGAATTGGAGACCGAAAGTCAAACAGAAAATTTGATCGGAACTCTGTAGAGAGACCTTCAATCTAAGGTAAGGGTGTGATTCTCAGATTCTAATGGGTTGTATGATGAGAAGCATGTGAGAATTAGGATGATGAGAAATTTACCATGCATTTGTAGTTGTTCTGTTTTGGTGAGAAATGATTTGGTTTCACTGTGATGAAATTATTCTTGAATTGCTTGTTAAATTGACATTGCAAAGGAAAATTTATAATTTATTATGAATGAAATATGATAATGTGTGATGGAATTGAGATTTTTAATTAATTGGTGGAAGCCTGGAATAGATACAAAACAATTGTTGGGTGAACGAAAACTGCATCGACGGTTACCGAACGGTACACCCTGGTAAGGGGAGTGTGTCGAATGACACACATATGGGAAGGAGGGCATGCCTAAGGGCATGCATATGGTTAGATAATGGTGCCGAACGACACTAGATATGGGGACAAGGGGTGTGTCGAAGGGCACACCTTATATTAGGAGCATGACATGTTTTTTTAATGCTATGTTGTTTCATTGTTTTCATACATGTTGCTTAATTAACTATTATATTACTTGTTTTGCTTAGTCATTATATCACCTATAAGAATCATAGGAATATATATATATATATATATATATATATATATATATATATATATATATATATATATATATATATATATATATATATATATATATATATATATATATATATATATATATATATATATTGATAGTACAAGTAATTATATTATATAGGTATACTACAGTGAAAAAGATAGCATGTTTATACAATACCTTCTTACTGTGCTTTTAGCATATATTTCATTATAATAATAATAATAATAATAATAATAATAATAATAATAAATATAATAGGAAATCAAATAGTGATCGAATTAATTAATTGGTTTAGTAGGTGATGCTTAATAACTAAATAGGAGTAGCGGTAAATAAATTGTTTTCGGTGTAGGATCGTCGAGGTTAATTTGTGTAGCAATTGTTGTTTTTGTTTGCTTGTATTGATGTTGTTAATAAATTGCGAAGTTGCAGGTGTTGTACCCCAATTTTTGCCCCTAAGATTATCTAATACTTCATACCATTACATTACACAAATATCACAAATGGTCTCTCTCTTGCCTCCTACCTTTGGGTTTGCCCATAGGAGATCACCAAGCACCTTGTGAATGTGTTTATTTCTTGTGTGTGATGATTGATACTTGGATAACAATGATATGTGTACATTTTACTCTCTAAATGTTGTAGGTGAATGGTGCACAAATTTCTTATTCAAGGAGTCTTTAGGTTTATGTGTTTATTTCCATGCCTTCTCTCCTCAATTCTCAAATATTTTGAAAGTATTTTCTTTCATTATAGACTCCTCCTATTATCTATCATGACCTCTCATCTTGAGTATATGCTTCATGCTTGAAAAAGATCATCAAATTTGAAGAATTCTCCATTCTATGGCCATCCATCTTAAAATTAGGGTTTTGGACTTTTGGGGACCATTTCTTGGTGTTTGTATGAAGTTTATGGATGATTTCAAAGTAATTTTATTCTTAAAAAGACTTCTAATATTAATGTTATTTTATCCAAGGAGTTTTATTGATGAGAAGATTGTTTTAGAGGTCTATGATTGCCAACTCTCTAGATTGATGCTTCATCTATCTTGTATGAGTTCAAAGGATCATAACTTGGTAATCCCTTGTCTCCTTGAGCCTATTATTTTTTCAAAATGAACTTAAGAATGTCTAATACAACTTATTCAATTGGTAGGAAAAGAAAATTCTTAGAAATTTGCCTATGAGGTCAAAAGATTACAAGTCTTTGATGAATTTATCAATTTTTAGTCAATCAACTTCAAGAGATCATATCTTGATCATAATTTATCACCTTGAGGTCATTATTTTTGCAGAAAAATCTTGAAGATATGAACTTTATCTCCATACAAGTTTTGAAGATTGAAAGTGTTTGGAAGTTACTTGGAGAAGTCAAATGATTATAGGTCATTTCATGATTTTTCATCAACTTCACAAGGCCATAACTTTCTCAATTTTTGAAATTTTTGGTTGGTTCTTGTTACAAAATGCTCTTTGAAAGATCTAATTCATTTCATATTTGAATTACAAGAGCAAATTTTTAATGGAAGGCCATATTTGGATTGAAAACATTATAAGTCATTTTTTTTGCCAAACTCAGAAATTTTTCTAAGTGTGAAAAAGTTAGATGGTTTTTGGTGATTTCAAATTATCACAACTTTTAGCTCAATATGAAAAATGCTACCTTTCCAAGCACATTGTAAACCTTGCAACCTCAGCTTTCTATAGAGCCCAAGATTGCATCATAAAGGTCCCTGAGTATAGAGAACCATGGCTGCAAAATGGGTGCCTTGAAGTTGAAGTTTTCCTCGAAGTCAGAATTCATTTTCAATAATGTGGCTTCTAATGACCAAATTGATGCGCGTTTTGGACTTAAACATGATTAAACAAGTTGCCAAGTTTGATTAGAAGGATAAAACACGCGATTTGGCTGAGTTTTGACAACTTGCAAGTCACACTTTGCTAATGATGCAGGTGTGCACGATTTCGCTCCAAATTGCATCATACACCCTCTCTTTTGATCCCATTCACTTATCCTATAAATAAGCAAGTCATTCCAATCATTTCCTCAAGCTTTGATAGTTAGAAAATCGTTGGCAAACTCTCTCCAACCTCATATTTCTGCAACTTCGAATTTGTGTTTAAACTACTTCCAGTTTGAAATTAACCATTGATTCTTCTTCCTTGAACCTCCCTGAAGCTAACAGAACAAGAATCGTACCTTGAAGCTCCCTAAATTGTGTCATCTAAGTCCAGTTTCAGAGCTCTAAAAGTGAACTTCGTTCAGGTAGGAATCTTCATCAAACCGTGTCAAATCATGTTCTATTGTATTCTCCTCATCTCCCTGATCCTTGTGATCTTCACCATTTGTGTTTTCATCAAGTATTGATTGAGAATTTCATCAAACTCATGCTCCTTATAATTTGAGTTTTTTTTCTCCAAATTTCTCTTCACTCAGTGTAAATAAATTTTTCGCCAGCATGTGGTTGAGATCGTCTTGAAGAGACAAATTCAAGGATACCACTCATATGCATTGATTTTACTATTTGAGGAACTCTAATTTTGGAGTGGTTGGAGGTTGAAGATGATGACATGTCTCGTCTCAACCAATGAAAGCATGCCATGTTATTTTTTTAAAATTGGATTCGGTGATAACGCCTTACCATACACGCGTCTCTGGAGCCCTTGGATCTGATTACTTTTGTGAGTCAGACTTGATCCAATGCGTGATATCTTTCCTTGTTTAATTTTTTAATTTAATTTTAATTTTTGATCCGGTGTGAAAACCAAGGAGGTTCATACAAGCACAACGCGTGTGATCCTTTGGATCTGATTACTCACGCGTTTTGACTATGATCAGATGGTCCATATTTTTTTTAGCTTTTATTTTATTTTCTAATTTTACATTTTGAATGTTTTAAACATCAAAAAACATATAAAATTCATTTTTGACTAAAAAATTATGAAAAAATTCACAAAAATATTTTGAAATATTATCTTTCTAACTTTTATTTTCTCATAATTTTATTTTCAGATTTGTTATTTTCTATTTGATGTTTTTAATTGTTTTAAAATACTTTTTGACATTTTTAAATTCTAAAAAAATTATGGAAGAATCCAATGGTCATTTGACAAATATTTGTGACCTCATTTTATTTTTATTTATGAATTTGCTATGTTTTTTTTGCAATTTTTTTGGTTTATTTCACCATTTTTTCTTTATTTTAAAAAAAATAGTTTTTGACTTATAAAAATTCTGGAAAAAAATTTCAACACTTGTTGACCTTTGCTTGACCTTAGGCAATTTTCTTGGAATCTTATTTTGATGAAAAAAAATACTATTTATGTATTTCGTCAATAAAATCCAATTAAATGACCTCATTTCAAATTATGTTTCATCCATCATTTTAATTACTTTTAATTCCCTTTTATTTTGGCTGATTTTATTTAAATTTATTTGGAGTCACAAATTTCCTCAACATCAATGGAATTTGGGTGTTGATAGGTCTCTTGACCAAATCCACCAAGAGAGTTGATTGATTTTGACGAAGTTAGACTGAATAAATTTATCTGATGCAAAATAAATTTGGAACTTATTTCTTCTTCTCCATCTTTTTTTTTGGTCCCGATTCAGAAAATGTGATAAATTGGTGGCATGAACTTTAATGTTCAAACATAAGCCCCAAGAGATGACTTGAGCTTTGATTTTGGTTAAACACCTGTGGCGTTTGTCGTATGGTTGCGTTGATTTTTTAATCAAGCTTCTGTCAAGTTTCCACTAACCTTGTCCATTTGAAATTCTCAATCATCTTTGATCAAGTGATGTAATAATTCTAAAACCGGTGATATATTTGACAAAAAGTAATTGAAACTTGTCGTGTGGTCGCGTTGATTCTATCAAGCTTTTGGCAAGTCTTCATGCGCAAGTTTCAAGATGATCACCTTGTTGACGACTAACAATTAACAATTCAATGATATACTTGACAAGTTTCAAGATGATCATCTTGCTAACCTTTATTAATTGTCTTTTATTTTACGCTCTTTACTTTCCACTTTTATTTTTATGCTCTTTACTTTTATGCACTTTAATTTTGGCATTTACATTTCATGTCATTTTTTTCTTCTTTGCTCACTTGAGCACTTTATTTTCTTGTCATTTTTAATTTTGCTCACTTGAGCTTTGTTTTCCTTTTCCAAAATACCTAATAATTCAACTTGAACATAAAAGACTTTTAATTGGACTTGGTTACTATCCTTATGCTCGGAGTTTGATCTTTGGACTTAGGATTAGGACCCTTACCTCAGCTTGGAGAATTTTGTGCCCTTGGTGTTATTCTGTCTTGCTTGGTTATTATCTTTGTATGCATGTTATTCTATTATACTCGATTAAGAGTAGATTTCTCCAAATACAACTATTACTCTGTCTGTTTCTTTTCTTGAGACAAGAGTTCACCTAAGGCATTGATTGATCTGAAGCTTGGTTTTTTGTTTGGTTATTTGTTGCTTATGTGGTAATCCGAAGGATGAGATATGGTATTGGCTCTTGATGTCTAGTACTAGTTTTCTCACCTGGTTAGATCTTTCTTTACCCTTACCTTTTATTTTATGCACTTAGGTTAACCTCTTCATATCCTCCCATATTCTTTAATTTAAAAATCTTCCCTCTTTTTCAAAGGATTCTTGTTTTCAAAACTCGAACCGCTTTCATAAAAAAAAACTTGGACTTAGGTCCATGAATTTTCAAACTTGTTTTCTTAATAAACTTTCAATCCATTTAATAATACTTTGACTTTTCTTTTGTTAAGACTAAAAAACACCTAACCTCACTCAAACTTTTTGAGCTCTTTGTGGCTTTTCTAAACTAACATTTTTCTTAAAATCAACCAAAACACGATTTTGGTCTTTTTTACCCGAACTACTGAGTTTTGATTTCAACATTGCACATTTTTCTTAAAATCAACCAAAACACGACAAAATGGTCTTTTTTACACGATTTTGTGGCTTTTTTAGCACACATATACAAATTTTCAAAAAGGTTCCTATGGAGTACCGTAGATGCTTTGGGTACCTAACACATTCTCTTTGCATAACTAACCCCCGGCCCCAGATCTCTGATCTTTTTTTTGTTAGGATTTTATTCTCTCTTTTTCCTAGTCCTTTGAATAAAATAAAAGCGCGGTGGCTACACTTTTGTTACTTTTTGGGTTAAGTCAATTCAATGGCATATACTCGCAATTTTTGTTGCTATAACAGGTTATGATGAAATTGGTTGTGTTACCTTGTGTTGATGTGTTGAATCATGTTGTAGGCCTTGTGCCAACATTGAATGATGTTGTTGACTTATTATTATGATGGAGGCTTATAGTCAGTGTTGAAATTATGATGAAGTTGATGTTGATTTGATGATTTCGTTGTTGTTGTTGAATTGCATTATGTTGTCACATACATTGCATAATTATGTTGGCCTGGATTGGAAAAAATATTAGGATGTGAGCTTTACTTTGTTTACGATGGTCAGGATTAGCAACACATTGATGATAATGGCTTATGCCTTATTGATGCCTCAGATATTGGCAGATTTTTACATTGGGAGTTCTGCTCCATTGGTACCACATGCATGTGCATTTGAATACGTTGTTGCATTTCATGTTGCATTTTGAGTCGTTGTGATTATTGAATAAATTGTGGAATTGTTTGTTGTGTGAATAATTTATGAAGCGGTGATTTACATTATCTGAATTCTGTCATATATTATTTATCATACGATTTATTAGATGTTAGATATCTCACCCTTTATGTTGTGATGTTGCCTCTACGTGGGTAACATGCAGGTAATCCAGAGTGAAGGTTTTCTACCTTCAATAGTTCGGGTCTGTATTTTTCGTTCTGATTGTCATACCCCAATATTTGACCTAAGTTACCACCTTACATTATTCACATATGCATCACTGCATCACTAACAGTTTCAGAACAGGATAGATCGTGCGTGTGCTCCTGAAATCAAAATTAGGGTTTCATCAAAATTTCATATGTTCAAGATGTGATCAATTAGGGTTTGAGTTTCCACTCACCTCAATTGGTCTATCTTAATCAATCATCAACATTTGATCTTCAGATTTCCAACTTTTTCTCATGATTTACCTTGAATCGACCAATTAGGGTTTTGATCGAAGATAGTGAATCATTGACTTTCTGCTCAATGGATGACCTATTTGCTTGAATATTGATCTTAACATATTCAATGCAATATCTTGACCTAATTTCTTGATTCAAAACATTGCAAAAGTCCATGTTTCTTCATCAGACAAATTCTGAACCATCTGATGAAAATTCACCTGCTTAAAAAAGTCAAACTTTGACTTTTGGTCAACTTTTCAAGACTAAACTTTTTCAATCATAAAACCATTTCAAATAATCCATCATGATCATAAAAAATCAAGGAATGTGAAAAAGTCAACAAAAAGTCAAGATTTGAATTTTTTCTAACACTTAGAAAAAATTTCAAGTGTTAAGAAACATGGTTTTTCCTCACTTTTATGGCCATTTTTCACCTAGATCCATTTGGATTCAGAAAAAACTCAAAACATGAAAGTTGTAGCCCTTGTTACAAGCTTTCCGGAATGTCCAAGAACTTTGAAAAACACTTTGTCTAGCTATGCTTTTGATTTTGAAACATAGAGCTCCAAAACCATGGAATTCCAAGTTCATGCTTCAAAATTATAAGTCATTTTTCATAATTCTCTCTTCTAGAAGCCTTGTCATCAGCTAGGGGTAGATTATAACTGATAAATATCAGTTTTGAATGATTGAGAAGAGGATTGAATCCAAGAGAAATTTCTAACCATGGTTAGAAAGTAACTTTTGCATTAAATGTAAAAGATTCCTTCTTACCCCTTAAGCAAGTTGCAAAGCTCTCTCAATGATAGCCATGCCTTGTCATTCAGATTTCTTGGCCTATAAATAGAGGTCATTTCTTCATTTTCAAATCACACCAAAGCTATCATAATCAAGTTTTCCTTCTTTCTTTCTTAAATTCCAAGTTTCAAAGTTCAAAGAGGGAAATTTTGCAATCTTCAAACCTTGCAAAATCTGAGTGAATTTAAGTTTCTAACATGTTCTAAACATCAATTAGAAGTTGTCTAAGACTTAAAACCACCAGAAATACTGTCCAAACTCATAATCATGCTCCAAAATCCATAAACTTGCAAATTGAGCCTTAACTTGCCATATCTCAATCTGCTCGTGCTAGCTTTGATTTAACACTTTAAACATCATCCATACACTTCATAGAAGTGATCCAGACGCTTAGATCACATCTATAACATCTCCAACATCAAAATCGAAACTCACTTCAAGAAGCTGCAGTTGAACTTGGGTGGAACGATCCAGACCATTTCAAATCAAGCTAAGCACTTCCACACCTTCCATAAGGTCCAGTGAAGCTATAACAATCCTCAAAACATAACTAGAAACACTTTAACTAAGAATTCAATTTCAGTTCGAAGAGGTAAGTTACTCAGACTTTGAACTCTATGATTCATGCATTCCAGTTCAAAAATTGTTTGGCCATCTTGTTTCTGCACTCATGCTGATCATTAACCCTCAATCAATTTCATAAATCATGATCCATACACGATTTCATATTGATTCTTAAAATTAGAGTTCATCTGTCCTCATTCAAAATTAATCATCTTAAGTTCAAAATAAATGAAATTAAATATCACCATCATATTCCTGGTTAAAAATCGAGCAACTTTGATGTTTACATCTTTCAATTTTATTGAGAAATGAGGAAGTTACAAAATCAAGAGCTTGAGGAAGAAGAAGATGGAGTGCGCGCGTTTTCTGTTTTGGTTTTCAAATTCAAATAATTCGTTAATAATATAATAACATGGAAGAAAATAAATAAACGGATGTATAGCCACCCAAGTGGTAGTCAGCGCGCTTTTCATGTCCTTTGCCTTGCCTATGGTCCAGGGTTCGAATCCCCCTGAGACCATTTTGTCATTTTCCCCACTTTTCCTTCATTCTAAAACATGTCCAAAGACTTGTTTTAAATATAATTAAATGAAGGCGTGTAAATAACAAGATAAACACATGGCTCATTGGTAAAGATTTTCACTTCTAAGCCAAAGGTCTTGAGTTCAAACCTCCTTAGGACCAAAATCAAATTTTTACTACTTGTTTTCTTCACATTTTCTATCAAGCTTCAACATTTTCAAAAACCAATCAAAACTTCTCATTTTGAGATGATTTTTTGCACACTTGTCATTTAATATACTTATTTTATGATTATGTCAAAAAAATCCAAAAATATTTTCTTTTGATTATATTTTTATTAAGTCAAAAACGAAACATTTTAAGTACTTTTAATACTTTTCAAAGATGTTTTCTTTCAAACTTACAAATTCAAATCTTTTCAAAACTTCTTGTGAATATACTTCACTTTTCAAAATCATTTTCAAAACCTTTTCAAAAACTTTTCAACAAACTTACACACCTTTTTCCTTGATCGACTCGATTTGAAGATAAAACCGAACCAGTTTTTTTCCTCGAATTTCTTAATTGATCATGGGCCTCCCTCACGGTGTAAGTCTCAATCCTTTCTATGTACATATTAAATTTCCTTGTACATATTCAATCACCTTTATAAATATCCAAGCATAAACAAACTTCTTTCGTTTGTTTTCATTCGCTTGTTTATACACCAATTCCATTGGTATTAAGAGAAGTATTATTCCCGGTGAAACTGCTCTTAAATCAATGGGCCTCCCTCATGGTGTGAGTCCCAACCCTCCTATGTACATATTCATTTCCTTGTACATAATCACCCCTTCGTGTACATATTCATTTTCTTGTACACATCTAAAACCTTGTAAATAATCAAGTTACACTTGCTTTAAACGCTCGTTTTATACACTTGTTTATATTTCCTTCATAAACTCTTGTGAATACACATCACACACTTGTTTATATAACTGTTCAATTATATCATAACAACTAATCTAACAACTAGGTTCCTTTAGACTCCTCTTGGGCTTTGTACAAGATAACTCATTTATTGAGTTAGCCTCCTCTTAGGCTTCATATAAGAAAACACTCCCCTGCTAAGTCATCCTCCTCTTGGGCTTCGTTCAAAAGAACTCCTTGTTGAGTTTAGCCTTCTCTTGGGCATCAAACAAGAAATAGACCAGGAAATCTCTTAACAGCCTCCTATTGGGCTTCTAATACAAAGAATCACCTGCGCTAGGATAGAACCCTAAGAGGATGATTTCCCGGTGAAATCACTCTTGAATCCTAAGAGGATGGTTTCCCGGTGAAACCACTCTTAAATCCAAAACCATCCATACCCTATAGCTTCCTCTTGAGCTTCATACAAGGACCCTCGATGACCCTCGGAATGCCTCCTCTTGGGATTACAATACAAGGACCCTCGATGACCCTCAGAATGCCTCCTCTTGGGCTTACAATACAAGGACCCACGGGCTTCTTAAAAGCATCCCCCTAATCCATAATCAATTTCTCCTAGAGATTTAGACATTTATCATCTCTATGGAAGAAGTATCTCATCTATCACATCACATACAATCAACTCTTTTCAAACACTTTTTCAAACAAAAACATCTTTTAATCTGTAAGTGGTAACGCTTGTACATTCAAGCAAAACACCCAATGCTTACAATTAAAGATCCAATCATCTTTTCAAACATATTTCTTAACTCGTAAGTGGTAACGCTTGTACACTCAAGCAAAACACCTATAACTTATGATGAAAGATTCAATCAATCAATCCTTTCAAAATGTATGTGATGAAATAGATTAGATACATTTTTCATTAAGATGACATTTGTCTTTCTCTCTTAATAACATCTCGTTGCTTCCACTAGCATAAGTCGGAACTACGATTGCTCTGACTTTCTCAACCTCCCTTTGACAATACGTAGGCACAAGGTCTCATCCTTGGCGAGCATACTTTTTTCTACCTCAAACCAAACAAAACCATAGCTCCCTTTAGATCCGAGCTACAAATGCTCTGATTCCTATTAAGGGATATGTATGCAGAAGATCCCAATGATCTTTGCGAGCACAATAATAACAAAACCTAGGATCCCACATAACCTACCCTTCTTAAAATCCAAAGGAGAAACTTTCCCAACAATAGAAATAGCAATTTAAAACGCACAAACATATCAAACTATTCATATATAAAGCTATAGATAACTATATATATTTAGGGTGCCACATCTATTCCCTTTATATAACAAACCCCCTTGCCCGGAATCTCCCCAATGCGTTGTGTCTAGTTCACGCTAGTCATAATGCATATCATATCAATTGAGGGTATTGCAGCTTTCCCCTTTTTCATAATCATTTTTCTTGTGTTGGAAATAATAAAGCTTGATGCTCGTGGCATCTTTATAAACAAATCAAAAGAGTAAATCATTTCGATCCAGAGAATTCGAATTCCGATTCGATTCCCTCGCGCGTCACTTTTTAACGCGAACACTGATACGTAGCACTCAAGGGGATAACACATGTTTTCTTTATTGTTGATTTCATTCTATTGCTGAATATTTAAGTTGTTGAAGACTTGTTATTTCTAAGTTACACTATGTTGGGGAAAGATGTTATTATTATTTAAAGTTAAACATTGGTTGTGTTTGAGTTGTTTTAAATTGGCCATGATGCTAGGATGTTTTAGTTGAATTTTTATGAATCAGTTGCGTAGAAATAAAAGTTATTTATTTCTGAAGACTAAACATGTTGTTATTGTTTTACCTGAAACTATGTGCTATGTATTTGTACTACAGGTGACTGATTGTTGTTGTTTTACGTTGAATGTGTGACACTCCATTTGTTTGTAGGAGATTTTTTGTAACTCTGATTTTATATAATTCATTGGTTAGAAATGGGGTGTTACATTAGTGGTATCAGAGCAGGTCGGCCCATCTGACCAAAGTTGTTAAGTTGTAGTGTCGTTTAACAATCGAGTATTGTTAATTAGTTCTAACTGTTATTTATGTTGTAGTAATAAGTTGAGATAGCTGGAAGGAACGATGCTGCAATTGTTGCTACTTTGGAAGCAATGGTCGAGGCTTTGCAGAATCATTCGAATGCTAACAGAGATGTTAGATCTCATAGTTTGGCGACTTTTTAGAGGGATAATCCACCTACCTTCAAGGGTAAGTATGATCCTTATGGAGCGTTGAGTTGGTTGAAGGATATTGAAAGGATCTTCCATGTGATGGACTGCACCCAAGTGCGGAAGGTTCGTTATGGGACTCATATGCTAGCGGTCGACGCAGATGACTGGTGGCTAGAGACGTGTCAAAGGTTGGATGATGCAGGTGAAGAAATCACTTGGGCTGTGTTCTTTAGGGAGTTTTTGAGGAAGTATTATCCTAAAGATGTTTGGGGTAAGAAGGAAATTAAATTTCTTGAGCTGAAGCATGGAAATATGTCGGTTGTTGAATACGCTATGAAGTTTGTTGATTTGGCTAAGTTTTACCCGCACTATAGCAAGGCAACTACTGAATTTTCGAAGTGCATCAATTTTGAGCACGGGTTGCGCTCAGAGATTAAGAAGGCAGATGGATACTAGAAGATTCGTGTTTTCTATGGTTTGGTTGATAGTTGCAGGATTTATGAGGAGGATAACAATGCTTACTACAAGATTATTAGTGAGAAGATGAGCAAGAACCAGAATCGTGGTAAGCCATATGATGCTCTAACTGGTAGAGGTAAACAGGAAGTTGCTGAGGGCCAGAAAATTAGTGGGGGAGATGCTCTTGCTAGCGTGGTTTGTTTTAAATGTGGGAAACTTGGTCATAAGAGTCTTGCATGCAATTATGAAGTGAAGAAGTGTTTTCTTTGTGGTAAGATTGGACATGCAATTCCTGAGTGCAAGCACAAGGAGGTGATTTGTTTCAACTGTGGTAAAGAGGGACACATTAGTAGTCAGTGTTAGAAACTGAAGAAGGCGCAAACCAGTGGAAAGGTGTTCATGTTGGTCGGGGACTCAGACAACTAATGAGGACGGGCTTATAAATGATGTTTCATTAATAATATTCCTTTAATTACTATTATTGATACCGGTGCTACTCATTGCTTTATTGCTTCCGAATGTATTAAAGATGTTGTTAAGGTGATAATGTGATGTTGGGTGTCCAAGAATAAGTATGTTGTGGTTGTTACTGTTTTGAATGTTGATATAACAGAGTAATGTTGAAGTGGTTAATAAGTTATTAACGATTATGTCGCGAGGGTGTTGAATGATTAATTAGCATGTGAACATTTGATTTAAATCGTATTGAGTCATCGTTATGTTGGAAACGTAGTGGTCAAAGTGTGGCTAAATGTGAATTGTAGATCATAGATTTGGATGCGAGATTCGCGTTAAGGGTAGTAGTAGCTATTAGATTTTTGAGGACGAAAATATTCTAAGTGAGGAAGAATTGTAACGCCCGGTTATTTAATTAATTAGTTAATTAAATATTTTTGAATTATTTCCAATTTAAGTTGTCGAGTTGTTAGTTGATTTAGTTGTTTAATTGTTGAATAGTCGGCATAATTAATATTAATAATAGTGTTAGTTGATTAGTAGTAATAATAGTAATATTAGAATAATTATTATCGGGCTTGTTGTAGTGGTAGTATGTAGTAAAGTGGGAGTGAGAGAGAAGTAGGTCCATTAGTCTACTAATATTTTTTTATTAGGTTTATTTATCTATAAATAAGAAATTAGGTTTTGGAGAAGTTGTTAGAAAAACAAGGAAAAGAAAAGTAGCAGTACGTGAGGAAAAGAAAGGGAAAAAAGAAACAAGGGTTTTTGAGAAAATTATCGTCGGGAGAGAATTGCAGACCAAAATCCAAACTGAAAATTCGACCGGAACTCCATAGAGAGACATTCAATCCAAGGTAAGGGTGGGGTTCTAGCTTTCTAATGGGTTGTATGATGAGTAGTATGTGGGAATTAGGATAATGGTGAATTTACCATGCATTTGTAGTTATTCTATTTTAGTGAGAAATTGTTTGATTTCACTATGATGAAATTGTTCTTGAATTACTTGTTAAATTGACATTGCCAAGGAAAAAATATAATTTATTATGAATGAAATATGATCCTGTGTGATTAAATTGGGGTTTTTAATTAATCGGTGGAAGCCTGGAAGAGATACAGAGTACTTGTAAGGTGAACGAAAACTGCATCGACGGTTACCAAACGACACACCCTGGTAAGGGGAGTGTGCCGAACGACCCACATATGGGAAGAAGGGCATGTTGAATGGAATGAATATGGTGAGACAAGGGTTCCGAATGGCACTAGCTATGGGGACAAGGGGTGTGCCGAATGGCACACCTTATGTTAGGAGTATGGCATGTTTTTTTACTGCTATCTTGTTTCATCGTTTTCATACATGTTGCTTAATTAACTATTATAAGACTTGTTTTATTTAGTCATTATATCACCTATAAGAATCATAGGGATATACTACTGTGAAAAAGACAACATGTTTATACAATACCTTCTTACGGTGCTTTTAGCATGTATTTCATTATTATAATAATATTATAATAGTAATAATAATAATAGATATAATAGGAAATCAAGTACTGATTGAATTAATTAATTGGTTTAGTAGGTGATGCTTAATAACTAAATAGCAGTACCAGTAAATAAATTGTTTTTGGTGTGGGATCATCGAGGTTAATTTGTGTAGCAATTATTGTTTTTGTTTGCTTGTATTGATGTTGTTAATAAATTGCGAAGTTGCAGGTTGTGATGAAATTGATTGTGTTACCTTATGTTGATGTGTTGAATCATGTTGTGCCAACGTTGAATGAAGTTGTTGACTTATTATTATGATGGAGGCTTATAGGCAGTGTTGAAATTATGATGAAGTTGATGTTGATTTGACGATTTCGTTATTGTTGTTTTTGAATTACATTATGTTGTGGGTTACATTGCATAATTATGTTGGCCTGGATTGACAAAAATATTATGATGGCCTGGATTGGCAACAAGTTGATGATGAAGGCTTATGCCTTGTTGATGCCTCGAATATTGGCATATTTTTACGTTGGGAGTTTTGCTCCATTGGTATCACATGCATGTTAATTTGAATATGTTGTTGCATTTCATGTTGCATTTCGAGTCGTTGTGATTATTGAATAAATTTTGGTATTGTTTGTTGTGTGAATAATTTGTGAAGCGGTGATTTACATTATCTGAATCCTGTCATATATTATTTATCATACAATTTATTAGATTGTTAGATATCTCACCCCTTATGTTGTAATGTTGCCTCCACATGGGTAACGTGCAGGTAATCCAAAGTGAAGACTTTCTACCTTCAATAGTTCGAGTCGGTGTTTGTCGCTCTGATACGTAGCACTCGGGGGGATAATGTAACATCCTGATTTTTAATAGCTAATTATTAATTATTATTATATATTATGCTATGTGATAATTAATTTAATCGGGCGATTTAAATGAATATTTGAATTATTTGAATATGTGTGTTATTTGATTAATTGAGTTTTTCTCCATTGGTATCACATGCATGTTCATTTGAATATGTTGTTGCATTTCGAGTCGTTGTGATTATTGAATAAATTTTGGAATTGTTTGTTGTGTGAATAATTTGTGAAGCGGTGATTTACATTATCTGAATTTTGTCATATATTATTTATCATACAATTTATTAGATTGTTAGATATCTCACCCCTTATGTTGTAATGTTGCCTCTACATGGGTAACGTGCAGGTAATCCAAAGTGAAGACTTTCTACCTTCAATAGTTCGAGTCGGTGTTTGTGGCTCTGATACGTAGCACTCGGGGGGGATAATGTAACATCCTGATTTTTAATAGCTAATTATTAATTATTATTATTATATATTATGTTATGTGATAATTAATTTAATTGGGAGATTTAAATGAATATTTGAATTATTTGAATATGTGTGTTATTTAATTAATTAAGTTTTATGAGTAGAATTGTGGTTATTTGCTTTTGGGCCTAAGTTTATGAATAAAAGTAATAGGTAGGTGTTAAGTATTAAGCCCAATAAGACATTACTAGTTAGTAAAGGTTAGAAAGAAAAAGAAGAGAAGAGGAGAAGAAGAGAAAAGAAGGTGAAACCCTAGGAAGTCAAATCTTCAAGAGGTAAGGGGGAAATCTTCATTATTATGCATTTTTATGTGGTTGGGTAGTGATTAGTAACATGCTATAGGATTGGGTATCTCTAATTCTAGGTTTTGATTCTCAAATTGAAGTTGTAATTTGGGGATTTTGATGATGAGAACTAGATTTGATGATATGAATAGGTTCCATATAGTGCATACATGTTAGATGATGTTTATTTGGTGTTAAATTAGCATTAGAACATGTTTTGGTAGTGGAATTCGTGGCTGGACAGATGCAGGTCCATAGCAGATTTTTCTGCATAATAGCAAGGCGTTGAGCGCGCGGGGTGGCACTGAGCGCGGCCTACTGAACGCAGAAAAAATAATAATTCTGTTTTATGCATGAATGGCTTAGGGGATTACTTGCTTAGGATTTATCCTTAATTTACATGATTTATAATAATTGTATTGATGAGTTTTGGATCATGTTTGGATGCGATTTCGATGAATACATGCTACTTGAATTAGTGTATGTATGTTATGTTTTGGATGGATTGTTGAGAATAACATGTGTTGGCTTGAATACTATATGTTATTTGTGATATGTGATGATAATATATGCTATGTGCATTACTTGTTGTTGATGAAACATGATGTTGTGTAATTGGTGGATAATTCACATGAGTTGAATTATGGGATATGCTTGAATAATTGAGGTTGGTGGATAATCTTAATTTGCATATGTTGCTTGATGAATTGCACATGCATCCATTGTTTAACCTTGAAAATTGAGGTGGTGAAACTTTGGATTCACATTTGGCTCGATTCTTGAATGGATAAGTAGCGGTAAAACGGTGAGTTCATAATGGTGGCTTTGGTCTTGTCTGGATCAGAAGCGTGGCTTTGGTTCTAAGTTAATGAATCAGAAGCGGGATGAACGAAATGTTCCCAATGGTACCACATGCATATTGAGTCACATTGCATTGTTGTCACATGAGTCATTGTTGAATATGAATTATGTGTATTGGAATTGTGATACTTGATTATGTGAACAATTGAATTGTTTGAATTGATGAAAATTGTGCTAATTGTAATAAATGTGAATATGTTATACTTGGAATGTTTGTATAATCATATTATGTTGGAATATCACTTGAAGTTTGTGGAATTCGTGAATAGATGTTGTTTCTATATTGCTTTCAATTATATATATTTGGGTAATGATGTGAATCCTCACCCTGCTGTTATGATGCTGCCTCTATGTGGGTAACATGCAGGTTCCATGGATAGCGGTGCTTCGCATGAGACTAGTTGAGGAGTTTATCTATATATTCCTTATATTAGGTAGTGAGTCATTGCTCTAGTCATGTAACACGGGGATTATCTGAACTTTTGCTTTTATGAGATGTTTGTTATGTATTCTCATATATTTTGTATTCGTATGTTGAGATGCTATGTTGATATGGTCGTGGTGTCGATGTATGAATCTTTATGACTTGATTATGTTATGGATTCATTGTTGTTTCATCCAATTATTATAGTATGAGATGTAATCATTGATAGTATCTGAGATATTAAATACTCCGCTGTGAAATGCATAGTTTTATTTTAAAGCATGAAATTCAAATATGTGTTATGAGTATGACCAGGTGCATGTTAATGTTTTTTTTTGGTTTTCCTAAGTATGGAAAATAACACGTGACACCCTTTTATATGCGTGCATTTTATTGTTTTACCTAAAACTATGTGCTATGTATTTGTACTACAGGTGACTGATTGTTGTTGTTTTATGTTGAATGTGTGACATTCTATTTGTTTGTAGGAGATTTTTTATAAATCTGATTTTATATATTTTGTTGGGTAGAAATGGGATGTTACAATCGAAGCCTGGTTTCCTGCTCTGTCTCTGGGTGTGATTCAAGGAAGATACTTTCTGGTACGATGGACAAGGAAGGAGGATTTATGAATAGATTGTATGATCTTGATGGAACCACTTACGATTATTGTAAGGTGCGTATGATGAATTTTATCAAATCCATGGACAACAAGGCTTGGAAGGCTCTGGTTAAAGGGTGGGATCCACCCATGGTTGTAGGTCCTGATGGGAATGCTACTAATATTGTGAAACCTGAAGAAGACTGGAATGATAAGGATGAAAAATCATCAGAAAGGAACTCCAAAGCATTGGATACCTCATTCAATGGAGTAGACAATAATATATTCAGGCTAATTTGTAATTGCATCATTGTCAAGGAAGCGTGGGAGATCCTAAAGACTGCTCATGAAGGAACCTTCAAGGTAAAGATGTCAAGACTTCAACTTCTTACCACTCAGTTTGAAAACTTGAGGATGAAGGAAGATGAAAGTATTAATGACTTTCATGTGAATGTCATTGAAATAGCCAATGCATCGGCGCCCTAGGAGAGAAGATGTCAAAAGCTAGGCTTGTGAGAAAGATCCCCGGATCTCTTCCAAAGAGGTTTGACATGAAGGTGACTACCATTGAAGAAGCTCAAGATATAAACAACTTGAAAGTTGATGAGATTATTGGATCCTTACAAACATTTGAGTTAGGGATTGGTGAGAAATTTGAAAATAATAAGGGCATAGCCTTTGTCTCTAATACTGAGAAGTAGAAAGAAGAGTGTGAGGTGGATACAGAGGAAGAAATGTACAACGCTATTGTGTTACTTGGAAAATAATTCAACAAAGTGCTGAAAAATATATACTAGAAATCAACGTCAAATGTCAGGAACAAGTCATTCAACAAGTCACATGACATCAACAAAAATTAGGATCTTGGTGGGAGAGAAAAAACTACTGACAAATCCAGTCAAGGAAGAGGATTTCAATGCTATGAATGTGAAGGGTTTGATCACATTAGATATGATTTACCGACTTTTCTTAAAAATCAGAAGAAAGGTTTGTCTGCATCTTGGTCAGAAGATGACTCAGACAGTGATAGTGTAGAGGAATCATCCCAGCTAGTATCTGTCATGTCTGGAGTTTGTGATTTAGATTGTGAAATAATTATTGGAGATCTTAATATGGAATACCTTGTTATTTTTTACAGGGAGATGTTTCTTTAAAGTCAAGACAAGGTTCAACTAACAACGAGGCAAGAGAACATTATTGCTCAACTAGAGGCCAAAAAAGAAAAGCAATTGTCTGTTATCTCGAGACTAGAAGCTGAGAAAGAAGAGAACCTATGTGATATCGTCAGTTTAAAGGATGAAGTTCTTCTGCTTAAATCCCAACTGGATAATATGACCAAGTTTATGAGAATGCTTAACAAGAGTTCTGACATGCTAGACAATATTACTAGGTCAGGAAAGATAATTGGAAATGTTCAAAGGGTTGTCTATGTCAATAAATATATGAAGAACAAAGGAAAGAGAACTGAAATGAGTTTTGTCCGTCTAGAAAAATAATTAGAATGAGAGATGTCAGACAAAATGTTCCAACATCAACATGGACAACAGAGAAACCTCTCAGAAAATAATGTCTCTATAGCTCTAGATAAGATAACTATCCCGATTGAGAAGAATGCTCTTAAGATTAAGGATCCTGGTTATGACAATCTAGATGTAAATAATGGAGGAGAAAGGTCTATTGTAAAGTATATCCCCTCAAAGAAAAAACAAGAGATGAGGATGTCGAACAATATTGCTAGTATAATGGAGTTAGAAGTCAACAACAGAGATGCCATTTTTGTGGAAAGTTTGGTCATGTAAAGTTCTCATGCTACAAACTGTATGGATATCCTCTACCTGATTCACATAATAGAAGAAAGTTGGATAAGGTTATAATCATATCTAAGAAGGTTTCCAAGAATAATGTCAGTGGACACATAGTTCACACTCCTTCCAGAGCTTCTACAAGAGAAGATTGGTTTTTTGATAGTGGTTGTTCTAGACACATGATAGGTGTAAAAAATTTCTTGCAAATGTTAAACTACTTTCCTCTAGCTATGTCACCTTTGGAGACAGGTCAAAGGGAGAAATAAAGGTTTATGGAAATATGAACTCCATCGAGTTTCCATATCTTAATAAGGTGTTGTTTATTAAGGGACTGATTGCTAATCTGATAAGCATTAGTCAACTGTGTGACCAAGGTCACCGATTCAACTTTACTACTTCTAAATGTCTGGTCATTAATGAGAAGAATGAAGTGATCATGAAGGGAGTCAGGTCGAAAGAAAATTGTTACTCGTGGATTCCACAAGATACAAGTTGTTCTTCCTCAGACACGATGACAAAGGAAGTTAAGACGAAGTTGCTACATAAAAGGCTTGACTAGTTACTCCTGGAGGATATGAAGAAAATCCAACCAAAGTAATAAGGAAATGGTTTATCCAAACTCTTAAAGATAAACATTGGTGTTGAAGATAAGAAGAAAACTAAGACATCTTCTCAGAAGGTGCATCATCATATTACTTCCAAAAGAATGGAAACTCTTCATATGGCACTGATAGAACTGGAGCGGGTTGACAGTGTTAATAAGAAAAGATATGTTGGTGTACTTGTTGATGATATTTCAAGTACTATCAATGAAAAATATTATAAGTACTTGTAGAAATTACAAATGGGGAGGAATGTAACTGATTCCCTACATTCCTTCATACTGCTATGGTGAAAGTTGTCACAATGTGGAACAAATGATCTCTAGGTTGAGCTGAGTTGAAGAAGGTCATTTCTGAAGTGATGACAAGTAAAGTTAGGGATGTCATTCCTACTATGTATGACAAAGTCAATGATTACAGGAAACGTTTTTATCGAGGAAAAGTGTGGATGATTATCTGAGGGTGATCATATCTGTTGTGTTCCGTGGCTATAGCATACTTCTACACTATTGCTAATGGAAGGTTGTGGGTGCGAAAGATGTCATAATAAATTTTATGACCTTGTTTTTGAGAAGCTCATATTGGTTAATTGCGTTTGAGTAATATTATTTTCTTCAAAAGGAAATTCTATTGTATGAGGACGAGCGACAAAGGTAGAGCACTATTATGAAGAATACATCGTCTACAAGCAATTTATATTGGAGTAATTATGCCATTGTTAGAGCTGGAGTTGGGACATTGTCTCAAAATTTTAAGACTTCATAGGTTGCTGAATTAAACTTTTTAAGCAATGAGGAGGTGATGTTGATGGATTGTTTTTCTCTCTGCGGTTCCTTATTCAAATGTGATTGAAAAACTGGGAGATAGCTTGATCTCTCAATGTCTTTGAAAGTGTTAAAGCCTACAAAGTTCAACTGGTTGTGATGAAGTGTGTTACAAAATGTGTTATGTTGATCATCATGTGTATAGAAAATGTTGCTAAAGGGAAGATATGAAATTGGCGTACTAAAGGTTAAGTGTAGGGTCTAGTGGACTAAATGCCTATATATAGTGTCACGTGATTAGATGTTGCTTTTATTTGGAGAAGTTATATCAGATGTTGTAACATATCTGCAGTTAATGCTTGGGAAGAGAGAATGATGCAATGTTATCAAGGATGACTTTATTTTATTGAAACTATTGTATTGATTGGTTGTGTCATTGCAAACAAGGCTAGGGAGCAACCCTTACAAGTTGAGTATAATCTTCTTGGCTTTCCTTTTATTTTTCTTCTTCTTTTGTATATGTTTAGTCTTCTTTTGGCTAAAAAAAAGGAGAAATGAGAAAAGATTAACATTTGTACGAGGATTAAAATAAGAGTTGTATGTTGTTGCTTCTGCTCTTGGGTGCAACAATTAAGGGGGGTCCATGTTGATTTTTTTTCATGGTCTTGGTTCTATTTGTTTTGGAGGTCTAGAATTTGCTTCTGGTTCTGGAAGAATGTTGTATAGGGAATAGGTGTTTATCATATCATTGCTTTGTGTCTTGTAATATGAGTTTTTGAACACCCATGTGCTATGTGTTATGAGTTCCCATAATTAAAGTTTGCTCCCAAGAGTCATCTCCTTGATTGTACATGAAATTTTCCTGAGACTTAGGGTTAAGAGGTGATTATGAGTTTGAGGGGGAGTATGTTAGTTGGGTTAAGAGGTGATTCTGAGTTTGAGGGGGAGTATGTTGGTTGTTCTTGAAGATGTAGGATTCGTTGTCTGCCCTGGGTGTGTTGTGCAAATACGGAGATATTATTGTCTGATGTATGATGACTTAATAAGTTAAACAAGGTTCATGGCATAGACTATGATGAAGAGTTACCATACATGATGATCTGACATGTTGATAATTTGGTATTCTCTTGTGTGGTGTTTTGAGAAACTTGTATTCACTTGTGTAGTGCGTTGAGAAACTTGTATTCTCTTGTGTGGTGTGTTGAGTAGGTTCCACTAGATGTTGTTCTGATATGTGTGTGTTTGGTTTATGTTCAAACATTGAAATGACTTTTGTTGTGTCTTTGATTGACTGTGTGTTTGAGGTGCTTCTCAAACATGAGCTACGACTAACTTTTTGTGGAAGATGTGCTAAATTTTTTTAGCCAAAATAATCCAAATAGGGAGATTGTTAATTCTCTATTTTTTTATATTGGCATTATGTTTGGTAAGACTAACTTAGTTTAGACATGTTGAATGAAGATGTTTTATCAAGATGATTGCAACATGTCGAATGTGATGTCCTATGAAGGTTCATCCGACATCGTGTTCTATACAGCTGGATTATTCAAGATGTTAGTTTGATTTAGGTGCAGAATATTCTATGAATATTATGAAATCCTATGTGGCGCACAGGTTGAAGATTGAAAGAGATTCAAGTTCTTTTTATGGAGATTTGTTAGTTTCTAATTATAGAGATAATTGAGGAAATTAATAATTTATGTGCTATATTTGTGGAGACGATTCTGCAACGCCTATGTGATATCCAGCTGATGATGTGAAGTCCAAATCTAGTTATAGAAGACTATAAATATAAGGTTTCTTCCCTATTATCATGTAGAACTTACTGTTTGTTTATTAGGGCTTGTGTGCTTACTTGTGTAGGTTTGAAAAATTATGTTCAAATAAAAATTATTTATAAAATCAGAGTTTAAAACAAGTTTGTAAAATAAACAAGGAATAAGCAGCAGAGTAACGAAAATCATAAAGGAAAGAAGCATATACAATGCAACTAAATAAATGACTGAAATGTAAAGAGACCAGGGAAAAGAAATATGTACCAAAGATTTATAGAGTTTCAACATAACCACTTGGCCTACTCCTCTTTCCAATGATTTTTGTTAGAGTTTCCACTAAGATGTGAGCTTTTTAAAAGTTTTTCCTACAAGACTACTTACAAACAGACTGGAGTTTTGTACTGACTATCCTCTAAACAAAACAAATTTGTTAACTATAAATACTTCCCAACCAACAAGATATTTTAATTACGAAGACTTCCCAACCAAACGCGAGATGTTAAACAAAGAACTGGAAACCATGTAAAGGTTTTACTAGGTTAACCTCAACAACTAAATAATAAAGGTAGAGAAAACACAACAAAAGGGGTTCAAATTGAGTTTTTAGAAAATTTTCCTATTTAGAAATTATGATCACTCAAATGATAAAATATATATAATGTAAATGAAGAGTAAAATGACACATTCAATTTATCCAGGTTCACCTTCAACAAGGTTGCTCATGTCCACCCCTCAAGGTGATTTTCCTTAGCCAATGACTTAATCCACTATAACCAAACTGATTACAAATGAAAGGGAAACCACAAGTGACTAACAACCAAGAAATGACACATTCAGTGATCTTGATGGATATAATTTTCATTGACCCCTTGAGAGAGAGAGAGAGAGAGAGAGACATTGTGAGGATAGAAAAGTCCTTTCCTGCATCAACGGTTAGTTCTCAATGCATAGAATAAGGTGTAAGAGTTTAGACAATACAAAATAATATTTTTCATAGCTCGTCACTTTTCAATGTTATCTTTTACCTTTTCTCTAATTAATATTCTTCTAATAAGCTTGTAAATATAGATCCGTTAAGGATAGAAAGGTAATTAGAAATCTAGTTGTTTGTTCCTAATGGTCACAATGATAGTGGTTGACAATACAATACGAAATGATTGTCCTTACGCCACCCTAGAGGGCAGAGGTTACATAGCACTTTTTGTATCTTTTGTACACCATTACACATTAACCATTTTGAACTTCTTCTAATGTTCATAGGCTTCATATAATTTGATTTTTTTGAAGCTTGTTGTAGAAGAATCACTCTTAAGTCTTAGAACCTAAGTCTTGGAGTCTTCAGAACCTATTCCAATAAAACCTTGTCTTCAGAGTCTTTAACACTTGGTCGCAAGAACTTGTTTTTCTTCAGATAATCAGAACTTGTTCAGCAGAACCTTATCTTCGTAATCTTCGAAACTTTGAACATATATAAGCAAAGCTTTAGAAGTCCTCTAAAGCTTAACCACAAAGTTACAATCTGAACCTCTTATACTAACGTTCCTAAGAACTGTGGCATAAGACGAATTCAAGAATCTTGACTTCAACTATAACACGTAACCAAATGTTTTCTTCCAATAGTGTTTATGTTCAAAACTTGATGACATCGCACACTTTGAGACCAGAGTTAGAACATTACAGCATCAACTATACACTAGAACGAAACCATTAGAGTATACAATTGTTCTTTATGATACCATGTAATGTTATCATCAAAATCTTAAGGCTAAATGTAGAAACACTTTTTGTTCTTACAAACAAGAGCTTTTTAATTGGTTTACCTCATAACCAAAACAAAAATCTAACAAGAGAGGTATTGTAACAATACCCCACACCACAATCAAACCACCTCACATGTGAAAATTTACTCTCATAACACTAAGGAAATAGTTATATATATATATATATATATATATATATATATATATATATATATATATATATATATATATATATATATATATATATATATATATATATATATAGAGAGAGAGAGAGAGAGAGAGAGAGAGAGAGAAAGAGATAGAAGAGTTAGAGAAATTATTCAAAATATATTTTCTAGTGTAAATTGAAATGAAGGGAAGCAATTTATTTATAGGATAAGGAATTTCTCAAAAATTGAAACAATCCATGGGGTTTTTTAATACTCGTAATCAATTATGTATATCATATACATAATTTGTTATGTAGTTCAAATATGAAAGGTTTTTAAATGGCCATGTTACTAACCGACTATAAGCCCTAATAATTGATTATGAGGCATTACAAAAAACATAATCGATTAATACTAATGTGCTTGTTGATTATCCAGTGTGAACTACACTCATAAAGGATTATTCGAACTAGTAACCAACTAACTACTTGCAAACAAACATTTTCTAGTGATTTTAAAGAGTAGGTAGGCTTTCCAATCATTCTAAAAATGCATGTGTGACTTTTCTTTGAAGAGTTAATATTATACCTTATATAAATCGATCACTCGACACAGACAAGGTGAGCTTTCACACTTCCTCTTTTTCACAACTCTGAAGATTCAAGATCACGTGCTTCATGCACCATGATTCATCACTTTATTTAGGAGTTGGCATATTCTACCTAATGAGGCTTGGTAAAGCTTCTTGATAAACACTGTCATCAGAGAGATTGCTTGATAAAATATCTGCACTGACTCCACTGGACGTCTCTTAATATTATGTGTTAGCTTAGACATCATGATCTTCTATCACCATAATTTAATCATATCTTCATCATCTGAACACAACACTTATCATCACTAGTTCCACTATTATCTTGCTCTATAGTATAGTACTTAGAGATAAAATCCACAAGAGTAATAAAATTTTTATCTATCTCATTTACATTTTTCTTCTCGTTCTTAAGCTTTTTCTCACGCTTCTCCAAGCAAATGAGCTTTTGCTCATTCTCTTCAAGCTTTCCAAACAAAGTAGTAATATTCAATGACAATAGATCATTATCTTCCTTGATTACAATAACCTTTGGTTGCCACTCCCTATTAAGACATCTCAAAACTATATAAGTAGAAATTTCATTGGAAACATACTTACCAAGTGCACTCAAACGGTTAACAAGATGTGTGAACCACTTTCGCATATCGGCAATGGTATCACCATGCTTCATGTGAAAGATTTCAAACTCTTGGTTCAAAGTATTGATTCTAGCTTGTTTGACCTTATTTATGCCCTAATAGGAAACTTGCAATGAGTCCCACATAGCTTTGGTGATTGTGCAATGGGAAACACTGTAATATTCATCAACTCCTAAAGAGGATATGAGAATATTTTGGGTACAACAACACCATCTGTAATGTTCATGATAATCTAAAAAGGAACATTTTGGATTGCGTTCCATAATTTCATATTAATAGAATTAATATGTACACACATACAATCATTCCAATAACCATAGTTTTCACCATTGAAAATAGGTGCTCTATCATACACCCTTTTAGGTTCAGAAGCCATGATCTAATAAGAACTTCTGAAGCACAAGATAAATCAGTGCTCGTGATACCACTTGTTAGATGATAGGATACGATATAGAGGAGGAATATATCGCAAATGAAATTTCTTATTTAAAAAACTATTTTAAAATTGTTTAACTATGGCGTGCAGAAACAATCCTGAATCAACAAACGTGTATCCCAAACCGTTATCAAAAAGATCAGATATGTGTTAAAGCGATATAATGAATACAATTGATGAGAAAATTAATCAATATATTTTCAACAACAATGTTTGAATAAAACCACCAATAGTAATCGATTTCCAATGAAATATCAAATAAAAATTTAGTTTAGCAATTTATCAAACCCTTGGCGTGCAATCAATTCAAACCAGATTTTTCTTTGATTTTGTTGGTATGAGAAACCAATTGCACTCTTATAGATTACAATAAAATCAACAACAAAATTGAAATAATAGACAAATAAGTTATCTCAATGTATCTATTGCACAATAAATTATTTCACAATTTGCAAGTAAATGTAAATGAGAGAGAGAGAGAGAGAGAGAGAGAGAGAGAGAGAGAGAGAGAGAAGAATGTTTTTAGGCAGATCACTAATTGACCTTGTTATGAGCATGTCTACCCCCAATTCCAATGGAATTAAGATAATGAAAAATAACCTTTGCAAGTGTAGTTTACAAGAGAAAAAAAATTAGCAATCCAACCCTCAAAACCCTATGTTTTATGTTGATCTTATCTACTTCTCTCCCCTTGATCATGAGCTCGATCATGTAACCCAATACTTCCAATTTAATCCTTCGGCTACTGCTACTCCTTTGATAGAACCCTCGTTATTCAAAGCTTTCACTCAGCTGAATCCAGATTGCAAATTTATTATGACCCAAGATTACCAAAGTGATCCTCTGCTTACCATTATTCCTTTGACAAACCCCCCGTTAAGCTTTCAGTTTACTGAATCAAATTTCACAATCTTCTGAAAAACTCCCAAATCAATCCTTGATCTTGGAATAAAACCCCAAATGTATTTATCTTGAAACCCCAAATAATTTCCAACCCAATTGATTATAAATAATCCTAATTGGACCTTATCAAAATATTTGAAGATCATACAACGGAAATGATTATGTGTAGTTTTTGTATGTATGTAATGAGATGGGATGAAGATGATAAAAATACTTTGTATATTTATGGTTTAAATCACTTAGAAATGATTCATAAATGAATATACATGAAATTCTAGTATGCAGATGTCAGATGTCCTATGAGATGTTTGTTGATGTAGTAAAGCGGCAAGCAAAAATAAGTATTTTTATAAGGTGATATATAGTTTATATTGTATCGTATCCAAAGAGATTAGAGCTACTGAACTTCCATTCGACAATTTCTCTCGTTTATGATTTTGGTTTTGAATGAGTTGGTTTGTATAGAAAGGGTAAAAACTATTGATAAGAAAATAAAATCATTCTTCAAAGGGGAAACTTAACCGACATGCATATAATCTACTCATCACAGACTTAAACCTATCAACTAGTTATACTTAACCTACAATACTCATCAATTTCATTATGTATCAACCACAACACCCACTGTATCACCTCGATGGTGATCTCTCAACCAACCTTAACAACACAAAAGTCAACCGTGCTACTCGCATCAACAATCTCTCAGAACGACACAAACAACATAGAGGCATTAATCATAGACACCCAAGTGAATAATATCACTAAATCTATCTCTAAAATCTAGACACTATTATACGATCACCCTAGATAAGAATTCGAGCAGTATATGTCTATAGCGACCCAAACCCCAAAGCACATAGCAAAAATCCAGGATAATAATCGACTAAGATTTGTAAATAAAGCTTTATACAACGCCAAGGGTGAAAAATATACATGAGTTAAAAGTAAATAGATATACAAAACTATAAAAAAAAAAATACACAAAGAAGATGAGAAATAAACTAGAAATCTCCTAGTTTGTCAACGCTGATCGATGAGCAATCCACCCCGGATCATCCGTGTTCAAGATTCATAGTTATTTTCTAAGCTAAACCTAAGAGAAAATTAGAATGATGAAGTTTGGGAACAAATACCCCAAAAACCATCCCTAAAAATTTTTTTTACAACCAAAATACAAAATTGGATCAAACAAACATCACCCAACGCTTAAAACCACCGCCCAGCGCAAGCCTCAAGTCTCAACCAGTGATACACATGTGAGGATAAGACAGAAGTATCGGGATTTTTATCATTTCGCTTCACTCCTACCTCGACTGATGCTTGGCACGCCCTGTCATCGCCCAATGCTCAGCTTGGCGCTCAACACAGGTGACAAAAACTACATTTTTTCTACTGCTTTTCTTGGCTTCCTTTCTTTGTCTTCTTCCTTCAATGCACAAATGCACATCTTGGATCTCTTTTGGGAATTTATTCTCAATGCTTCAATAATGCTCAAATACCTACAAAAAGAATGAAAAATTAATCAACAAGTACATTATGTTTACAAAATTCCATTATATGTATTCACAACAAAAGTCAGGTTTATTCAATCAATATTATCAACAAATAGTCAATAAGTGTAACAAAAAGTATATACATAATAACTAATTTTTTGCACTTATCAAATTCTCCGCAGCTTGAAACATTTTTTGTCCTCAAACAACTCAAAGAAGCAAAAGATATATACCAAAGAATCATGAATCAAAGAGTTTGAAAAATGAAAATAAATGTATGGTTTAGGCAAAAACACACACGCAAAGTACATGCTTACCACAACCCTACAATGACAACATGCAAATGAAATGAATCCTAAGTACAAAAATCATACTAAATATTATAAAATAATACATGCTCAATCATGAATCACAACTAGGAAAAAATCATCGGAAGATGAAAAAAACACAAAGATGAGGATTTGACACTCATCCACAATCTTGAAAACAATATACTAAATTATGCATTCATCCAAAAATTTACATTGAACATACAAAAACAAGAATCACAAGGGCTTTTCAAGGACTTAATGTGGCTTGGTTAACAAACAAGTGATAATTCTTAAAGCAAATCGAAACAAAAATTTTCCTAAACCTAAGGGAGAGATCAACTCATAAAGTTTCAAACAGAAAATTCCAATCAACTTCTTCTTTCATCCCAAGTTTTACACCAATCACATCGCTTTTTAGCACAACATTATTCCATACCTTTTTTTGGTTTTTGTTTTTCAAAGTTTTTTTCAATTTTTTCTTTCTTTTTCTTTTTCATTTCTTTCTCTTTTTCTTTTTTTCTTCTTTCATAACCGCATAGCAACCAAAAACATACATGAGCAAACTTTTCCCTCTCCAACTTGAATTTAATCAACATCATAATGTGAATGCTCTATACTTTCTAAGGCAAAGTAAAAATCCAAACCAAAAATCATGGTTGAGATTTCAAGAAAACAAAGAATCAAAATCCATCCAAAAATAATAAACTAGTACTCAAGTTTAAAAGCAATATGGATAATGACTAAAAGGCTCGAATGAGGATACAAATGCTCACACACTCACAAGGTGAATTGACTATTTGGTTAGGTAGTTGTGCTCAAAATCAAACAAAATTCCTTGATCACTTTCATGCTTTCATACAATCAACAAAAATAAAAGATTAAACATAATGAAATTCAGTTAAAACAAGAATTGTGGTCTCCAGCATATATGAACAATGGAAAGCTACCTCACATTTGGGGGTAAAAAGGGAACTAAACTGATTTAATCAAAAAGCAAGTAATGTAAAATAATGAATTGCATGGAATTTGTACGAATGAAAAGTTTCCTAATCGTGTTATGCTATAAAAAAAGATAAATGAGTATCAGGCGTGTACCACCTTCAAAACAATATCATTACCATACATCCCAAAGTTGAAACAATCATACTTGGAAAATCACCTTACGCGACTTCAAATCATTAGACCAAAATTAGATTCCAACCAACAACAAAAGAACTAAAATAACTAAACGACCGGGTGAAATTGAACTAACCAAGTTGATAAATAAATATTTACAATTTCAAAGCGGATCCGATTTCAACTTGTTTAAAAAGAAATCACCATAATACCTAAACTAAAATAATGAAAAACAATAAAAACAATAAAACGTGCTTGTTTTACTTTGTAAGCTCGATGACTGTTATTTATACACACTTCTCCAAGTTGCCTGTTTACACGGTTAGTGCTCACCGACGGTGAAACCTAACCAAACACTTTAGCAAACGTGAAGAGAAACAAAAATATACAAGTATATGTACAAGTATTCATACACAAGTTCATGCACAAATTCTATACAACATATACATTAATTACAAAACGCAAAAACAAAGAAACTGTCATGATACAATCCAATAAAAACACCAATCCCCGACAACGACGCCATTTTAATGATGCGGTAAAGCGGTAATAAAAAGTAAGTATTTTATAGGGTGATATATAGGTTATATTGCATCGTCTCCACAAGGATTAGTGCTATTGAATTTCCATTCGACAATTACTCTCGTTTATGAGTTTGGTTTTGAATGGGTTGGTTTGTATAGAAAGGGTAAAAACTATTTACAAGAAAATAAAATCATTCTTTAAAGGGGAAACTTATCTGAAATGCATATAATCTACTCCTCAAATACTTAAATCTATCAACCAATTATACTCAACCTATAATACTCATCAATTTCATCATGTATCAACCACAACACCCATTGTATCACCTCGGTGGCGATCTCTCAATCAAACTTAACAACACATAAGTCAATCGTGCTACTCGCATAAATGATATCTCACAATTAAATAACCCACATAGAGGAATTAATCATAGACACCCAAGTGAATAATAGCACTAAATCTATCTCCAGAATATAGACACTATTAGACGATCATCCTAGATAAGAATTCGAGCAGTATATGTCTATAGCAACCCAACCCCCAAAGCTCAGAGCTAAAATATAGGATAATAATTGACAAATATTTGTAAAGAAAGCTTTATACAATGCCAAGGACGACAAATATACATGATTTGAAAGTAAATACATATAAAAAACCCAACAAATAAATAATACACAAAGAAGAAGAGAAATAAATCAGAAATATCTCAGTTTGTCAGCATCGATTGATGAGTAATCGACCCCAGATCACCCGTGTGCAAGCTTCATAGTTATTTTCTAAGCTAAACCTAAGGGAAAATGAGGATGATGAAGTTTGGGAATAAATACCCCAAAAACCATACCTAAGAATCTATTGTTACAACCTAAATACAAATTATGTCAGCCACACATCGCCTAGCGCTCAAAACCACCGCCCGACGCTGGCCTCAAGTCTCTCCTAGCACTACACACGCGAGGCAAAGACAGAAGCATCAGGATTTTTATCATTTCGCTTCACTCCTACCTCGCACGATGCTCAGCTCACCCTGTCATCGCTCAATGCTCAGCCTAACGCTCAACGCAGGTGACAAAAACTGCATTTTTTCTATTGCTTTTCCTGGTTTCCTTTCTTTGTCTTCTTCCTTCAATGAAAAAATGAACATCTTGGAGCTCCTTTTGGACTTTTTTCTCAATGCTCCAATAATGCTCAAATACCTACAAAAAGAATGAAAAATTTATCAGCCGGTACATTCTGTATACAAAATGCAATTAAACGTATTTACAATAAAAGTCAGGTTTATTCAACCGATATTATCAACAAAGAGTCGATAAAAGAAACAAAAATTATATACATAATAACTATATTTTTGCACTTATCAAACTCTCCCCAGCTTGAAACATTGTTTATCCTCAAACAAAATCAAATAACTTAAAGAAGCAAAAGTAATCTACCAAAGAATCATGAATCAACAAGTTTGAAAAATGAAAATAAATGTATAATTTAAGCAAAAACACACACGCAAAGAAGTACATACTTACCACAATCCTACAATGACAACATGTAAACGAAATGAATCCTAAGTACAAAAGTCATACTAAATATTCTAAAACAATACATGCTAAATTATGAATCACTCCTAGCAAAAATTTATCGGTAAATGAAAACACACAAAGATGAGGATTTGACACTCATCCACAATCTTGAAAACAATATAATAAATTATGCATTCATCCAAAAATTCACATTGAACATACAAAAAAAAGAATCACAATGGATTTTCAAGGGCGTAACATGGCTTGGTTAACAAACAAGTGACAATTTTTAAAGCTAATCGAAACAAAAACTTGCCTAAACCTAAGAGAGTAATCGACTCACAAAGTTTCAAACAGGAAATTTCAACCAACTTCTTCTTTCATCCCAAGTTTTACACAAACTCACATCTCTTATTAGCACAACCTTATTCCATAATTTTTTTTGTTTTTGTTTTTCAATTTCTTTCTTTCTTTTTTTTCTTCATTCACAACTGCTTAGCAACCAAAAACATATGTGAGAAAACATTTATCTTCCCAACTTGAATTCAACAAACATCATAATGTGAATGCTCCATACTTTCTAAGGCAAGGTAAAAATCCAAACCATAAATCATGGTTGAGGTTTCAAGAAAACAAAGAATCAAAATCCATCCAAAAATAATAAAATAATACTCAAGTTTAAAAGCAATATGGATAATGACTAAAAGGCTCGAATGGGGTTACAAATGCTCACACACTCACGAAGTGAATTGACTATTTGGTTAGGTAGTTGTGCTCAAAATCGAACAAATTTCCTTAATCATTTTCATGCTTTCATACAATCAACAAAAATAAAAGATTAAACATAATGAAATCTAGTTAAAACAAGAATTGTGATCTCCAGCATATCTGAACAATGGAAAAATTCCTCACATTTGAGGGAAAAAGGGAACTAAAATAATTCAATCAAAAAGCAAGTAATGTAAAATAATGAATTGCTTGGACTTTTTACGAATGAAAATTTTCCTAATCGTGTAATGTTATAGAAAAAGATAAACGAGTATTAGGCGTGTACCAACTTCAAAACAATATCATTTCCATACATCCGAAAGTAGAAACAATCAAACTTGGAAAATCACCTTACGCGAATTTAAATCGTCTGACCAAAATTGGAGTCCAAACAACAACAAAATAATTAAAACAACTAAATGACTGGGTGAAATTGAACTAAACAAGTTGATAAGTGAATATTTACAATTTCAAAGTTGGTCCGATTTCAACTTGTTTAAATAGAAATCACCATACTACCTAAACTAAATAACGAAAAACAATAAAAAGACTAAAAACAATAAAACATGCTTTTTTTACGTCATAATCTCGACCAATGTTATTTATACACACTTCTTCGAGTTGCCTCTTTACATGGTTAGCGCTCACCGACGACGAAACCTAAGCAAACACTTTAGAAAACATGAAGAGAAACAAAAATATACAAGTAAATGTACAAGTATTCATACACAAGTTCATGCAAAAATTCTATACAACATATGCGTTAGTTATAAAACTCAAAAACAAAGAAACTGTCGTGATACGATCCAATAAAAACACTAATCCCCATCAACTACACCATTGTGCGGATGTGGTAAACCGACAATAAAAAGTAAGTCTTTTTATAGGGCGATATATAGGTTATATTGTATCATCTCCACAAGGATTAGTAATATTGAATTTCCATTCAACAATTTATCTTGTTTATGAGTTTGGTTTTGAATGGTTTGGTTTGTGTTAAAAGGGTAAAAATTGACAAGAAAATAAATTCATTCTTCAAAGGGAAAACTTATCTGACATGCATATAGACTACTCCTCATAGACTTAAACCTATCGACCAATGATACTCAACTTATAATACTCATCAGTGTCATCACGTATAAACCACAAATCACAGACACCCAAGTGAATAATAGCACTAAATTTATCTTCAGAACCTAGAACTATTAGAAGATCACCCTAGATAAGAATTTGAGCAATATATGTTTATAACAACCCAAACCCCAAAGCACAAAGCAAAAATCCAGGATAATAATCAAAAAAGATTTGTGCAAGCTTTATACAACGCCAAGGGCGACAAATATACATGAGTTCAAAGTAAATACATATACAAAACCCAACAAATAAAGAATACACAGAGAAAAAGTGAAATAAACAATAAATCTCCTGGCTTGTCAGCACCGATCGATGAGCAATCCACCCCGGATAATCCGTGTACAAGCTTCATAGTTGTTTTCTAAGCTAAACCTAAGGAATAATGTGGATGATGGAGTTTGGGAACAAAAATACCCCAAAAATCATCCCTAAAAATCTTTTTTTACAACTAAATACAAAATTTGATCAGACATGCATCGCCTAGCGCTCAAAACCACCACCGGGCGCTGCCTTTTATTCATCCACTCATCATGTGCCACACAAGAAATTGACCAAAAATATCTACCACCACTCATCGTTCAAAACCACTGCCTGGCGTTGGCCTTAAGTCCCGTCCATCGCTACACACGCGAGGCCAAGATAGAAGCATAGAGATTTTTATCATTTTGCTTCACTCCTGCCTCGTCTGGCACCCCGCCTCGTGCTTAGATTTCCCTGTCACCGCCTAGCGCTTAGCCTGGCGTTCATCGTAAGTGACAAAAATTGCATTTTTTCTGCTGCTTTTCTTGGCTTCTTTCTTTTCATTCTTCCTTCAATGAACAAATGCACATCTTGGAGCTCCTTTTGGACTTTATTCTCATTGCTCCAATAATTCTCAAATATATCCAAAAAGAATGGAAAATTAATCAACCAGTATATTATGTACACAAAACGTATTTACAACTAAAATTGGGTTTATTCAACCGATATTATCAACAAAGAGTCGATAAGTGCAACAAAAAGTCTATACAAAATAACTAAATTTTTGCACTTATCAATGTCGAGACACTAATATCTGGTTGAAACAAAATGAGCAGTATAGAACACATGACAATTAAGGGTATAGAAAATAAAGGAACACACATAATTATTTACCCAATTCAGTGCAACATCACCTACATCTGGAGGCTACCAAGCCAGGAAGGGAATCCACTAGATAATATCAATTCAAAGCTAAACTCTCTCATTTACAACTTATCACTTAATCACTACCCGTGCTATACTTCTATATAGGAACTCCTAGATATGAGACCCCTCTCACTTCTCTTCAGTCACAAACAGTGACAATACCACAATTCAAAAGAACTAGAAGACAAACTTCAAGAACACACAATAACTCAATACTTAGAAGCTTAAAAGTGATTGACAATAGTTACAACTTAACTAACAGTCCAATTCAAGTATCAAACAATACAAGAGTGGCTCACAATTAACAATGGAATACAAAACCTAAAGGCTCAATAAAAGTTGTAATACGTTCCACACTAACATTAGGTTTGCAACCTTCTATTTGAAACAATCTTCTAGACGGGATTTTGGGCTTCAAAAAACACAGTAGGCCAACTGCTAAATATCTGTAGAATCTGCTGCATAAAAATAGGACTTCAATCATATGTTTCCTAAATTATCTCCATAATTAGAAACTAAGAATACTCCTTGAATTTAGCTTGAGTATCTTATTCCTTAAATTGAGCACCACATATGATAACATAATATTCTCAAAATATTCTGCATCTGTAACAAACGAAAGTAATCTAATTGTCCAGCTGATCCCAATCACGATGTCGAATGATTCTTCATAGAACATCTTTATTCGACATTTTTCTCCGTATGATAGAACATCTTAGTTCAACATCTCTAATTTCTCCATCTTGGACACCACATAAGATTACTTAAGATTATCAGAATATTTAGTAATTTAAGTCACCTGTATCCAAACAGTAGCATACCATATGTCTTGCTCTTCTAGTTAGGACACTACGTTCGACATGTTGAAACTGCCAGTTGAAACATCTTGTTCAACATCTTTCTGCTAAGTTAGTTTTACCAAACATAATGCTAATCACAAAAATAATATATATATATATATATATATATATATATATATATATATATAGGTGCGTGTGTGTAAAAGAAAACAAAAAAAACACGTTTTCAAAATTACACATTTGGACATTTTAAAATTGTGGGAGTCGACCCATTCAATGAGGGAGTTGACTCACAAGGGAAAGGGAGTCGACCCATGCTGCCTGGCAGTCGACTCCAATACTTTCAATGGGAGTCGAATCCTTAATGATGTGTGTCGACTCAAAAGAATTGTTTATCGACTACTTCTTGACAGAGATTTTTTTTTTCATTTTGCATTAGAGGGAGTCGTCTCCTAACACGTATGAGTCGACTATAAGCATGTCTTTTATGAAAATCGATATATTTGACATTTTTGACATTTTTTACTTGTCCAAATGCTTTTTACTTGTTCCCTAACTTTCCTAAAATGAAAATGAAACCTAGACATAGAAAGATAAGGTCCAATGAACAAATAATACATATTTTCCAATTTTAACATCATTCAAAATATCTAAGAGAGGGTATTATTCTCACATACTCTCCATTTTTATGATGGAAAAATATATGTCGTATTTGTAGTCCATGATCATATCTCCTCCTGATTATATGCATCTCCTCCTTTAGTATTTGCAAAACTAGACGATGTTCTTTGTTCTTGCATAGCTTCTCTCCCTTTGACAACATTAAAAAGCTAAAAAGGCCACAAAACATAAAAAGCACTAAGTACAAAACACAATCATATATATACCACTCAGAGCGTTGCAATGATAAATTTGATCAACTATAGAAACAAAAGAAAATAATGGCGTTAAATTGAAAATTCCTAATCATAAATAACCACATAAGCATAAATATGAACCAAACTTGAAAACTCGATTTTTCATGCAATAGATATAAATAACATGCCCAGGCAAAATATCATCAACATTGATTCAATTTTGAAGAATTTTACATTTTTGAAATAAATATGATGATGAAACACAAAAAATTAAAACATGATGTCACTATAAACATATGGGTTGAAAACAATCATAGGTCAACAACCAAATTTTTGAAAATGAACAGTCATGGGATTGCATCATTCACCAAATATATCACATAAACACACAATCAAAATTTAAGTGACATAGATAAGAAATTCATAAAATAAACCATTACAAAACAAAGAGATAAGTGAAACGATATTACCTCATCGGACAAAAGACGGAGGAAGCACTTAGAGGACATGGAACTTTTGAACAAAAGTTGAAACAACTGTAAGTGTGCCTTAAAACTTTTAGACTTCAACGTTATTACCACTTTCATCTTTGTCTAAGTTCCCATTTATGGGCATTGGAGTGTCAAAAGACACATAAACATCCATTCTTTGAGTTGTCTTAGAGTTTGTAATCACGTTTGGTGATGTCTCCAAGAATTGTCGATTTGATACAAGAAGATCACCCATTTCAATTAGACTTTCATGCTTCTCATTTTCAGGATCATCTTCCTCCCCCTCAGGTTTCACCACTCCAGACTGATAGTTCCTTATTTGGTGTCATTGAGTATGTCTTCTGAAGAAACATCTGCAAAATGAGAAGTAATACATTTCCCAACATTTCTAGGATAAAATTCATCAAAAGAGACGTGCTAGCATATGAAGCTTTATGTGTCAATTGCCTAACCTAAACATGGCGTAAGAGGGTAAAGTGAAGTGAAATAGATGAAGAGATTTACAATTCAGTAGCAAAGGCACAAAGAACTTATCATCACCATATATTCATACTTGAGAAAAATTCACACAAAATCTCATAAGGAACGAATCACAAATAACCCTAAGTGGATATTAGTCATCATGCTATCAAGCAAAACAAGTTGAAAGATAAGGGATATGGGAAGAGGGAGATACAAGTATAGCATGTTATTTAATTAGCATAAATCTCAAGAGCATAGATAAGTTCAAATAAGAATTGAGTTCAAGGTATAAGCACCAAAGCACACAAACATCAAGCAAAATTGACAAAAAAGGTGAACTATTCCTAACATGGAAATATCAACAACTAGACATGTAATTAGGAACATAGACAAGTGAATTCAGATGCTTATATATAGTATCATTGCACATGGAAGACCTATAGACATCACTAAGGCATCATACACATGCATTCTCAAAGATTGAGACAAGAAGAAATCAAAACAAGACCCTAAACATCCTTCTAATGGCATATAAGCATCAAATAAAGTAAAGGAAAAAAGGAATCATGGAAATAAGGTATCTAACCACCCAATTCAGAATAAAAAGACATGTAATATCAATCACATAGGCATTATAAGCATCAAGAAGAGATAACATGATAAACTTAAGTAAAGGCACCAAAGATAGGTAAGCATACATGAGAAACTTCACCAATTGTGAACACAACCAAATAAGTATGAAATGTGCTATAAAATTAAGTAATAAGGCTTTACCACATGGTATATTAAGCAAGTATAAGTGAGAAGCACGACCCCAAATGATTGCACAAATGCACCTCTAATCAAACCACAAAGCAATCATTCAAACACTTAGGGATGCATTGAATCACTCAAGAAAAATAGTTAGAGCCTTAAAAAATAACTTAAAAATCATAAAAGTGTTATGAATTCAGAGACTAATAAGTTTTCTAAAATGTGCCTAAAGAAAGTGCACAAAATTGCTCAAACAATATCAATCGTTAAGCAAAACCAAGTTCAAACATAATCACACAAATCAAACTTCAAAAGAGATTCAAACATGAGCTAAAATTAATGGAAAAAAAAAATCAAATTTTCATTTAAAGGACCTATATACATGTGCCTACATGTGTACAAAAATTGGGATCAAGAATCAAAGGGAAAGGTCAACAATCAAACCCTAATTCAAAAGACTAGGTCCAAGAAACACCTTTTATAATTATTTTAAATTAAAATATAGAAATAATTGGGAAAAAAATTAATAAGACTTAAAAGTACTAGGAAAGTATTTTTGTGGAATTTTTGGACTAAACGAACAATTAAAATAAAATTGAAAGTGAAAAGTTTAAACAAATCAAGGGGTGTAAAGTTGAAAAATCAGAATGAACTAAAAATAGTTGAATAGCGAATTGGTGGCGAGCGGAAAATAAAGAGAGTCAAGGCCAGAGCACATTAGCCCATAAACTGAAGTAGATATCAACCGCAACAAATAGATCTCCAAACAAAGTCTCAAGTCATGCATATAAACTGAATTCTTAAAACTCCAAACATCACATACGTGGCTATTCAAGCAATTGTGACTTGTGAGCCTAACTCTAACCTCTGCGCGTGCACATAGCATTTAGGTGCAGTGTATGATTATTAATTCATGCATGTGTGAGTGAATGAGGAGCATGCGGGGTTTATAGAGTGTGAGGAATGAGATGGAGTGGTGGAGAAGTTTGTTGGAGGTTTTTTTTTGGAAAAACTGAAAAGTGGGGGAAGTGTCATAAGCTTGCGTTTTGTGTGTGCTAAAGGGTGTTGATGCTTCATTTTGGAGAGTGAAAGAAGTGTGATGAGAGAGGGAAAAGGAATGGTACGAGAGTGTGAGTGGAGAGGCTTGTACAAACTTCTTTTCAAATTTCCACTTTTGTCCATACATTCCAAATGCATTCATGCATGATGCAAGCCTTGCTTGGGCTTTTTAAGTAATGAGAAAATGGTGTTATGTGTGCATTGTGATATATGTGAGGCTCAAAACCAACCCAAACGAATTACAATCCGAACTGAAACAAAAGAATAACACTTCAGGGGTTCTGGAGGGTGCTCGGGAGGAGCGGTCGCATAGGACTCCGATTTTTTAGGAGCACTGAAATATTTTTTTTATTATATATATATATATGAAGTTGACTTTTTATTTAATACATATGACTTATAAATTTGGTAAAAAAATTATGAATTTAGAAAAAGGACACCAAATTTATAATTTCGACAGAGCATTCAAAATCTCAAGAACGATCCTGTAACACTTGAATAAAAAATGAAATTGTGTTCATCGTACTTCCTTGCCACAATCATAACCTCATGATCCTTGCACCAAAAGTTACAAACTTTTGCTCAAAAGAAAGAGGGGAAGAAGATCTACAATATTTATGCCAGAAAGATTTTGAAATAGGGCTTGGAAGATCATGTATGAAGCCATAGAAGTTGGTAGCTCACAATTGATCCAATACTTAGAAATTATCTCTAAGTACAAGCAAAAATACATTTTTGACATCTCAACATTGATCAATGATAAACTGATATTCCTTGCACCAAATAGAGAAAGCTTGTGATCAATGGAAAGGGAAATAATCAATCTACAACTTTCATGTTGGTTGTGTCTTGAATTTATGCTTGAATCATGGAAAATTTTCTTATAAGTCAACTGAACCAAAAAGATCAAACACCTTGAATCTTTACCAAGTATGGAAAATCCAAATGTTAATGATCCCCCTATAGCTTGGAATAAGATAATCGGTAGCTTTTTGATCAAAGCGAGTTTCACAAAGTGTGTCTCCGAACACGGAGTGTATGTAAATGATGGGAACAATGTCATTCAAATCATTGTATGCCTTTATGTAAATGACTTACTAATTACAGGAGCAAACGCAGCTAAGGTAATGAAAGTCAAATCGAAACTAATGTAGGAATTTGAAATTCCTGACTTAAGGAATCTTTCATATTTCCTAGGGATGGAATTCAAAGACACTAAAGAAGGAGTATTTTTGCATCAAACGAAGTATTCCCAAGATATACTAAAAAGGTTCAATATGAGCAACTATAATGCAGCTTCCACTCAGTTAGAAACTGGAGTAAAATTGAAAAAGGAAACGAATGATGAATTTGTAAGTTCGACACTATACAAATATTTAGATCCTTGAGGTATCTTTGCAATACTAGACCCGACATTTGTCATAGTATCAAATTGTTGAGTCGATTTATGGAGAAACCTTAAGAGTGTCATCTCATTGCAGTAAAGAGGGTGTTAAGATACATAAAGGGAAAAATTTATCATGGTGTGATGTTGCCAAGGAAGTTGAAGAACAAAACATATATAGAAGTCTATGGATACACTGATTCATATTTCAGTGGAGATAAAGACGAAAAGAAACGTACTGCATACTACATTTTCATCATCGAAGGTGCTCCAATCTCTTGGAGCTCAAGGAAGAAAAACATTGTGGCTTTGTCATCATGTGAAAAGGAAAATGTAGTTGCATCATACGGTGCATGCCAAGCAGCATGGATCAAAATGATGCTTGAAGAACTCAAGATAATGAAACCTAAGAAGATGAAGTTGTTTGTCGACATCAAGTCAGCTATCGACCTAGCGAATCACCCAGTGTGTCATGGTCGAAGTAAACACATAGAAATGAGGTATTATTTTCTGAGGGATAAGTTAACAAAGTGAATCTAGAACTAAATCATTGCAAGACAGAAGTACAACTAATTGACATATTCATTAAACCGTTGAAGAAAGTTAGATTCAACGAGTTAACGAGAAGCATCATAATGAGAAGTCTCAAAAACATGAATTAGGGGGTGTGTTAGACCACTACAAGAAAAAGCAATATTTGTCAGGGGATTATCCCCTCACAAATATGTAAATTGCGAGGGGACAGCTCCCCTAGAAAAACAAGGGGTCGCAAAACAATTGGCGAGGAGTTAAATACTTCGCTATTTATCGAGGGGACAATCCCCTCGCTAATTGCCAACTATAAATAAAGCACACAAACATATAGTCAGTTGGCGCAGGCTAGGTGTACAAACATGTCTACAATACGTCAGACTTTTTGCCAGGGGACAATCCGCTCGCAAAATGCAATAATGATGACATCTACACAGGAGTTTATCCCCTGACAAATTGCAGAATAATTTTTAAAAAACAAATTAAATTAGACCAAAAATAAAATAAATAATAATAATAGAATAATTATATATAATTAATATAAATTTATATAATAATATAAATTTAAAATATAATAAAAATTCATCAAAATTATAATAAAAGATTTAAGTTCAACATACTTAAAATAATATATCATACAAATTAAAAAAAAACTCCAAATATTCAACATAACTATAGAATTACTCTTCATTTTGTTCTCCTTGCTCTTCTTCTTCAACAACTCCTTCATTATCATTAGTTCCTCCAAATCCACCACCAGAATTTTGTGAAGCAAAAAATTGATCAAATCTTAGAACCCGCTCATTTGCAATCCGCATTGCTTCTTGATACTCTTGTGCTTGCCTCCTCATTTCTTCCGGCAACTCAATTTCCCTTCATTGCATTTCTTGTTGCATCTATAATTGTTTTTTCTTCATCTCTTCAATTTCTGCATTTCTTGCTGCAACTTGTTGTGCTGCCTCAGTATTAGCCAAATTTCTCACAGTTTCAAGCATTTTGGCGGTTAAGATAGGTTGGGCTGATGTTCCTTCACCATCAGCAAGTCTCTTTCTGAAACACCTATCACGCCGCTTTATAGTTTTGGCGTAACCTCCAGCACCATACACTCTCCCATTTTTCTTCTTTCCACCTGCAGTATCATACCATGTACTAAAAGCCAAACTAGGATCAACAGGATATCCTGATTGTGGTTAAGCTAATTCAGGGTGATTTGATAACTTTATGACAAATTGTCTATCAAACTCCTCCTATAAAAATAAATAAATTTTATAATGATTAGAATAAGTTAGATACATATAAAAGAAATAAATAAAATATTTTTAATATAAGAAAAACTTACTTGGGTGTTTCTTGAGCGGTCGTCAATAAACTCTCTATTTCTCTTGAGATGAGTCTCCAAATAGAGCTCACTAAGAAGTGGATTTTTACCCAACTCCTCACGCTAATTAAAAAAGTGAAAAATAATTAATTATTTATAGAATCAAAATGATAAATTAATTAAAAAATAAATAAATTTACGTACTATCCTTCGTGCAACTTCAGCAACACTTATACTACCGTCTGTGTAATTGTAGCCACCAACTTCAGATGCTCTATTTTTCTTTGCCTTTTCAGATATTTCCTTAAATTTTTCAGAATTCCAATGGGCAATAAGCTGCTCAAATATATCTTGACTTATCCAACGTGGACGTTGCTGTTTTTTCTTCCATTTCAGTCTGACATTTCTCATGGTGTCTGAAAACCGGACACCACATTTTGAGTTAAAATTTTCTTTAATTGCGACCTCATCTCTAACATCCCAAATACATTGCTCCTACATTGTTGTATGAATTCAAAAACATGCAATAAAATATAATGATGATTAATATCTCAAAAAAATATAAAGAAAATGTCACAATAAATCAATTATACCAGAAATGCCTTAAACCATTCTAGTCTTTCATCATCATCTACAGTTTTATAATTCGGCCAAAATTTTGTATACTTCTCTTTAATAATGGATGTGATGATCGATACTGTCTGATGTGAGGGCAAGATTCTAAACAACAAAAAACTTGTGTTAGAATTAACTAAATAAAATTCAAATTTTAAATAAAATATAAAACATATATAAACACTTACAATCCAGAATCGGGCCAGATGACAAGTCTGCCTTGGTGGTATTTAATTTTTTGCTGATCATTTTTTTTCAAGATGCGCTCACTCCTTGTTTGCTCATCAGTATTGGTATCTCCATGAGCACTAGTATCTCCATGAGCACTGGTATTGCCAGGAGCATCCTCAGAAGGCATGGGTACGGGCATGCTAGATCCACCTAACTCCATATCAATGGGTAATGATTGGGGCATGTTGGGTCCACTCGACTGCATGAATGCCATAGGATAATATGCGCTGGGTCCAGTTGAAACATATGGTGTGTAATTATCCTAAATATCCATACTCTAATTAAACATATATCTTTATAATGTCATACCTTATAAACATATATTTTTATAATGTCATACCTTATATTTTTACAATGTATCTACGCTATATTTCTACATATATTTTTACAAGATATTGTACAAAAAAATTTTTAAATAAATATATTTTACTTGATTGTTTCCTAAAATACTATGATGTTTTTATATACATCTATTTTTTAGTCATAAACATATATTTTTAATCCTAAACATAAATTGTCTTCTTTCAATTTAAAAATATATAAAATATTTATTTAAGTAATAAGTATACTTTTTATATAAAAATTTATAACTTTTAGAAGTATTTCAAAAAATTATGTTTAGTCCTATAATTTTTAAACATTATACATATTTCAAAAAATTATGCCTGTTTTTCAAAAAAATTATGTATACACTATTATACATCATATAATGTATATTTATCTCCTTATTAAAAAAAAATTAGTTCCATAATTTTTAAACATTATACATATTTCAAAAAATTATGTTTACTAATTTATTCATAAACATTTACATATTTCAAAAAATTATATTTACTCAATTATTCATAAACATTAACAAATTTTAAATATATATACTATTAATCATAAAATATATATTTTTAGAAAATATTTGAAAAATTCAAACACATTTTAAAAAAATAACATATATGAAAATTATACATATTGTTTGTTTACTCAATATATTCTAATAAATACTGATTTTTTAAAGAATTAATTATAAATACTATTTTTAAAATTTATACATATTATTTTTATCCATTGAGTATTTTTTATATACTATTTTTATTAATTGTATATACTATTTTTAAATATATTTTAATGTTTTCTAAAATATATATGTGTATATATGTGTGTGTATATATATATATATATATATATATATATATATATATATATATATATATATATATATATATATATATATATATATATATTTCGATTTTTTATATTTTAATATTTTTCTAAAATATATATATATATTTTCTTTTTTACTATTTTTCTGTTTTTACTGTTTTTAAAAATAATTAATATATTTACACATAAATTAAAATCCACAAACAATAAATATTTATATATATATATATATATATATATATATATATATATATATATATATATATATATATATATATATATATATATATATATATATATATATATATATATATATATCTTAATTTTTTATATTTTATAACCTAATATTACAAAATAAATATATATCAACCTTAAACATTTATATGCAAAAAACGGAAAAAAAACAAATTTAAATTGTGTACCTTTGAAGAAAAATTACAATGGTTGATTGGAGCTTTTCTCTAAGGTTTGTGACTAATACCTTAAAAATAAAAGAATATTATAAGATAGTTAGATATATAATAAACAGAAAATAAATCAACAATAAACAGAAAATAAATTAGACAGATACCTTGAAAAACTATAATTGATTGAAGATGATGAATAAAAATCAAGCTTTATGAAAATGGAGGAACGAGGAAGAAGAAGAAGGGAGAAAGTTAGGAATGAAGGAGCTGTGGTTGTGTGACTGAGAGAGAAAGAGAGAAAGAGGATGAATTGAATTAGGTTTTTAATAATTATAATAACACCTTTTAATGTAAAACAGAAAGCGCGTGCCATTAAATTCGTTGGCAAATGGCGAGGGGCAACCCCTCGGGAAAAAAAAACGGGAATATTTAGCGAGGGGTGCCCCTCGGAAATAGAGGCATTGGTGATTTTAGCCTGCACGCGCAGTCTGCACACTGTGTGAGTAGACATAAAGTTGTCTATGTGGCGTGGGATATCCCCTCGCAATTTACACACTACAGTTTCCTAGGGGTGTCCCCTCGCAAAATACCTTAATTTTTGGCGGTATTTTTATTTCCCAGGGGTAGCCCCTCGCAATTTTAAATTTTAAATTTCAAAAATTACGTCTTGCCTATTTGCGAGGGGATACCCCACATAATTGAATTTTTTTTAAAGAGATTTTCACTTTGCGAGGGGATTTATCCCTAGCAACATTGTTTTTTTTTGTTTGGGGTTTAACCCCTGGCTAATTCTCCTGGCAAATAGTGATTTTTCTTGTAGTGGACATTGTAATTCGTGTTTTGTCGAAGTGTTAGTTTTGTATAAGTTGTCAGCTCTATTTGACTAAGTCAAATACACTAGTTTAGTAGGGTGTCGAATTGTATTCTTGATCTGGGCTTTGTAAGCTTGTATAAATGGTTGAGTTGTTTGTAAATAAGACACAAGTCATTCTATAAAAAAAATATTTTTTGATATTGTTCTGGATAGCCCGAACACATTCGGGAAGGTGGTTCACCTCCTATGGTATTGCGACCAATTCGACTCGGCGACATCGCCATGGTGCTCCCCACGAGCGTTTCTACCATAATATGCTCGACATGTGGCGGACAAGACGATAGGAGCGGCCATCTCACCGAACACCCGTCAGGCGCTAAGTGCCTGACGTAACGGTAAGTAGCGATCGTATCTGTCCGGTTTTGACCTGGTCAGACCGGATGACTATATTCGTGGACCCGCACATTTCAGCCCAAATATAGTAACCAATAAGAATCCTCCTATGACATTATATAAACCCTCATATCTTTGAGGACAAGGTATCACTTTTCTTATACTCTAATCACTCAAATACTTCTTACCTACCCATTCGATCATCTGCTTACTTTAGCATCGGAGTGCCTTGCAGGTACACCACCCTCCTCTTCATCAACTTGCTCGAAAGATTATCAACCGCTCGACAGTCTCCAGTTCTGATCGACTGCTCAGATCAGATATATTCTCTCTTCTCGTTCTTCTTCTCATCTAAAATCCTCTTTCTTGTGTTACAACAAATACTACTATAAACATGAATCACAAGTAAATTTCCTTAACATTTATCCTTGTTTCCTTATAATTAGGCCATCCCTTTCCATAAATAGTCTTAATAGATTTTTTTTCTCTTTCACATTGTTTCTATGTATTTATCTTTGATCTCTTCAGATATTTGTTATCAACTTATCTCCTTTGATCTTCCATCATTATTTGGAGCCTTTACTCTCTTTTCTTCGAACCCAAATTTTAACAAATATATTTTTGATAACGCATTTTTATATAGCATATTTGATTTAATTTTCATAAATAATGTTAGTATTTTTATTTAATTATTTCATTTTATTTCTATATTACGTTGGTATTTTTATTGTTTCAGGCATTTTATTTAAATCAGACAAATTGAGCAAAGAGATGATATTTGAAAGAATTATCTAATTAAGGTGTGCAAGAAATGAAGAAGGGGTGTGCAAGCAAAAAGAAGGATTAAGAGACTATTATAAATCTCAACCTAAAGCCCAAAGCAAGCGAGCAAGCCCAAGACTCACAACATGCGTGAGACGCGCGTCTCACCCCCCATTTCCACTTGAGGCGCCCGCCTCAACTTCCTTCACAAGTGGGAGACGTCCGTCTCCTTTGCCACGTAAGCCCTCCACTTGGATGAGACGACCGTCTCAAATGCAGTTAGACTTTGAAAAATATATTGAGACGCACGTCTTAAGTGATTCAGATTTTTTCGGTCAACTTGGACGAAAAGTAAGGAAAGAAGGCAGTTACGATTTACAAGTATAAAAAGGGATCAAAGTGACATTCAAAGGGTTCCTCTCTTCGCTTCGTTTTATTGTTTTCGTATTATTTCAGCATTATTTTGTATTTTTGAGAATTCAAGCTATGCTCTTGTTTCCAGCAATTTGTTCCTAGTTTAATTTTCCCTTTCCTTTCAAAGTACCATTTTTAGTTATTTCCCAAGTTATTGTTTTAATTTCCATTGAAGAATCAAGACCTTGTACCAGCTACTTTGAAGCAATCAAGTTTATTTCCAAAATTTAAATTATTTCAGGTTTCTTATTTAAATTGCTTTGATTTATATAATTATCTATTGCATGAAATTAATTTATCTGGCTATGGAATTATTTATGCATGTTGAATTCTCTAATTTATGTATGTCTATTTTTATAAATATGTCTGACTAATTTAATCTGATATCGGTATCTAACTAGTTAAACTGAAAGGATCCGGAACAAACAGGCTTAATTATATTTTATAAAATAAACACTTTTTCTGATTTAGATATCCAATTTAATTTGTTAAAAAAAAAACTTAGAAACCAACAGAGCGAAAGTTTGAGGTTAATAAACTGGACTAAGGTTAGAAACCAACAGAACGAGAGTTTGAGGTTTAAAACCAGATAGTGGATACTAGGTATTATTTTTAAACACTGCGAAAGCGTTTTAAAATTGATTAAACTTTATTTATTTTCAAAAAGTAATTTTAAAATCAATGGGATAGCGAGAGCATACTTTAGAGTTTAGACTTATAATCTGATTCAATAGAGCGAAAGTTTGAGATAAGATTTTTAAATAAATACTGTTTGCTGAAAAAGGACTATTATCATTTTGAGAAAATAAGCCAGTGGAAGCCGGATTCTCTAGGTTAACGAAGTACATACCGATATTCGCCTATTATTTCAATTAGATTAAGTTTAATTACCCAAAAATTCCCCAAATTTATTTATTCGATAGCTATAGCTTTACACTGTAGTTTTAGGTTACGTTAGTTCGATTTATAGTCTCTTAGGTTCGATATCTTTTAAAACTACGCGATAGGGCTGTATACTTGCAGTGTCCCGATTAGAATAGACGATAAAGTCGCGATCAATTTTATTTTCCAAAACTAAAGTTTTCCTAAAAGAACTTAGGATGTGACATTCTCTTCGTGCATGGCATTGTCACATGAAGTCCCTTCACAAACGAAGTGACCTTGAAGGAGTTAACTTTTTATTCCCAAACTTTCATTTTCGAGTTGCTAGTTCACTTATGAGTGGAAGCCGGATGATTTCATACAACAGCCTCACTCAAGTATTGAATGTTTATAATGGCTCTTTATATGGTGGATGCAATTAAAGGATCATACTTGAAAACCAAAAGGGTAAACCTTCTATATTATCCATAGTGAATTTTCATTTTTAGCAGAAAAAGTAGAAAAATATACAGTTTAAAAACCTCTAGCCAGGGGCACTAATTTGACCATACACTCAAAGTTGGTAGGAGGGTCTACCTAGATTAATGGAAGCAAACACATGCAAAAGTCTTGATGGATTTATAGTCAGGTAGTGAGTTATGCAGGGATTGAAAAGGAGAGTAGTAAACTTTGTTAAGGCTTTTGCAGCTAGTCTATTCATGAGGAGAGGAGGACTAATGTGGTAAATTTGAGTCAAGATCTTCTCCATTTTTATTTTTTATTTTTTCTCTTCATTACTATAGTTTGAAACACATTTATATTATATTAAAAATAGATGGGCCCATTAAATGTCACATAATTATATTTATATTTACAAAATTTTAAAAATTTACAAAATAGATAATAGAAAAATGGAGAGGATCTTGATTCGGTAAATTTGCGATCCCAGTAAAAAAAGTCTTATGGAGAGGGTTAATCTCATATCTTTAATATGCCTTTCCCCAGAGCCAAATTGAACAGATATTATGTTAGACTTGAATTGTGTTTTCACATAGGTGTGAAATAATTTGAAATCATTTAAAGCATCACAATTTTGTCTAAGAAAGTAAGTCTAAGTGTATAGAGTACAAACATCAACGAATGCAATATAATAGTGATAAACTAGAGGGTAGGAAATACAATATAACAGTGGTAACCACACTAGAGGTAGGTGAAGGACCCCATACGTTTGTATGCACAAGTTTAAAGGGAAAATATAGTAAAAAATGTTTGATAAATGAGGCTAAAATCTATTTGTATTTCCTAAGCAACACGTTTTGCAAAAATAAAGGGAAACTTTATTTGATAGGAAAACCGGGATATATATGATGCGACATTTTTTAACTTAATATTTTTATTATTTCGTTATTTATCTTGTTTGTTCATATCATATTCTAATGTAAATTGTTTTGATTTTTTTTTTGTAAATTTCAATATCACAATTCACTATACGCTTGTGTTTTGGAGTTAACTGTTCAAGAAGAGATATCAGAATTTAACTTTGTTATAAAATTAATTCTTTATATCCATTTCAAATAATCTACAATCAACATATAGTTAAAGATTGTTCAAACTACTTATATTATTATTTTCTAAAAGATATTTTACATTATACTTGATAGTTTAGTAACTAACAAAATAACTCTTGACTTTTTTAACTTTTCTCATTTTAAGCACTAATTGTCAATTTCTCATTGATCCAAATTAAAAAATTATTTTTTTCATCTTATACTACTTTCTCTTTTCTCTCTCTTTTTTCTTACAATTAATTCTTTTACAATTAAATATCTCATTTTAAATTTATATTTTAGGACATATTTTATCTTTTCTATTTGTTTATTATCATTGAAAATACTAATTAATCTATTGTTTAATTTTAATAAAATTAAAAATAAATTTTATGAAATTGAATAATATTACATATCATTCACACAACAATTTTTTTATCTTATGGGTCACTATCAAATTATTACCATTATTCTCAAATGTTAATTTTTTTCTTTCTCCATGTCGCAATTTTTTATTTAAATTACTTAATACATTGAGTTTATTTTAATATTACGTAATTCAATTTAAATTCACATGTGTATCTAAATACATTATTTATCCAGCTTACCATTATATTTTGTATAATCATATTATTTGTCGTAATATTTTGATTTCATAATTTTTCATTGTACTTTCCCATTAAATACTAATTATCTATTATTTAACTTTAATAAAATTAAAAATATATTTTATTAAATTGAATAATACTACATACCATTCACACAATTAACTTTTTATCTTACGAGTCACTATCAAATTATTACCGTTATTTTTAAATGTTAATTTTTTTCTTTCTCTATGTCACAAGTTTTTTTTTTAAATTACTTATTACATTGAGTTTATTTTAACATTACGTAATTCAATTTAGATTCACATGTGTATCAAAATACATTATTTGTCAAGTTTACTGTTATATTTTGTATAATCATATTATTTATTGTAATATTTTGATTTTATAATTTTTCATTGTACTCTTTAATAAATATGAAATTTTATATATATATATATATATATATATATATATATATATATATATATATATATATATATATATATATATATATATATATATATATATATATATATATATATATATATATATATATATACACACACGTGCGGGAGGACAAATGTATGACTAATTCTATTTAATAAGAATAGAGGAGAAGTGAAACACAATTATATAATCTAATTGACTAGTGCATATAAATAATGCATCGAGAAAAGTATATGAAAAGAGAATGGTCACACTTAGTGTGAGTGAAGTCAAATTGGATAAAATTTTGTGCAAGGTTCTCATACAAAACTCTTGAAACTTGATTTAACCAATATAGAGCTTTGTTAATTCTAAAAACTAGAGACATGTACTCGGATGTGAAACTTGGGGTTGTTGGATAAACATATCTTGCAGCAGAAGTCCATTCAAGAAGATTTGACAATCGTGGTAAAAAGTTGAGACTAAATCATTGAGTGACTTAATTCATATAATAAATAAATCGTCATTATTGTTTTTAAAGAAATGGAAAAATAGCGAAAAAATTCAAATAGAGAAAGTAATCAAGGTAAAGAGGATTCAGGCACGGCGCTACAGTTCAACGAGTCCGAGCACGCGTCTGACTAAATTCCTATTTTCTTTGTATTTTCTCCAATTTAATAGTTAATTTTTAGACAAAATTATGGGCAAAATTAAGGGTAAAATTAATAAAAATAGAATGTGAAAATTAAAACAGATGAATAATCAATGGTTCAAGTCCAACCCAATTAATTATTTATGAATCAGATTTTTCTATTTAAAAAAAGACTCTTAAAATAAAACAAGTTAAATTGTTCAGATTTAAAATATAAAAATAAACTCTTTGCTTGCTGTCTTCATAGTGTGTATTCTTTCTATATTTCTATACAATGTTTTGGTTTATTTTACTTTTTGTTTATTGTTGGGGTAGTTGAAGTTATATGTTTAATTTATTTGAATACCGTTTGAAAAAAATATCTCTATTTCCTAAGATTGTTATGGTGGTTCTTCATAGAAAATCATGATAAAAAGTATTCAAAAAGATACTTTGTAGAAAGATTAATAAAAAGAAAGTTCTGTAGCAAAAGATAGTTATGTAGCAAAAGATTAGTTATACAAAAAGAATATTAATATTTTAAATATTTACAATACTTTGCAAGAACTTCTTTAAAATCTATGCATTTTGGCTAAAAAAAATTGTTTAAAAGAATAGATTGTGGAAATGAAAAAAGAAGTATATTTTACGAATTTTGATTTGTTAAAGCTTATAATAATCAACTCCAAACTATTTGATCTTCTGTCTATTTCAAGTACCATTCCAACACCAATCAGCTTGCAGATGATTTCACCAAGCCATTGCATGCTCTGCTTTACTTGTTAGTCTTTTCAAGCTTGGAATTTACAACATACACAATCCACATCGAGGGGGTGTTAAATATCTTGGGTCATTTCTTTCTGTTATTGGGTTTACCGGTCGCAAGGCCCATTTGGCTTATTGATAGTTGGTTGTTATTTTTTTATTGTTATTAACTGTAACTGTAAATATACGAGAATTTTTCCTGTCACCCCTCACTTGTACCTGATACCCCCTCAATTTATATAAAAAATCAATTTTGTCCAAGCCTTTTTCATTAATGAAATTCTCGGTACACCCTACATTTTTGAAAATTTTGGACGATACTGGAAATTTGAGAGCGCTATCGAAATTTTCGCAAATACAAGTAAGTTTTCGGTATTTTTGTTAAAATTTCCGGTATTTTGTACCGGATTTTTTTCGAAATTTCCGGTATCACCTACCGTAGATTTCAACATATCCGGTATTTTCGCCCGAAAATTTCGAAATTTACGGTATTTTCCTTTGATGCTCGTACCAAAAATTTCGAAATTTCCGGTACAGCTAAAATACCAGAAATTTTGAAATTTTCGGTATTTTCTATTTTTTTCCAAAAAATGCTAATTTTTTCATGTTTCTTGACTTTGTTTGCAGTGAAGACTAGAGGCAGAGACGATTCTATTTCAAGCAGAACTATTGATCGAGCAGATGTTGTGGCTCGAGCAGTAGATGAGGCACAGGCCTCAGAGGCGCGGGGTGATCGCGATCGTCCGACCGGTTCTCACTGGAAACGGATGGCTGAGCAGGCCACGAAGGGGTTTCGTGCACCTCGTTGACGGATTGCCAGAGCTTCTACGGCAGTTGTGGACCCTCATGTTCCTATAGTGGAGCAGGTAGTTGTACCCGAGCCGGTGGTTCAAGCGTCGGTTGTAACACCCCAAATCTACCCAAGGTTTTATATACAAAAATCAGAGTAAATTAAAATTTCATAAAGTAAATACTTAGGCGTCACACCTTCAAAAACAACTCACATTAAACAGTTTGTTTTAAAGCATAAATCTCGGATACATAGCATCATCGGAAAAATACAAATTGGTTCATAAAGGTCACAACATCTTCATTAATAAACTTCCTCATCAAATCATGTTTTCATAAAGTATGATTCTTCCTTACAAAAGGGAAATAACAAAAGAGCAACAACAAAAACAACATAAATATTCCCCCCGAGTGCTACGTATCAGAGCGACATCGACTCAACTAAAAGCAGCTAAAATCTCCGTCTTCATAACCTGCACGTTACCAATATAAAGGTAACGGCGAAACAAGTAAAGGGTGAGATACTCCAATTCATATAATTAAAGGCATGATAAAGTATATATAAAGTTTCGGAATTATAAAGGGCATAGATTAATAAGTGTAATTCCAACACATAATCAAAACTCACTTACTTTACTCGTCATCCTAATGTTTATAATCTACACTTTATCACCATAACCTCATCGGCGTAAAACGTCACAACAACACATAAACGTTCATCAAACAACAATATCAAACAATGTTAATCACATAAACAACATAAATAATATCATCTCCAATTGGCTAAAGTCCGTCATCGCTTTTGGCATAAAAGTCCATCGTCACAAACATCATCACATCATATATCATTGCAATTCAATATCATTCATCAATCAACAAAAACTCAACGCCAAACGACTCAAACATAAACATAACCGACTCCATGAGACACGACTATGTTATGCATGTGGTACCCATCGCTTTGTCCATAATTAGGGACACAAGGCATAAAGCCCATCTTCGCTCGTCATAAAAGCCATCATCGCTTGGCATAAAAGTCCTCTTCGCTTATGAAATGTATGTGACTCGACAATAAAACAACACAACATAAAAACATCATCATCGCTCTTCCAAATTGGCATAAAGCCCACATCGCCATAATTTATCCAAATCAAGATAAATATATCATCGCATCATAATTGCATTATGCAAACATCACCGATAAATTCATCAAAAGTCATGCATTCACAAATCGGAAGCATTTATTAACAACATCAATTTAATCATCACATCATCATGTACAAAAACATATATCATCGCATTGCATATCAACAAGTACTCATTAATAAATACCCCGTCGCAAATCTTACGTTTATTCACACCGTATCATCATCAATTAATTCACTAAATTCCGAAAACGGGAAAATAGTCAAACACCTATAATCGTCGCGAAATCCATTCCTAATAACCGGTATTAATCATAATCGTCAACGTCGAAAACGGATTGCCCATACGTGCCTTAAATCTACTAAAACACAATCCTATTCAATTTTACCGTAAATTGGCTTATTTCGGGTCGTCTCGTAAAAACTCGTAATTTCTAAAAACTAACCTCACCACTACGTTCTACACGTCGAACTTAGCTAGCGCACGTCAATTTTCGTTGAATTCGGAGCAACTTGCTTCGTCGTCGAATTTACCGAAATCGGAAAATCGGAACATAATCGGGTTCTAAATTTAATCGGCTATCTTATCCCCTAATTATATTTTATGGGTGTCAATTACTACTAGGTGAAATTGGCATATTTGAAAGAAACAGAAACTATTTTCAAAACATTATGCAGGAAACAGAATTTTTGACAGAACAACAAAATATAAGTTACAGAAAAAATGGGAAAAACAGAGAAATTCTGTTTTCCCCCTTCTCCTTGTTGGGACGCACGTCCAATGGCCTATGAAGAAGATGGAGGCGGGTGCCTCATAAGGGGGACGGTCTCCCCACAAGAGGAGGTGGGCGCCTCCCCCTCTTTCTTCCTTCCATACATTTCGTTTCAATTTCCCTGCAACTTTATTGTTTCACAGTTTTCATATTTTTTTCTGTTTTCTAGTTTTACAGGTAGTTTTTCATTTCCATTTTCATTTCTATTTTCATTTCTATTTTCATTTCTATTTTCCAAACACTACAACACTAATAACAATACATCTATAATCTCTACTCCTCATCCAACTTCTCCAAACTATTTCAACAATCAATCAAAACCCTATAACCCAACTATTAATTTTATCTCCAAATCCAAAATATAATCATCAAAACCCTAACTATATGGATAGAGAAATCAAACCCCTTACCTCAAGCTTGGATGAACCATGAAGGTTCTACAAAGCTCAACCTCAAGCTTCCTCTCTTGCTCTCTTGCTCTTCTTCTTCTCCTTTCCAAAACCCTCTCTTTCTCTCCCAAATTTCTATTCTTGGTGTGTTTGGAAAAAATGGAAAGAAAAACAAAGGAAATGGTTTTTATAAGTTGTTTCCTACTAGTAAGCCAAGTTTCCATGTTTGGTTTTGTGTTTTGCAATGGAAGGAAAACAAGGAGAAGTGTTTGGATGAGAGAAAATGAGGAAAGTGGTTTTATGATAACCTTACTAGTAAACTAAGGTGTAAACCCAATCCTCCCCAATTAATCCTCACACTCCTAATTTATTAATATAATTAATTCAATCAATTAAAATAATTCTGGGGAATTAAATATCGGATCCGAATAATCTTTTACCGAACCGAACGGAATAAAACTCGGATCGAACACAACGTCGCAGATAAATTAATAGGTATATTAATTAATATGAATATTCTCGTCGCAAGATAAATATTGATCGGTAATTCGAAAATATTAATATAATATAATATTAATAAAAATAGGGCGTTACATCGGTTGTTAAGGAGCGGGTTCTGGAGGTGGTGCAGGAGCCTATGCAGGAGGTGGTTTCTCCGGTGGTTCTGGAGTGGTGTCGGAGGTGGTTCCGAAGGTGGTACCGGAGGTGGTTCCGACGGTGGTGCATGAGCTAGTTCAGGAGCTGGTACAGGAGCTAGTTCAGGAGCCGACTCAGGATCCGGTTCAAGAGGAAGTGGTGTCCCATGCTTATACGGACACCACAACAGGTCCATATGAGCCATCAATGTGTACTGATGGTGGTTTCCCTGGAGGACCTTCTGACAGGTCCGTCTTGATGGGTTATACTGATCATGTCGCGTATAGGATATGACAGGGTGATGTAAGTATTATTGGTTTGGTTTAACGCTTAATTTTTTATTTTTATTACACTGTTTGATATATACTAATTTGTTGTAATTGTGTTGTTTTGTTTTAGGAGCGTCCTACTTTGAAGGTCGCTTCTCATCGGTCGAAGTTGAAGAAATTCCCCGAGACTCCGATGCCTGAGTAGGTGAGGAGAATAGTTGAGGAGTTGAGACTTGAGGACTTTGCTGGATGCTCATTGACAATGCTTGACGCCCCCTACTATCAGCTTTTATTGAGAGGTGGCACCCAGAGACATCTTCCTTCCATCTTCCATTTGGGGAGATGAAGGTCACTTTGGATGACGTGGATGCTTTGTTCCACCTACCGATAACTGGTATGTTTTTCACACCTGTTTATAGGAATCAGGCGACAGCGGTGCGCATGGTTGTGGATGCGTTGGAGGTGGATGATGTGGAGGTCCTACAGGAGTTTGGCGAGACTCGGGGATTTCACATCCGCATGTCTTGGTTGAGGACTATGTATAAGGCGTTGGTGGAGTCAGGTAGGTTTCAGGCTGCCGCTAGGGCGTACATGCTACACCTGGTGGCATGTACTCTCTTTGCGGATAAATCTGGAGTGTACATTGATGTCCGGTACTTGTCTCTATTCATAGCCCTGGACAGTCCCATTTGGGCTTGAGGGGTGGCGACACTGACGATGTTGTACACGACGCTTGGTGTTGCTTCCCGTCCTGATACTAGACAACTTGCTGGTTATCTTATCCTATTGCATGTATGTTATAAATTATTAGATGTGTTTTTAATAATTATTAGGTTTTCATATAATAATACACTTCCCTCACACTTGTGATAGGAGGATCCAGCGAGTGGCAGCTAGAGACCCACGTGCGAAGAGGTGGAAGGCCAGACATACCCATTCTGGAGGTGTGACAGAGTACAGGAGGAGGCTGGATATTCTGACCCTGAACGATGTCATCTGGACACCGTACATGGCTCATCACCCTCATCATTCTTTTGAGGTATCCACTTTATATTCAGGGCATGTTAGGTGAGAGGGATATGTGGCTTGGCACTTGCCTGAGCAGTGTCTACGACAATATAGTTATGTCCAGGGTATCCCACAACCGGTACCACGTGACCCAGATGGTGGCATTGATTGGTGGTTTCAGAACCACATCATCACCTCCCCCGTGAGATCATGGATGTAACCGTCAGGGTGCAGGAGCCTAGGCAGTGCGAGGATGGATACCTGGAGTGGATCCTTAGTGTGTCACACCCTCAGGTCACACCACCGGCTCCAGCATCTGATGTCTCAGGGCCTTCAGGTACTAGAGATTCTTCCGATCCACCACCACCACCATCTCCTCCTCCAACAATTGATCAAGACACTCGTCTATAACTCATTGCAGCTACATTAAATAACATCATGGGGATGCTGAACCCCGATGGTGAGGCGTATCATGGGGTTAGCTAGGTTGACCGACATTTCCCGTGGAGGGCCTGTGTAGATTTTTTTTGTATTATTGTATCATTACGTGTATGTTGTGACAAACAGACTTTACTTTATTGCATAATATTTTTTAGCTAATACTTCTTCTTTCGATTACATAAAGAAAACAAAATAACACAAATAAGAAACTCGAATAAGTTAACAAACATCACATGACAAAAAAATAAAATAAACAGTACTCTGATACATGAAAACCTAGAAACTATTGGATTGAGATTCATCTGGACGCTTTAGACACTTCATTATGTCGTCAACAGATCTTTGGATCTCCGCGTCCAACTCGATCAGACCTTTCGTTATCCTACGACGAAATGATTTCCACATGGCCTTCACATCTTCATCATTCTTCAGCTCGATTAGGTTGTATTTCACCTAACCATATGTACCAATGTAATCCTCTCGAAACTCGATCCTTGTCACCCTCCTGTTCTCGGAATCAGGCAGCAAAATGTTTCCTTCAACGCGGCGAAAGACTCAGATCCATTTGGGAGCTTGAACTCAATGGCATGTTTGTGGCTGTTGTAATACACTTCTGTCGTAATCAGATATTGAGAAAGAGGCATGTTGTTGAGATGTGATACCTTATAACCCTAAAACCCATATTTATACAAATTCTTATGCGTTCTAGACCACACAAAAGTGTCGGTGCAATCTGGACCCTTCAAAAGTGTCGACAAAATCTAAACCGTTGAAAAAAACAAGATAATGAAACATACCAAAAATTTCAGCCTTTTGTGAAATTTCCGATATACCGGAAATTTCAAAATATCCGGTATACCAGAAATTTCAAAAACACTTCCGTATTTTTGACACATACCGTAAATTTTGAAGATTTTAAAATTTCCGATATACCGGATTTTTTGAAATAACCCTCCGAAAATTTGGCATAAACCAGAAATATACCAGAATTTGAAAATTTCTGATATACCGGAATTTTCAAATTGATTTATCGGAAATTTTCGTTAGAGAAATTTTTTGTAAATGTTTAAGAATAAAGTGAAAATCTAAAACTTTAGGAGTGCCAGAAATAATTTTAGGGGTGACCGAAAAAATTCTCTAAATTAATGAGAAACAAAATATTCACTGAAGAAATTTCCTATTATGCGTTTTTTCTACATTCTATCTCAACGGCCTATAACGGAATTTTACAAAATCTAAATCATTAAGCACTTGATTATTACTCTACTGAATTCTTTATCTTTATTCATATTTTTCTTAATTGAGAAAAAAAAGGAAAAAAACAAATCAATTTCTATAAAATACTACAAACTGGCGCCACTTCTTCATCTTATGTTATTTGGGAGTTTAATTTAAAAGACTTTGATCTTGCTCTAGATGATTATGCTAGACTGAATTTTCACCATCATTTTCACTATTACAAAGGTAATGGAATAGACTAAAATTTCACAACTCCTACATTTTCACTGTGATTGTAGAAGCGATATATATATATATATATATATATATATATATATATATATATATATATATATATATATATATATATATATATATAGACTGAATTTTCATATCACCTACATGTTCACTATTAGTCTATTATTGTAGAACCCATGTATATAACAGAAACAGTTAGGTTGAAGTTGCACTTAATTCATGTTTATTTGTTCAACTTTTAAAATGTCAAGTTACTACTTCTATCATGAAATAAGAATAAGAGACACCTTTCATTGGTTTGCAAGAACTTCATAGTGGAACAGTATAGCATGGATTGTATGTAATATTATGTATGAATTTTTCCTATTTTACTTTTTTCGATTATTCAGTCTCACTGTAAGATAGTATTCTCTGTTTCTCTGTTGGTTGAATAGAGATTGAATGATTGCTTAAAAGAAATTGGAGTTTTGACAAACTTCACGAATCTATTTTTAAATAGAAAGTGTCAAAAAAGAACGTTTTATGTTTTCTTTTAAGATATTCCCTTAATCTGTTATCTTCTATGCCGCAGATTCTTGCAACATTTATTATGCGATTTAATTTTTCTCTCCACACACTAGAATTCTTTTCAGCAAATCATCATGCATGAACTCTCATAAATGACCTAAGGATCAGCCGTATCTAACTCACTTGCGGTTATCGACCACCTATCAGGGGCGGAGCCAGAATCAAAATCCAGGGTATTCCCATAATAAAAGTAAAATATATAAAAAATATATATATTAAAAAATTAATAACAAAAAATATGATAATATTACTTAATAGAAATGTAATAGTATTTCAATTACAATTCAAAAATAAAAAATATTCTAGTCTAATCGTCAAAAACCTAATAAAATCCCTCTCCTTTAGTATATTCGCATAACTCTTGCATCGTCAAAATCAAGGAATTCAACATCTTCATTAGTCTTTTTATTCATCTGACACTTTTTGAACAAAAGATGCATGTTATTAATAAAGATACAATAATGTTATTCTACCAATAAATCAAAATATATTTAGTTTTTAACTGCCTGAATCCATATAACTTTTAATGAACTACCAAAAACCTTTCTATCACCACTAAAGCAAGACCAATAATCTTCTTTTATATGCATTCTTAAAATGAAAGATTTAGTGCTTAATTTGGCACATATCTTGATGTTGATAATATAGAAGAATTAGTTTAACAAACTGGAAAGTCAATGATAGGTCTACTATTGCTAGTTGAGAAGTTTTTATTTGTTAGGTAAATAGTTGGTTAGTTAGTTAATTAGTTAATAGTTAACTAGTAGTGTTATTGAAAGTTAGATAGGCCAAATAAGACATGCTGCCTATGCATAGACAGGAGGATTAGAGAGGGCAACATCTTCTAATTTGAGAGGAATATGGACTTAAGGCATTGGGAGGAAGGTAGATCCTTGAAGTGCTTCTATTGTTGTAATCAAAAGGGATCTTTTTCGTTTTTAGTATAATATACCAGTTGGTTCTATCAGTCAAGGTATCTAATAAAAGTGGCATGTCAAAGTTAACAATAACAGGTATTGGCTGCAATTTCACCGAATTACACATAACCTATAAAAAAGAAAAATTCAAAAAGAAAAAAATCAACAGATGCCCAAGTTCAAAGACATACAAGGGGATTGGTTAGGGAACTGAGACAACATAACTTCACCAACAACAAGATAAAAATGACAATACTCCATCCCAACCAGTTACTTTAAGTGATAATATCACAATTTTTGATATATTTTATTATAAACTTTAATAACATAGAATATTTCTATGAGGCGGATAAATTTTAAACTCAATCTATTTTAAGTGTAATAAAACGCTAAAGTATTGCAGTAAGAACAAAGAATGAAAAGAACTTCGGTAAGAAAAAAGAATTAAAAATAAAAAATCTTCTTACTACAAGTTTTGATCCCATGACCTCTTGTATAAAATTCCAAAGCTTTTACCATTCAGACAAATTACTTTACATTTAGTGTATTCCAAGGAATACCCTATACCCCTTTGGATCCGCCCCTGCCACCTATCCAATTTAAAGGAGAATAGTCACTCTCAAGGAATGATTTTCATATTCCATTCAAATTTTATTTCTCATTTTCTTAATGACTTGAGTGTTGAAGCATTAACTTTGCAGGTCAGGCCCCGTTCCACTGTATCAGAAATTCGAAACCACCGCAAGTCGTTGTGGATCTCAAGGATTAGGATTAGTGCTACTGAATTGTCATTCGACAATTTCTCGCGTTTATGAGATTGGGGTTGAATTGATTGGTTTGTATAACACTACAAGAAAGTGCTCCCTAGCAAAGTAAAGTTGTGATGTGATTATAATATGGCAAAAAAAGAAGGTTGTGACGGTGTTAATCACATCACTACATAATTCTTAATAATAAAATATAAAAACTTACGCTAGCGCATGAGAAGTCAGGGGATTTTTTTTTAAAAAAAAAAGTTGCGGCGTGATTCTCACGTCGCAACCAATTAATTAAAATTAAAAATTCAGAAAGTTATAATACACCTCGGGTGAGAAGTTTGAAATTTTCAAATTTCAAGTTATGACGTGAATATCACGTCGCAACCTTTTAGAGAGAAAAACTTTATGCATTGATGTTGATTGGGTGCAAGTGGATGCAGAGGCATAATTAAAATTTATGATCGTTGGGAAGTTGCGACGTGATAATCACGTGGCAAGGTTGCAACGTGATTTTCACGTCGCTGATTGGATTATATATTTTTCCCGTTCACAGAATCCCAATAACAGATTCATTCTTATTCCTTCTTTCTTTCTTTCTTTCTTTCTTCTTCTTCTTTTTCCTTCTCTCTCTTTTCTCTCTTCTCCATATTTCTCATACAATTTTCACTTCCATTCCACTTCCTATTTTCAAAGGTAATCATCTTCTCCAATTTTGCTTCAATTCTTTTTTTTATAATTTCTTTAATATTCATAATTTTGTTTAATATGATTTTAATTTATGTCAATTTTATTTTTCAAGATATTGATTATAAGAAGATTGAAGAATATTGATGAGGATTTGGAAAAGATTGAACAAGAAAATCGAAGAAGATTAAAATAGAGGTATTTTTTTTAAAAAAATTTTGATATATTTTTTGAATTGTTGGTTGTTTATCTAGGTTTAATTTGATATTTATTTTGTAAAAGTTGTTAGTTGATTAATATTATAATTTTTATAAATAATTTTTTTTTTAGAATATTAGTCAAACTGAAATTCTGAATATATTATATAAATTTATTTTACATTTATTAAATATATGTTATATATAAATATATATTCTAAACCAGAATATAATAAATAATAAATAATAAATAAAAAGAACTAAAATTTATATATATTTTTATATATTATAAAACAAAATATTTTAAAATATAATATGAAAAAAAAGAAAATATCTCAATTTGTGATTATGTTTTAAAAAAATAGTATTCTTATTTATATTATATATTATTGTTTATATTAGAATATATTATAAATAGAATATATATATATATATATATATATATATATATATATATATATATATATATATATATATATATATTTATTTATATATATTTATATATATATTTATTTATTTATTTATATATATTTATATATATATATATATATACATTAAATAAATTTTTATTTAAAAAATATATTAAAATACATTAATATATTTATAAAATATTTAGCTAAAAAAAAAGACAATGATTGTAAAAATTGAAGAATGGAATATTATTGGTATTATCGTAGTTGGATGTACAATAGAATAAATTCAGGAAGACGTGCACTTAAACCTCATTTTATTAAAGGAGTTAATGAGTTTATCACATGGACGTTTGCTCAAGAATATTGTCGAAGCGAAGGAGGAGTTAGGAGTCCCGATCTTAAATATGAATGTAGACTAATAATTAGTGATCTAGAGGAAGTAACACGTCATTTGCATAGAAGGGGTTTCATTGAAAATTATTGGAGTTGGACGTATAATGGTGAAGAACTTTTGAGTAACATACCAGAGACTAGCGACACGCATGCTTGAAGTACCCGACCGCCTACGGAATATGAGGAAAACTTTAATCTGATCGGCGAGATGGTTAAGGATGCTTTTGGTGTGAATGTGGCATATGATCAATCTGAAGATTTTGACGAGGAAGAGTTACTGAATGAGAAAGCGCAGAGATTTTATTAATTGTTGAATGAGATAAATACGTCGTTGTTCGAGAGGTAGTCAGACTCAAAGTTATCAATGTGTGTGAGATTATTGGGTGCCTAGTCAAATTGGGATGTTCCTGATCATTGTTTGGAATATTTCGCAAAAATGATGTTGGACTCCACCGCAACGAAAGACAACTTGCCTACAAGTTTTTATGATACAAAGAAGTGGGTGTCGAAGTTGGGTTTAAAAGTAAGAAAAATTGATTGCTGCGTTATTGGTTGCATGTTGTTTAATGGAAATGAATTTGGTACTTAAGATGGATTGTGTGAGGAATGTAAGTTTTGTAAGAGTCCAAGATATCATGTTCGCAGTAGAGCCATTAACAGCAAGCAAATGTGTGTAGCAGTAAAGTCTATATTTTATCTTCAGAAAATACCATGGTTAAAAAGAATGTTTACTTCAATGCACAATGCAAGTCAAATGACATTGCATCATACAAACCAAACAAGTTCAGGCACTATGCGACATACATATGATGGCGAGACATGAAAGCACTTTGATCGAACACATCCTGATTTTTCCGCAAAACCTAGAAATTCCAGGTTTGAATTATGCTCTGATGATTTTTCCCCATATGTGCAAGCGTCGGGACGTGCCTATTCTTATTGGCCAGTTATTGTAACCCATTACAACCTCCCTCCTGAGATGTACATGACAAAACCATACAGATTTTTGACGTGCGTCATTCCAGGGTCGTCTAGTCCAAAAGCTGGAATCGATGTGTACTTACAACCTTTAATTGATGATTTGAAGAAGTTATGGATTGGAAAATGGACTTATGATATATCCCATAAACACAACTTTACTTTGTGAGCTGCCTTGATGTGCATCATTAACGACTTTCCAGCATATGACATGTTGTCTGGTTGAGGTATGCATGACAAAATAGGTTGTCCGCATTGCATGGGATACACCAAAGCGTTTATGTTGGATAAAAGGGGAAAATCTCGTGGTTTGACTGTCAATGCAGATTTCTACCAACAAATCGTCCCTATAAAAGAAACAAGAGAAATTTTAAAAAAGACGAACGGGTAACAGGTCTGCCTCATCCTTGATTGTCACCAGGTGCTATATCGAACCAAGTTTGTGAACTACCAAAATTTACAGATATTGGAAAAACATGTAGAATTGAAGGATACATAGTCACACATAATTGGACAAAAAGAAGTATATGTTTGGACCTCCCGTATTGGAAAGATAATTTGTTGTGCCATAATCTTGATGTTTTGCATATTGAGAATAATTTTTTTGATAATGTATTTAACACAATGATGGATGTTAAAGACAAAACAAAAGAAAACGAGAAGGCTAGACACGACATGGAAATTTGGTGAAATCCAAAAGAGTTGGAGTTGAAGCCTCAACCGAATGGACAATTATTAAAACCCAAGGCTTGGTTCAATCTGACTTCCAAAGAAGCTAAAGCGGTTTGTTGATGGTTAAAAGATTTGAGAATGCCCGATGGTGTTAGAACATAGTTTGGTTCTAATCATATCTTAGAGTTTTGATGATAATAAGTGAAATAAATTTTGTATAATAAATATGATACTCTGATGTGTATTGTTTCCATTTCAAATAATGTTCTGTCTCAAGAATTCTAGAATAAAAGAAATACCAAACTATGTTGAGTAACCAAGTTATTAGAAGTTCTAATGATGAATAGAACTTCTGGACACACACCCTGAAAAGCAACTTCTGAAGGAAGCTTGCTGATGCAACCTCTGATAGAAGCACCAAAGAAACCTCTTATTAGAATATACTTGAACAAGGCTTGCAGAGGATCATAAAGTATTAGTACGTCATCTTCTAAGACAAAGTCTGTTACAGTACCGTTACTCTACTAAGTCTAAAACGGCTAAATCACTTGAGTGGATCAACTTCCAAGGCACATTAAGAAAACAAAGCACATGCAACTAAAGCAACATTAATTATGTTTTTCTCATCACCCAAGACACGCAACAGATTCATTAAATGTTATATAAAGAGCAACATTCGAAGAAGCAAAATAATAATTGCTTGAAAGAAAACTTACGCTGCCAAAATCAAACCTTATTGTGTTAAGTTTATTTCAAGTTTTGAGCTTAAAATTTTTGTGTAAAATTCACTTTTGTGATACAACTTTTTAGAAGCATCCTTATACACTTTGTTAGAAGTTCTTGTGTAATTGTTCCTTGAGAGACCAGTTGGGTCAGAGTTCTCAAGAGGGATAGGACTAGAGAGTCTTAGAGGTGTTAGTCACTTGCAGTTGGCTTGTGCATTGTTGTTAGTCACAACAGTTGGTTGTGCAATTATAATCAGATTGATTATAGTGAATTAAGTCCTCGTTGAGAGAGGCGAAATCACCTTGACGGGTGGACTGGAGTAGTTTGAGTTTCAAACGAACCAGGATAAAGTTGGACCAAAACATTCCACTCATTCTTTGTAATTTGGAACAAGTATTTTCGCCTGGTTTTTTTAATTCCATGGAACATTTACCTGTACATCTTGCATATGAAGCTTATCTTGGTGGTCCTATTTAATATAGGTGGACGTATCCTTTTGAAAGGTTCATGGGTGATTCAAAGCGATTAGTGAAAATAAAGCTAGAGTTGAAGGATCTATATGTGCATATTACTTGCATCGGGAAACATCATATTTTTGCAGTCACTATTTCAATCACTTGATGTTACCTCCTAGAATTACACATAATCCTGTAAATATCAACGAGAGAAGTCAATCCACCTTATCCATCTTCGGGCTTCCAGGTCGTCCCTCTAGGAAAAAGGTGCGCATTGGTTGACCCAAAAAGAAATACAATCCGCACATGTCCATGTATTGATCATTTACATTGAAGTTAAACCATATCTTGAGTAAGTATACCCAAAATTTTTAATTTTCTTGGCAGTGTGTATATAAAACTTATTACCTTGAAACTTATAGTGTATTTTTGTAAGGAATTTAACAACGCCTTTTTTTATAGTACGATGTACAATCAAAATCCGGTGTCATTCATGCTCAATTTCCTGCATGGTTCAAGGAGATTATCTAGCATTGTTGCACTGACTCCATAAATACATTTGAGAAACATGTCTGAAGGCCCTATTAAAAGCACAAATGAACGACACACATGATTCGTGAACGGATATAAATTTCACATTGAGACATGGACTGAAGGGAAAAAAACCATAAATAGTGGTGTATTTGTAAAAGGAGTTACAGATGACGGTGAAGATCACTTTTATGGCTTTGATAAACATATATAAGAGTTGGTTTACAATTACTTGGAATTGGAAAATAAAGTTTTCTTGTTTTATTGTGAATGGTATGATCCAACTAGAGGCACAAAAATTGATAAGGTATACGGTACTGTTGATATTCAAATGGATTGGAGATACAAAGAGTATGACCCTTTCATAATGTCACATATTCTTAGGCAAGTTTATTATGTTCCTCATCCTTCATTTGTACCATGTAAACGAGGATGGTGTGTTGTAATAAAAACAAAATTGTTGGGTCATATTGAAACTAGCGATCTAGTGGAAGATGTTGCCTACCAAGTTGATGAAGTTGAATAGATTAATGGTGTGATTGTAGAAGAACAAATTACAAGTTTTTCTGATACAATGGTTGAGGGACATCTCAAGTTGATGCGTCTATATTGTAGGTTGATAATAATGTGGACGAAGATAATAATGAAGAGTTTGAATTCGATGACAATATCACATTAGATGATGAGAATGATATGGGTGACGAGCATGAAGATTTAGAATAATGAACCATTTATTGAATGTGTTAATGAATATGTATTGATGAGAACAATGAATCATCTATGAATGTGTTAATGAATATGTATTGATGATAATGTATTTTTCAAATCGATTATTTTTTGTTGATGAATGTGTGTGTGTGTGTGTGTGTATATATATATATATAAACTATGTATTCTATATAAATAGGTAAAATGCCACCTCGAATTGATAAGAGTAAGGATAATGGTATTCCATGGCCAATACTCAGCCTTTTGTGTCATTACTCTCCTCTCAGTATATGTCATTTCCATATGGGGTGTCTGCATCTTTTGTTCGGCCACTTGGTTTCCCTTTCTCATAGACCCAGATGCCCTCATCCTTCCATCATACTAGAGGACCCAGTTTTCCACTTCTCACACAGATGCCCTCATCCTTCCAGCATACTGGAGGACCCAATTTTCCACATCCCACACAGATGCCCTTATCCTTCCAACACACTGGAGGATCTAGCAACCTACATCCCACACATACTGGAGGATCCAATTTTCCACATCCCACACAGATGCCCTTATCCTTCCAACACAATGGAGGATCCAACATCCTACATCCCACACATACTGGAGGATCCCGCACTCCACATCCCACACAAACTGAAGGATTGCACACCCCACATCCCATACATGTACCTGTGTGTGAGGATGATCATGTGCAACCGAATGATGATGATGATGTGGATGAGACAAATGATGAGTTAGATGAAAATGATCTTCAAGGGAATAATGATCCGAGTGAGATTCATGTCACTAACGGGAGATTTTGGATTTGGCCCTAAGGAAAATGGTAAGTTTCTTATTTATAAATTTTTATTTAAGTATACATTTTCATTTTTAATATAAATTTGTATTTAATATTTCTAATTCAAAATATTGTTATTTAGTTTCTCGCCGAGTCGGACTGCTGCCAAGATTATAAATTATATAATGCAGCAGATTTTGGAATACCTTTAAAGATGTTAAAAACAAAGAAGTTTGATTTAACAAATTTAAGGTATAAATAATTTATTTTTTAGTTATTGTTATTTAGATGACTTTTTCATTATAATTATATAATTATTTATTTTAATGTCATACAACATTGCAGGAAAAATGTGTGTGAGATCCATTGAATGAGAAGATGATTAAAAAAATTATGGCAGAACCTCAAGACGACTTTCTGACATAATGCGACATGTTAGAGAGTGTTGTGAAATTCATGGTATCCGTTCCAATTGGATAGGCAAGTAGGTTCTTGAGGAACTTCATAAATATTGGGAGTCATCAGAACTTTAGGCTAAATCTGAAAATTTTAAGACGAGGGCATCTGAAAAAAGGGGTTGCGTTAACGTTGTTGGAAGTATAAGTACCACAGAACATGTTCGACGCATGGTAAGTATTACCACTTTTTAAGTTATATTTTGATTCATAATATATTTTATTAATTAAAGTTAATTTTATTATTTAGACTAAGACTTTGAGGAGACCACCACTGATGATTGAGTTGGTTAAAAAGACCTGGACAAAAAAAACTGGGGATTTTGTTGACGTATGTACACTAAAGCTTTTGTAAGTTATTTAATTTACGTTGTTTATAATTTTTTTTTAATTTAATGACAATTTTGTAGTGTGATTTTCACGTGGCAACTGAGAAATTGTGACGTGAAAATCACGTGGCAATTGATAAGTCGTGGCGTGAAAATCATGTGACAACTTTTTAATTTAATTTAATTTCATTTAATATATATTTAAATTTATTTTTTATTGAATGTGTAGGAGGATTATCAAATATTACTCGTAAATTTTCGAATTAATAATCCTCAATATACTTTGGCAGAGGGATAGTCGCGTCATCTGGATTTTGACTTTAAAATTTAGGATCAAGTCATTGGCGGAAAAGGGCCTAATGATTTTTTTTTTGTGGTGAAAATTTGGCGGGCACCTTGAGAATTGGTGATAAAACTCTATTTCAAAGAGTTAGAGGTGGGGAATGAGGGTCACGTAAACCAAATATGACACCATAACAACTTGAAACAGTAAGACAATTGGCGCTAAATGAGGCGAGACGCGAGTCAGCACAATGTGAGACGACAATGGAGACCCAAATGGAGGCAATGAGGCAAGAGCAACATCGGAAAATGGAGCTCGTGGCAAAGAGGCAAGCTGATATGGAGCAACAAATGAGACACTTTATGCAAGGATTTTGGGTAAGAGCCGGAAGATGAGGAAAACGAAGATGATTTTGACATTGGCAATTATCCCAACCAAGATGACCTGTAGAATTAATTTTTATTTATTTTTCTTTTAAATTTGAATTTGTGTAAGATACTAATTAATTAAAATCCTATTTAGTATATTAAATTAAGAAATCTTAATTTTATAATTTTAGTTTATTAATTTTATTATATTCAATTTTATTATATAATTTTAGTTTATTAATTTATTATATTAAATTTTTTTATATTAATATTATTATATTAAATTATAATTTTGTTTATTAATTAATTTCATTAATTTAATTAATTATAAAATAAAAATAAATTCCAATAATTAATTTTTTAAATAAAAAAATAATAACAATAGCAACATGATTTCCATGTCACAAAGTTGTAACATGTAAATCACGTCACAACATAATATATTAAAAAATAATAATAAAATATGAATAGGACGTTGGTTATTAAATGGAATTAAGTTGCGAGGTGATTTTCACGTTACAAATTAGTGGCGTGAAAATCACAAGGAAAATAATGATGCTTTGATCCCTCCTGCACCTGCAACGCCTGCTCCCATTGAAATAGTTTGACTTTTGTTTAAACAAGTTGCGACTTGATTTTCACGTCACAATTTAATTGTTGTGACATGATTTTTCAAGTTGTGACGTGAATTTCACATTGAAATTGAGGGTATTTTTTGTAGTGTAAAAGGTAAATGTGAGAATTAAACTTATGAACATAAAAAGCATTTCATTCTTTGGAAAGGAGGGAAATCTCGGGATTGAATTTCACATACCTGTTATATACATAAAATAATTACTCAATCGCATTCAACATTAATCACTCGTCAAAATCATCATGTACCACTCGCACAGAGGTTATGTCTAACACAAATGAGAAAACAATCGTTTTTCTCTTTGTCGATGATGTCTCGCGCAACTAAAACACCGTGAGGCATTAAGATTCGATAACCACATGATTATTAAGCCTTAATATATCTCTAGAGTTAAAAATCAATAGTTCTTCATCCTAAATCTCAACCTAAGGAGTATATGTCTATAGCAACTAAAATCTAAATAAAGCAAGCAATCATCAATAACGATTTGTAAAGAAAGAATCATACAACACCATGAGTAATCATTATACATACAAAATAAAGCATATACTTACAAACAAACCCCAACACTAGAAGATTATAAAGATAAGATATGAGGAGAAAACTCAATCTTTCGCGGTATCAATCATGATCAACCAAGCTCCCGACCCAAGATCATTCGATTACAAGCCACAAATGTTGTTTCCTAAGCTCTAACCTAAGAGAAATGAAGCTGATGACTTTGGGAACAAATAACCCAAATCATAGCCCTAAAAATATGTTTAGAATTCTATTTATACAATTTTAAAAAGTTGCAGACCGCGCTTAGCACGCTCCCTACTGTTCCAAAAAAATCAGCTTTGTATTTTTACCATAACTTGAGAATCATAACTCCAATTTACGCACAGTCAGAAGTGTTGGAAAGCTTGTTCAATTTCCTATCTATCAATGACTAAATATCAACCAAATTTATGATTTTCTAATATTTGTTTTGAGCCTTATTCGTTGATGAATTGCTCAAAATCGCGCGTTTGACGTAGTGTCGTCGACACTTTATTGCTCATGTTCTAAATACACATCAATACCTACAAAGTGAATAAAAAATTATCAAATGATACATTATGTACACGAAAATAAAAATATACACAAACTAAACGTATTTACAAACAAAATTGAAATTTATTGCAAAAATATCAACAAACGAATAGATAAGTGCCATAAAACTTATATACAAAATGATGACATTTTGACACTTATCAAGATGGCATTCTAGCAAGTGTCATGGCCCTGAAGTACTTACTTTGTAGTTCAAAATAAATTGTTGTATCTTTTATAAAGGGCATTAAGATTGTGAAATTTTCCTTTAGCGCATCAATCTTAGTCAGATACCCTTGCATATCCATATTCTCCAATTTCAAAGAGCGGAGTTTGGTGATGACACAATAAAGATTATGGACATCATTTGAGAAAATAATTAGCTTTTTCCCAAACCTCATATCAAATGGTAAAGGCTTGGTATTGTGCTTAGAGATTAGTTGTTATGAACAACTATAACACAATGCATATAGAAGCATTGGTTTGTTTCCACTATCGCGTTTGGTGGCGGGATAAGTATCGGCTTTTGTAGTTAAGTGATCCTCATATCTCTGACCCTGAAGCCACATCTTAACAGCACCAACCCATATGTTGTAGTTGGCTGTTCTGGTCAGTTTTTCTCACACGAAATAAGTGGAACCTTAGTGAATGTAACATAATCGGTATCTCCCATGATATTTGATGGCTTGGGAAAAACCGAGAGCAGATCTGAAAAAGAGGATCGAAAAATGAGTCCGACAAGAAAAACGACAGTGGCAGGTGGCGGTGAATGCGAGGCTGGAAGTTAGGTGTGTGATATTCACACGCAGTTGTAGAAGAGGAGCTTGAGGGTGCATGAGGTGGCGGTTGGAGGCAATGTTTTTGGATTCTGGCCGAGCTGGAGAAGACGGTTCCGGCGCCATAGGTATTATGCCAGAAAGTTTTCACGAGCAGCGACTGTAACGCCCCGAATTTAATTAATTATTTAATTAAATTATTAAAGGAATTATTTTTTAAAATTAGCCGAAGTTGGATATTATCGACATAATTGGATTATTATGTTGTCTGAGTTGATAAGTTGATAATCGGGAAAATAGTCGATTTAACCGAGAGTAATTAATATTAGAAATAATATTTGTTTTAGTAGAATATTAATTAATTTAGTTGGTGTGTGATAAATAGTAAATTGGAGATGTGAATATTAGGCCCAATAGAATAATGAATTGATATTATTATTATATGGATTAAGTGGGAAAAGAAGAGACAAAAGGACTATAGAAGTTGTTGTACGTAGAGAAAAGAAGGAAGTTATGATTTTGAGAGGAAAATAAAAAAAGTTGTTGTACGAGGAGAAGTTGGAGAGAAGAGGAAAAATTGGAAGCACAAGGACTGGAGAAGAGAGAATACGAGAATATTGCTGCTGTTAGCCAAGTTCTGGAAATTTGATCGGGAAATTCGAGCCGCCGTCAATCTAAGGTAAGGGTGGGGTTCGAATTATATAATCGGGAATATGATGATTGATATGTGGGATTGAGATTTTATAAGTTTATATTGCGACATGTCAAATTGTAGTGCTTGATTTGGTTAAATTCTGATTGCCATTGACGAAACTGTGTTCAATAAAATTATGTGTGTTGCCGTCGTTGATGTTGTGTTGCTTTTGAATATAATGACTGTGTTAAATTCTTTTGTGGTGTGCCTTGAATCGAAACTGGAATGAATTAGTAGAAATGGGTTAAGAACGATGAATAGGTGAAGGAGATGAACTTGGTGATGGGGGCCTTAGACATATAGGGACAATCGTCCTGTATGAAAGGAAAAAAGAAATATATATATATATATATATATATATATATATATATATATATATATATATATATATAGGAAAGGGCGAACGCCATGGCCTTGGGGGTCCCACCCTGCTACTTTTCCTTTACATGTATATATGTTATAGTTTAGAAGTTATGTGATCTGGCAATTTGATGAAGGTACAGAGAACAATTGGAACGAACGATGTGTGGAATGGAAAGAAAATTTGTTATATACATAAGCATAAGGGGGCGGACGCAAGGTTGTATCATGTGGTGGTGGGCGCCATGTCTTCTTTGTTGCAGCAACAAGCACCTTTGTTTTAGTATTTCCTTAGTTTTGCTGTTAAACTTTAGTTAGTATCTAAGTGGTTGACTAGTAAAGATGTCAATTAACATAGTAATTCTTATTTATGTAGTCTTAATGGAATTAATTAGGTGGGTGGAACTAGTATAAGGACAAGGGTTCCAAAGACAGTGTTAAATTAGTAGGAACAATGATACCAGTGATCGCGGTGTAGTAATTAAGATAACAAAAGTTAATTTTGCAGAATTATTAATTGGCAGTATTTGGATTGAAACCTAACATACATAGAGCAGGTAATAAAAATTAATGTGGGAGTTGGATGGTTCTATGTAGCAGTCTTGGTAGTTTAGTAGAAGATGATAGAATCAAAAGTAGATAATTAGTAGTAGTGCGAGTAATAACTCTAGCAGGGAATTACAAAGAGTTATGAGAAGTAGTATTTTAGTGGAATCACAGTACAATAGCAACCTAATATTTGAATGACAAAAGTAGTGCAAATTAATAGAAGCGGAATCGAATTAGCCGGTTAAGCAAATTAAGCGTAGAAATTAGTTGTTCGGAATTAACCGAAAATTGTCGGAGTAATCTATAGTTATTAGTAGGTAATTTTGGTTGGTTTATTTTGTCGGGATGATGTTGAATATGTTGATTTGCAGTTACAGCTGAGTAAGTTGAATTGTCCCAAATTATGGACATGTTTGAGTTGTAGGTCGAATGACCAGTGTTGGTTTAAGTTGATGCAATTGATGCATGTTTTTGTTGTTGATGTTGTGGTTGTTGTCGCATACATAGCATTTCCATGATTAAGTTGACCTTGATGGCACCATGTTAGAGGCTCATGCCTTGTTGAAATGTCTCGATAAACTAGCATATGTTTAAGTTGTGTTTACGTTGGGAGTTTTGCTCCAAATGGTATCACATGCATTTGCATACTTGAGTCGCATTCGATTGGTATGTTTAAGTTGTTGTATTTGTTGTTGCTGTTTAAGTTATTGTTGATGTTGTGGTTGTTGTCGCATACATAGCATTTGCATGATTAAGGTGCCCTTGATGGCACCATGTTAAAGGCTTATGTCTTGTTGAAATGCCTCGATAAATTGGCATATGTTTAAGTTGGGTTTACGTTGGAAGTTCTGCTCCAAATGGTACCACATGCATTTGCATAGTTGAGTCACATTCGATTGGTATGTTTAAGTTGTTGTTGTTGATGATGTTTAAGTTGTTGTTGTTGTTGTTGTTGTTGACGTTGAGGTTGCTGTTTGATACAAGTTGTTGTTTAATACATGTTGTTGTTGTTATTAAGTTGTTTTTAGTAGTTATTGTATGATTGTCGTACGAAGCGGTAAAATGTGTATGATTCTAGTCTAATATATTGATTATCATACTTTTGTTTATATTTTTCGATATCTCACCCCTTTCATTTGTTTCGCCGTTGCCTTTATACTGGTAACGTGCAGATATTCAAGAATGTGGAATTAGTTGTTGTTAGTTCAAGTTGGTGTCTTGCTCTGATACGTAGCACTCGGGGGGATATTTTTGTCTATGTCGTATCAGTTGTTGTTATTGTTGTTACATTTTAAGTTGAATAATAAAAAGTACTATGATATTTCAAGTTGTTTCAGTTGAATAAAGATAATTAGATGCTTAAGTTGAATACTTATGAATTTTGATGCGTAGTAAATAAAAGATTGTTTTGTTTTAAAAGTTGATGCAAGTGGTTATGTGATCCTCCGAAGTTAAAGTGTTATGTATCTGATATGTGTGTTGTTTTAAAGTTGAAAATGTGGCATCCCATGCTTCGTTGAAAGTTTTAATTACTCTGATTTTTAATACAATTTTTTAGTAGAATTTGGGGTGTTACAGCGACGACTGCGGCGGTAGTGGTAGCGGTGCTGTGGGTGGTCGGAAAGAAAAAAAGAAATTTGGTGGAAGACAATAGGTTAACCGACTCTAAATAACATGTTATAACTGTATCTCTGTGTGTCGAATATGATACACAAGATTTATATTTATATGCTTATAGTTAATGTACAAAAGAAAACAATATCAATTACAGTAATTACTAATTAAATATCAATCAATACTAATCGATGGATAACTAATTCTTAACACTATTAAAAAAAAGAAACAAAAATCACGAATATTAACGCGTTCTTGTTTCTGATAATTCAAACATTTAAAAGTTAACTAGCTTTCCTCTGTAAAACAAAGAAGAAGCCTAACGGACTTGTAAAAAATCTAAATCAAAATACATTGATTAATACTCTATTGAATTCTTAATTTTTATTCATATTTTCCTCGACGTTGTGAAGGTGTTATTATGGAGACAAGTTGTTTGATATTGATGTTAAGCATTTGATATTTGGACAGGGTTTGTGAGTCGAGGAATGTAGATCGGCTTATAGAGAAAGAAAAATTTACTTTGTACCCCAACAATATTTCTCATACCCCTATAATTTATTTAATTTGACTAAAATACTCTTAAAAAAAATAATTTTAAAAAATTACATTTTAAAAAAGATATTACAATTCAAAAAACAAATTGAGCTTAGGCAACACAAAAACTCGTTGCCTAAAGTCTAATATTTTGAAATCAATCAAAACACTTAATAAAATTGTTCAAGTTGACAAAAATACATCACTTTAACCATGGTTGTGTTGCCTAAAGTCTAACATTTTGAAGAAAAAAAAAAATTAAATTATCAAAATAGTTTCATAAAGTATGGTGAATAATTGCTTGATTACATAACAGTTTCATGCCGTGTTCCGATTGCTTAAATTTTTTTTTCAAAATTTTAGATTTTAGGCAACGGTTTATAACCGTGGCTAAAGTGGTGTATATTGCAAGCTGAATAGCACGAGACATATGAATCACTTTAGGCAACGGTTTTTTTGTGTTGCCCAAAGTCGATTAAAGGCTTCCAAAATTTATTGAATTGTAATAGTTTTTTTAAATGTAAATTTTTAAATTTTTTTCCAAACACCAAATATTTATCTAAGGGTATTTTAGTCAAATTAAATGAATTGTAGGGATAGGAGGATAATTGTTGAGGTACGAAGTAAATTTTTCATAGGAAAAAGTCATTTGGCAGGTTTTGATAGCTTGCTTACATTACACGCTTTTCAGAATATCGTAGAGCTTTAGTTTTAAAAATTGGAGGGATTTGTAAAATTCAGCAGTGTATTGTATGGTTCAGAAGTTTATTACAACAAAAACCAAGTCTTATTTCAAGAAGTTTGCTGATAATTTTAATTTTAAGTTGTCATGGAATGAAGATAAATGTCAATTTTTTATTTTTTTTCCTTTTCAGTCCTCAATAGTGTCAAAACCATGGCTTATCATTCTCATTAGGTGAATTTAATTCTATGTTTTCAAATACATTTGCTAATTGTGGTGTAGTAGGATGAAATAGAGTAGTAAATAATGTGACTTCATTGTTCATATTTACAAAAATAATGGATAGAATGGAGGGAATATGATGGAATCTATTTCATTCAATATATTTTATCTGATCCTCCATTTTTTATTTTCATTCTATTATGTTATAATTCATTCTGCTTCTTTCTATTATGATCTATTGATCTAAATATAGTCTGAATTCAGTGTCTGCTTAGATAATGAATAGACTAAATTTTCATATTAACTTCATGTTCACTATTATTATAGAAGCGATTTATATAACAGAAACAGAGAGGTAGTGAATAGATTGAATTTTCATATCACCTACATGTTCACTATTATCGTAGAAGCGAATTATATAGCAGAAACAATTAGGTTGACGTTGTTGTACTTAGTTCATATTTGTTTATTCAACTTTTAAAATGTCAAGCTACTTCTATCATGAGATAAGAATAAGAGACACCTCTCATTGATTTGCAAGAACTTCAAAGTGGAACAGTATAGCATGGATTGTATGTAATATTATGTATGAACTTTTCTTATTTTACTTTTTTTTCCATTATTCAGCCTCACTGTAAGATAGTATTCTCTGTTTCTCTGTTGGTTGAATAGAGATTGAATGATTGTTCAAAAGAAATGGGAGTTTTGACAAATTTCATGAACCTATTTTTATATAGAAAGTGTCAAATAAGAACGTTTCTTCTATATATTTTTTTTAAGATTACTAACCTTAATCTGTTATCTTTTGTGCCACGGATTCTTGTAACATTATTGTACTTGTTCTGGACCAGCCACTAAGCCCGGTAGATGAGGCCCATTAGCTGGATAAGAGGTAGTCAAGAAGATAAGAGGTAATTTATACATTGTTCTTGTAATATTTTTTAAAAGTTACGCATTCAATTCTTTTAAATTTTACTTTTTAATTATTTTGAAGACCAAATTTCTTCGTTTGGAATCGATTGGACTTGGTAGGTTGATCTATGTATTTTGTGTATGAATTTGTGTGTTAGAAAGTTCATAAAATTTGAAGGAAATATCAAAATGATATTAGAATGTCTCTTTTAGAGTGGGTCAACTTGTCATTATCAAGCATTTCTCAATCCTCACGGTCCCTTATTTTATTTGTTTTGACACTCCCAAACCATGTGTTGAGGCAGTAGATTGAGAAGCGTTAACATCATTTTTGGGTCTTCAAATTTAAGTGTTTGGCAATTTGAAATTCAAAGATATACTACATGTGAATAATAGTTTGGGGAAATTTTGCATTACTACTACTAGAACCGTCAAAATGGACCGAAATCCATGGACTAGTCCATCAGGCCCAAAAAAAGTTAGGATTTGGGCTTTATTTTTTAGCCTATTTACTTCCGTATTTTTTTTAGTCCAGTCTGAAAAAGATCTAAAAAATATGGGTCGGCCCGTATGGACTATGAGTAGCCCACCGGTCCAAAAAAATAATTTTTAATATAAGTAGAATTTATCCTTTCCAAATTATAATTTTTGTCAAATTTTATATGGTATAATTGTTATAACATTATAATTATCGTGAATATTTATAACTTAAAATTTGTTGAATAATTATTTAATTTTGTGTGCTACATTGGATAATTTATATGTATTTTGGATAATTTGAATTAAGTTAATGTGTTGTTTTACATTTTAATTGTTAACTTATATGAATTATTTAGAAATCCTAATTTTGGATATGAAATTTAATATATATACACGTATTATTCCATGCAATTTTATGGTTACTTACAAAAATAAGGAGAAAATGATAATTTTTTTAGAAATAGGTCCGTTTAGGGCCTGAGCCCGTTTAGGATTGGTAGCCCGCAGCCCAGACAGGGTTGGGCTTGGGTAGTAAAAATAGGGCCCATTTAATATGGTTTTTTGGTTCCGGCCCTGAAAAATCTGAGACATGCATGGACCAACCCGTTTAGGATCAGGTAGCCCATTTTGACAGCTCTAACTACTACCATTATTTTCCCACCCTAGAATTTTCAAAATTATACCATTTTTTATATATTAAATAATTTTGCTATTAAATTTTTACCATTATAGTTAAATTTTTCGAAATTGGAGTAATTTACACACCTACATCAGTGTGCTGGATAACTTTACCGGAGGAATTTTGATATATAATTTTTATTCATTGACTAACTTGCAATTAAATATTTGATAATGTTATATGATCATGGGATAATTTAAATAAAAAATTTAGAAATTTTTTTATTCCACCCCATAGGTTTCTTACACACCACGTAAAAATTCAAAAATACATCTAAAAATTGGAAATATACTTCCAGTACGCACCACTTCTTTTTTTTAAAATTTTTTTCAGAAATGCACTTCCGGTATAAAACTGGAAATACACTTCCGATTTTCAATCAATTATTGTACTACCATAAATACTCAAAAGCATCGCAGAGATGTCATTTATCCAACTAACATTCTAACAAATGCAAAATATAGGACTGTAATTCACTGCAGTCATGGAGATGACACATTCACGCTGTCAATGTTTTATGATCATCAAATTCAAATCAGATGGTTTATATTTAAAGTTCAATATTCACTATTATTTGAAAAATCAATTCTGTATTAAATCTGAACGGTCCAATTTCTATCTAATGGTTATGAATGATGTGACTCTGTGACTGCACCAAACTTCTGACTGCAGTGAATCCAATTTCCAAAATATTTAAGGATTAAAATTACCAGGGAAATACAAAAGCCAATGAAAGCTATAAGCACTGTTAGAACGTCCAAGTATCGCTTGTAGTAATGCACTAACAAAAATATTCTCATTTAATTGTTAAATTACTTCTTTAAAAAATTCAGTGAACAGAAGCACAAATACTATTTGTAAAACGAAATAAAGATATTTACATCACATAAGATGCTAATACATAGAAATGTCCTCCGTTTTTATATCAATTTTTTTTCTGAGGAAAATTAATACGAAGTAACACATTAAAACAGTTATACTCACAGTGGATAACAAGTACAATTGATAACCAGTTTTGTACTGTAAGTGTATTAACGGTTTTATATCGGAAGTGTACTTCCGGTTTTATAATAGGTTTTATATCGGAAGTGTACTTTCGGTTTTATAATAGTTTTCGAATAGTTTTTATGATGCTCATTGGATAACTTACCTATAAGTTATTATCTGGAATTCACATTTTCAAATTCTTTTGACTTTTTTTTATGTTTCATAGAAATGAAGATCCTTTTAAATCATGTCTATGTTAGTTTTGCTATACATAGTCGATCCCAAGCCCGAATAAAAGAACAGAGTTATGTTAAGCAATCGACAACCAACGTAAAAATTTGTCGAATCTCTATGACATGGATCAACTATGAAACAATGTCAATATTGGGTTATTGTCGGAAAGCAACACATTGTATGGCTCAAGTACAATATCAAAAGAGCAAAGACTGATGCATCGTCACCTGAATGCATTGAAAAATAAGCAAGGGTTCCTACATTTTTTTAAATTGGTGTTGGTTAATAATTGTTAATTCATAAGTAGGATTCATTTTAGATCATGAAATATAGGAACACTTACTCAAAAATCTATGAAAATAGTGGACATCATGGTTAGGAGGAAGATCAATTTTATATGCTTACAAGTGGGGTGACTTGTTCTCGATAGATTTTTTTTCATATTAAGAAATCAAATAAGAAGATTTGATTGGACTGTAAACTTACTTTGAGAGAGAGCTTGACTAACTAACATAGAGTATTGGTTATGGATGTAAGAATAAATGGAGAACAAAGAGAAGAAGTCACATGGGAGCTCCACATATCAAATTATGGCATTTGAAGGGTGAAAAACAAGAAAGTTTCCAACGAAAGATCTTAGAGTGAGACTTTGGACAATCATAAGGAAATGCAAATGATATGTGGAATAAGATGACCAAAAAAATAGAAAAGTGTCTACTTTATTACAATAGGTTTTCTTAAAGGTTCAACGCTAACTCCTTGCCTTTATACCTTAGTTTTGGATGTACTCATTAAATACATCCAAGAGGTAGCATCGAGATACATGCTTTTTGCGGATGATATATTGCTACTTAGATATTCGAATGAGAATTCAATTCATAAGTTTGAGGCGGGTTTTAAAAACACATGATTTTTTACTACGAAAAAATAAGACGGTGTATATAGAATGTAAGTTCAACAAAACAATAAGTGTTTCTAACCTAAAGGTGAAAGTTTGAGACCATATGGAGAAATATCTTAGGTCTGTAGTACAAAATGATGGAGAAATAGAAGGAGATGTAAATCATCGAATTTAAGCTACGTGCCTAAAATAGGGGAGAGCTTTAGTAGTTTTATGTGATGCAAAGGTATCACTCAGCTGAGTGGAAAGTTTTATCGAACTACAGTAAGACCTGCAATGTTGTACGAGAAATAATGTTGGCCGCTTATGATTTAACATGAGAATAAAATAAGTGTAGAGGAGATGAGGCTATTCAGTTTGATGTATGGTAAAACAAAAAAAGATATTATTAAAAATAGAAATATTGGAGAGTGTTTCGGTAGCACCTATAGTAGAGAATATGGTGGAAAATATACTTGTGTGGTATGGGCATGTAAAGAGAATAACAATAGATTTTATGGTGAGGATATTATATTAGATTGAGAGGAAGATGAAGACCTAGAAAGACTATAAGAGAAGTGTCCGCGGTAAAAAGTGACGAACGAAGGAATCAAATCAGAATTCGAATCTCAGACTCAAAACCATTTACTCTTTTGATTTTTTGTTTTAAAAGATGCCGCGAGCACCAAGCTTTATTGTTTTCAAACAAGAAAGTAGATGGAAAAGAGGAAAGCTGAAATACCCTAAATATGATATGCGATGCGACTAGCGTGAACTAGACGGAACGCATTAGGGAGAGACTAGGGTAAGCGGGTTGGTTATATAAAGGGAAGGTATTAGCACCCTATATATCTATAGTTTTCTATAGGAACTTTTTATGCATATTTTATATGTCTGTGTGTTTTATTTGCTACGCTATTTCAGAAGAGTTTCTCCTTTGGGATTTAAGAAAGGTAGGTTAGGTAGGAACCTAAATTTTGTTATAATGATTATGCTCACAAAGATCATTGGGATCCTCTGCATACATATCCCCTAGTGGGAATTAGAGAATTTGTAGCTCGGATCTAAGGGAAACTAAGGTTTGTTGGGTTTAAGGGAGAAAGAAGTATGCTCGCTAAGGGGGAGACCTTGTGCCTACGTATTCTCAAAGGGAGGTTGAGAAAGTCAGAACAATCATAGTTCCCACTTATTCTAGTGGAAGCAAAGGTGTTTTATTAAGAGGCAAAGACAAATGTCATCTTAATGAAAAATATATCTAATCTATTTCATCACATACATTTTTGAAATTTGATTGATTAAATCTTTCATTGTAAGCATTGGGTATTTTGATTGAGTGTACAAGCATTACCACTTACAAGTTAAGAAAGATGTTTGAAAAATGTTTGAATCTTTCATTGTAAGCCTTGGGCGTTTTCCTTGAGTGCACAAGTGTTACCACTTACAATTAAAGATATTTTATTTGAAAAAGTGTTTGATTGTTTGATTTGTATGTGATTCTATATATGAGATACTTCTTCCATAGATATGATACATTTCTAAATCTCTAGGAGAAATTGGTTAATGATTAGGGGGATGCTTTTAAGAAGCCTGTGGGTCCTTGTATTGTAAGCCCAAGAAGAAGCACTCCGAGGGACATCGAGGGTCCTTATATTGGGAGCCCAAGAGAAGGCTACAGGGTATGGATGGCTTGGATTTAAGAGTGATTTCACAGGGAAACCATCCTCTTAGGATTCAAGAGTGATTTCACCGGGAAATCATACTCTTAGGGTTCTATCCTAGCGAAGGCGATTCTTTGTATTGGAAGCCCAATAGGAGGCTGTTAGAGATTTCTAGATCTCTTTCTTGTATGATACCCAAGAGAAGGCTAAACTCAACGAGGGAGTTCTTTTGTACGAAGCCCAAGAGGAGGCTAACTCAGCAGGGGAGTTCTTTTGTACGAATCCCAAGGGGAGGCAAACTCAACAATCTTGTACAAAGCCCAAGAGGAGGCTGTGGGAAACCTAGTTGTTATACTAGTTGTTGTGACATAAATAAACATGAACAAGTGTATGAACAAGTATATATATGACAAAGTGTGTGTCTGTGCATTCACAAGAATTTATGAAGGAAATATATAAACAGGTGTATAAAACAAGCAATTAAAGCAAGTGTAACTTGAATATATACAAATGATGTGTGAAAGTGAATATATAAACAAGTGTTTAAAACAACCGGATAAGCTAGTATACTTGGATATATACAAAGGAGTTGAGACTTACACCTTAAGGGAGACCCATTGGTTTAAGAGCAGTTTCACCGGGAATAATGTTCCTTTTAATACCAATGGAATCGGTGTATAAACAAGAGAATAAAAATTAGCGGAACGAAGCTAATTGTACTTGAATATTTACAAAGATGATTGCATATGTACAAAGAATTGAATATATACACAAAAGGGTGGATATGTACAATGAAATGAATATGTACATAGGAGGGTTGAGATTTACACCATGAGGGAGGCCCATGATCAATTTGATTTTGACTTCGAAAGAATTTCAAAGAAAAACCTAGTTCAATTTGTATTTTCAAGGATTAATCGAATCGATCATGGAAAATAGGTGTGTCAATTGGAATGTTTTGAAATTATTTTGAAAAGCGAAAGATATTCACAAGATGTTTTGAAAAAAATTAGGTTTGAAAATCGAAAAGAAAACATTTTTGAAAAGTATTTAAAATACTTAAAAACGTCTATTTTTGACCTAATAAAAATATATCAAAAAGAAAATATTTTTAGATTTTTTTGACATAATCATAAAATATATATATTAAATGACAAGTGTACAAAAAATCATCTCAAAATGAGAAGTTTTGATTGGTTTTTGAGAATGTTGAAGTTTGATAAAAAAAATGTGAAGAAAACAAGTGATAAAAAGAAAGTTTTGATCTTGGAAGGGTTTGAACCCATGACCTGACTTTGAAAGGTGAAAAACTTAACCACTAGGCCACACGCGTGGCTTGTCAAAAGAAGGCTTTGATTTGATTATATTTGAAAATGATTTGTGAAATTAGTTTGAAAAAAGAGTGAAAAATGAAGGTTTTGGAAAGTTAAAAAACAAAAAGGTCTCAGGGGGATTTGAACCCTAGACCTATGGCATGGCAAGAGACTTAAACACGTGCTGGCTACCACTGGGGTGGCTATACATCCATGTATTTATCTCACTCCATACAATTATATTATAAAAAAATATTTGAATTTGAAAAAAAAACAAAAAAACGTGCGTATTGTTCTTCTTCAACCTCCATCCTTCTTTGATTCCTATCTCTCTCAATTCTTGATGAAATTAAAAGATTTAAAGATCAAACTTGCTCGTTTTGAACCTAGGAGCACGATTGTGGTGTTTAATTTCATTTATTTTGAGCTTAAGATGATTAATTTTCTCAAGAACACAAAGAACCCTAATTCTAACAAATCAATATGAAATCGTGTATGGACAAGAAATCAAGCAATTGATTGAGGATTATTACTCAGTGAAGGTGCAAAAACAAGATGGCATAGAAATATTTGAACTGGAATTCGAAAATCATAGATTTCAAAGTTCAAGTGACTTACCTCTTGAAGCTGAGATTGAATTCCTTGAAGAAGTGTTTCCGGAAGTGTTATGATGATTGCTACAACACCACTGGACCTTATGGAAGGTGTATAGATGCTTGGCTTGTTTGGAGATGGCTTGGATCAGTGTACCCAAGTCCAAATGCAGTTTGCTCAAGTTGAAATCGAATTTGATGATTGAGTTGTTACAGGTCAATGATGAGTGCTTGGATCATTCATATGAAGTGTATAGGAGATGTTTGAAGTGAAAGATTAAAGCTTGCACAAATGGAATGAAAGTTTGGAGGTTAAGACTCAATTTGTAAGTTTATGGAGCTTGGATATGATTTCTGAGTTTGGATTAGTTTTGGGATGGCTATAGGATTCTAACAACTTTCTAATGATGTTTAGAAAGCATTTGAAGTCTAAGATTGCTCAGAAATTGCAAGACTTGGAATTTGCAAATTCTCCCACTTGAAAAACTTGAAACTTGAAAAACAAGAAAGAAAGAAGGAAAACTTGGTTTATGATGCTTTGGTGTGATTTGAAGTGAAGTAGAGACCTCTATGTATAGGCCAATAATTTATGAATGGCAAGGGCAAGGATTGGCTTGAAAATTAACAACTTGCCTTAAAGGGTAAGAAAGGAAATTTTGCATTAAATGCACATGGTTAACTTCTTTAACCATGATTAAAAATCTCACTTGATCTAATCCTCTCTCAATCATTGTAATTAGATATTTGAAAGTTATAACCTATCTCTTAATGGTGACAAGGCTTCTAGATGGAAGAATTTGTGAAAAATGACTTGTAATCTTGGAAAATGACTTGAAAATCATGGTTATGGACCATTATGTTTCAATTTTAAAACCCTAGCTACACAAAAAAAATTTCCAAGTTCTTGGACATTTTTGAAAGCTTGTAACAAGATCTATAACTTTCACGTTTTGAGTTTTTCTCGAATCAAAATGGATCTAGGTGAAAATGGCCATGAAAGTGATTAAAAACAATATTTTTAACACATGAAAAAAAATTTAAGTGTTAGAAAAATTTTCAATCTTGACTTTTTGTTAACTTTTTCACACATTTTGATTTTTTATGATCATGATGGATAATTTGAAATGATTTCATGATTGAAAAAATTTGGATTTGAAAAAGTTGACCAAAAGTCAAAGTTTGACTTTTCTGAACAGTTGAATTTTCATCAGATGATTCAGAATTTCTCTGAGAATTGTCATACCCCAATTTTTGACCTAATATACCACCTTACATTTGCATCATTGCATCACTAACAGTTCAGAACAGAATTAATCGGGTGTAGCATTCACAGGTCAAAATTAGGGTTTCATCAAATTTTCATCTGATTCAAGAGGCAACCAACTAGGGTTTGAGTTTTACTCACTTCATTTGACCTATCTTGATCAAATCATCAACCTCTGATCATCAGATACCCAACTTTTCTCATTGATCAATCGAGGATCGACCAATTAGGGTTTTGGTCGAGCATGAGTATTCTCTGATTTTTTGAGCCATGAATGACTTTTTTGGCTAGAGATTGATCATTATATCTTAGATACAACATGTTGACCTAATTTCTGGATTCAAAACATCACAGAAGTTCACAGACTTCATCAGTCAATTTCTGAAACATCTAATGAAAATTCATCTGCACAGAAAAGTCAAACTTTGACTTTTGGTCAATTTTTTTAAAACAAAACTTTTTCCATCATCAAAATACTTCAAATGATCCATCATGATCATAAAAAATCAAAGAATTTGGAAAAGTCAACAAAAAGTCAAAATTTCCAACACTTAGAAAAATTTTCAAGTGTTGAAATTTTGTACTTTTTCCAAACTTCATGGCATTTTTTCACATAGTTCCACTTTGATTTGGAAAAAACTCAAAACATGAAAGTTGTAGCTCTTGAAACAAGCTTTCCAAAATGTCCAAGAACTCTCAAATCCATGGAGTTTAGCTATACTTTTGAAATTGAAACATAAGGCTCCATAACCATGGATTTCAAGTTCAAAACTTCACAATTATAGGTCATTTTTGAATTTCTTCATCTAGAACACATGCCACCTTGCCAAATTGGGATAAGAACTGATAAAAATCAGTGAGAAGTAATTATGACAAGTTTGGATCAAGTTGAATATTTTCACACATGGTTAAAAAAGGAAGTTTCCTTTTAAGGCAAAATGACTTTCTTGCCCTCTAAGGCAAGTTTGATTTACCAAAAGCCAATTCTTTTTGCCTAACATTTCAGAAACCTTGACCTATAAATAGAGGTATCATTTTCAAGTTGAAACTACACCAAAGCCATGCAAGTACATGCTTTCACTCTTCATCTTTGAAAATTCATGAATCATAGTTCAATTTGTGAAAACTTGCAATTTTGAAAACTAATGAAAAACTTTGATCAAATTGGTGTCTAATATGTTTTAATATCCATTTGAAACTTGTTTGAAGCTTAAGATTAACACAAATCAAGCTAAAACTCAGAATTACATGCCATGTTCATCATGCTTGCCAAAACTGCCTTATCACTCGAATTCATAGGTTGGCTCGAGCAATTGATGTTCTGATCATCCAAACACCATCCACAAACATCATAGACATGGTGCAGACCCTTAGAAACAATCTGTAACAACTCTAACCACGATTTCCAGTTTTCATTTGAGCTGTATGCAGGTGGACTTGGTTGGATTGATCCAGGGTGATTCGAAGTGAGCAGACCTCTCAAATACCTTCCACATAGGCCGTTGGTGCTCAAACAATCATTAGAACTCAACTGGAAACACTCCTCCATTGAAATCGATTCCAGCTTCAACAGGTAAGATCTTGAACTTCAACTCTATGATTCTTTGATTCATTTTGAAAAAAATCTTGGCCATTTGTTTTCTGCACCCCTCACGATCATTAACCCTCAACCAATTGACAAAATCATCAAGCATACGCGATTTCAATTAGGTTTTTCAATTCTAGGTTTCTTCATGTTTTCTGAGAATTTGAGCAGACCTCTCAAATACCTTCCACATAGGCCGTTGGTGCTCAAACAATCATTAGAACTCAACTGGAAACACTCCTCCATTGAAATCGATTCCAGCTTCAACAGGTAAGATCTTGAACTTCAACTCTATGATTCTTTGATTCATTTTGAAAAAAATCTTGGCCATTTGTTTTCTGCACCCCTCACGATCATTAACCCTCAACCAATTGACAAAATCATCAAGCATACGCGATTTCAATTAGGTTTTTCAATTCTAGGTTTCTTCATGTTTTTTGAGAATTTAATCATGATTAACTGAAAATAAATGAAATTAACCACTATCATCATGTTCCTTGTTAAATTTCGGTCAAGTTTCATGTTTATTTCATTCAATTTCATCAAGAAACACGAAATCTATGGTTGATTGGAGATTGGGGAAGATGAAGATGGCTTGCGCTCGTTTTCTGAATTCAAATATCCAGTTTAAAATATTATTTCATAGTTTAAACACAATACACGAATGCATTGTTGCCCCAACTCACTCTTAAGTCTTTGTGCCACGTATCCACCCATCAGGTCCTGGGTTCAAGCCTCCCATGGACCAATTTTTTTTCAAACTTTTCATTTTTTCTTCACTTTTTTTACAAACTTTAACAATTTTTTTAACCAATCAAAACTCCTCATTTTGAGGTGATTTTTTGTACACTTGTCAATAAATACATCTATTTTAGGATAGTGCAAAAATTTTCAGAAAAAACTTTCATCTGATTATATTTTAATCGAGCCGAAAACGGTACTTTGAGCACTTTTCAAAACACCTTTAAAGGTGATTTTTTTCAAACTTTCGAATCCTGATTCTTTTCAAAACTTTTCACAAGTAAACTTCACATTTCAAAAACACTTTCAAAACCATTTCTTCAAAACTTTTTTCATCAAACTTACATCTATTTACCATGATCGATCCGATTTAAACGATAAAACCGATTCGTTTTCTCTCGAATTTCTTAATCATCATGGGCCTCCCTCATGGTGTAAGTCCCAAAAACATTCTTTTATGTACATATATTTCTTTGTACATATTCATTTCTTTTATGTACACATCTTTTACGTACATATATGAGATAAACTTCTTCCGTTTGTTTTCATTTTACACTGTATACCATTGGTATTGAAAGGAGCATTATTCCATGTGAAACTGCTTTTAAACCAATGGGCCTCCCTTACGGTGTAAGTCCCAAACCAACATTATTTATGTACATACATATCTTCTTTGTACATATCAAATTATTTTCATATACATACAAATTTTTACCTGTACATAATACAAATACTTTTTACTCAAACACAGATAAACTTCGGTCGTTTGTTTCTGTTTCGTCTGTATATACACTGAATACCATTGGTATTGAAAGGAGCATTATTCTCGGTGAAACTGCTTTTAAACCAATGGGCCACCCTTATGGTGTAAGTCCCAACCCTCCTATGTACATCCATCTTTGTCTGTACATAAATAGCTCGTTCGTGTACATATTCACTTCCTTGTACACAAATCAGACTTGTAAATAATCAAGTTACGCTCGTTTTAAACGTTCGTTTCACCGACACTTATTTATATTTCCTTCATAAACTCTTGTAAATAAACATCATGCATTGTTTATATTTCCTTCATAAACTCCTGTGAATACATATCACACACACACACTTATTTATACAACTGTCTAGTTATAACATAACAACTAGTCTAACCAATAGGTTCCCACAGTTATAGCCTCCTCTTGGGCTTTATACAAGATAACTCTCCCCAGAGTTAGCCTCCTCTTGGGCTTTGTACAAGGTAACTCATTTCATCTGAGTTCAGCCTCCTCTTAGGCTTCATATAAGAAAACTCATCTGAGTTTAGTGATGTGCGATAAACCTAATGTGTCTAACGGTATCTTAACGCAAGCGCGACCTATCACGGTAGTAATATAAGATTGTCGAATCCACAGGACTGTGTAATCACTCTAGTGCGGAAAGTAATGCTAGTTTAGCTAAGGCAGAAATTGTCACGTTTGGTTTTGGGAAGGTTAAGGAAGGTAAACTAATTGATTTTAAATTAATTATAAGATGGAATGATCGGTATGTAATAGAGTCGACCTAAAGGATCTAATCGACTTAAGCATATAAGGATGGTCAACTTAATTGTTCTAGAATTCATCAGTTTAAAACCCTCAATTCACACTTTCATGGTCTTATCTCGGATTATACGTCTAAAGTCCTATACCTTTCGCTAGCCTATAGGTGTTTAGAAATACTTTTGGAAACTTAATTAATTCTTCTGTTTTAAAGCGCTTTCACTGTATTTAAATCAAATGCCTAACTTTAGCTATCCGGTTAAAAACCTCACACTTTCGTGGTCTCGATCTAACCTATTTATCTTCTTACTTTCGTAACGAAGGTTTTATTTTTAAGCATAAAAAGTTATAACCAGAGTTAAGTTGATTAAGGTTTTAGCCTAAGTTTGATCAGATACCTATTGTCTCTAACTATTCCATACCGACACTAAAGGTTTAGCTAACCATGGGAATTAAAATGAACTCACAAGAAATAAAAACGAACAAATATAAAACGGACATTATAAATAATAAATGAAACTTGAATTAATTAATTAAAAGGTACTGCAATACAATTGTAAAATAAAAACCTGAAAATAAAGCCAATACTTCAATCCCTCTTCCACAGATCGGAAACTTGGACTTGGTATCGGTAATACGACGAATTCTGAGGCTTGAATAAAAATCCTAAAGTAGAATAATAACTTCCTAATGTTGGAAATTATTATTTGGGCGATGAAATTAAACAACTGGAAATAAACGAATGCAGAGAAAATAACAACTGAAGTAATAGCAGGTTCGATTACGGCAGAGCTTCCGCACAAGTAAACTGAAAATTGCTCTGTGTGTTGTAACGTTGAATGTTGAGGTATTTATAGAAAAATATGGAATTGGCAGTTGGGGTTGAAACTTGACACGAAGCTTTCCTTGAACTTCTCCATGAATATAGGAACGTGGACAGTTGAGGTTGAACGTGGCTATGAGGCTTGAGAGAAATCAGGAGTTTGAAAACTCCTTCTGTTTAACTTCACCACGTTCTGCACTTTTAGTTAACTAATATGCGCGTTACGCTCGTCACTGCTGTGTTACGAGCAACTTTGTTGTTTCTTCCGTGTTACGGTCGTGGTAGGTTCGTTACGGTCGTAACACGCTTCAGGATGGCTTACGGTCGTGGCAGATGTGTTACGACCGTCACAGCTACAAAATCTGCATTTCTTGACAGATTCATCTTTTTCTTCTGTTCTTTGATGTTTTCTTGCATTGTTTCATGTTTTCTTCTGTTTTGAGCTAAGTTATGAATACCTGCAAAAAGTAATGACAATCTCGAAATATTCGGGAGTTAATCGGGTCAAAATAATACAAAACGGGTTAATTTCATGGAAAATAAACGATATGATTTCGTGTTATCAAATTCCCCCATACTTAAACCTTTGCTTGTCCTCAAGCAAAATAATCAATTTAGAAATATCAGACAAGTTTTTATAAACGCACATAACTAGTATACCTTTCGTTTTCAAATAATTACAAGAAATCCTAAGTTAGTTCGGCCAAGAAAATCGAATGAAACAACAACGATACGCTAATGACACAAGCAACAAGCTAGTCGACGACTATCCGTTTTAAACGAAACGTCCAATTATACCGTTATAATTCAACTCAAAGTTTCTCGTTCCTAGTTCACCCGGTTTCGTTCTCGCGCAATCACATTAAGCCCATTATCTTTACACATACGTAGTGGAATAGCCGGTTAGTGGTTCTGATCAAAACACAACGGTTTCTGGCACAATTATGTGGCAACCTCTTTTATCCGATTGTAAGATGCGGGGGATCAAACCGTAGTCTGCCCTACCGAGTTTAGTACCAGATGCTTCTAAACCACCTAAACAATGGATTCTTATGTTACTTAGTAAAAGCTTTCGCATCCGTTGGATTAAACGATCGGGTGAGGATCGCCCAATTTAATTGGTGCATTGGCTATTTCCTTAAAGCATGTAACATTCTTTTTAAACAATTTGCAAGATCATCCACTTATGTTCATCGGCTTTCCACGTGGCTTGCGCTAAGACTGGTGCCGACTGCTAGTATAAACTACTAGGGGCTAATTTAAGACTTAAAACTCAAAGTATCGGTATAACGAAAATGGAGACAATTCGCGTAAGTAGGGAGTCAAAGGTGTCATAACTGTATAGTTCTCGTTGGATCGCTCTCGGCCTTCTAACTAAGATTTCAATTAAAGTAGGTAACTAACGATTATGCGAATATAAAAGGAGAAAAATTTTGGTATGGCTAAATAAAACGGGGAGAAAATGAAATAACGAAATATTACTAAAATGGAAATGAAATTACTCGTTCTGAATTAAGAATGCAGTACTCCCCCCACACTATATCAAACATTGTCTCAATGTTATGATATAACGACGAGGTTAAATTAAAAGTACATCAAAAAGACAAAGGAAACAACAAAGAAAAAGAAAGACTACTGGCGACCACGGCGGCTTCGGGTTCTTGACCTTCTGGAGGGAGTAGCTTTAGAGTCGGTGCTCTGGGGTCTAAGAGATGTAACATCCATCCGCAAAGCATTAAGCTCGCTTAGCACTTCATCAAGCCTTTCATTCGTCGAGCGTTGACCACTCAAGATTTAGGCATTTTGCGCGAGTAAGGCGTCGAAACGCTCCTGATGCAACCTCTCGGCTTTGGCATTCATAAGATTCTGATGATGAATGGCTCGGAGGAGCTCGTCAAAAGATGGAGGTGGTGGAGCAGAGGAGGACTCAGGAATGTCAGGCACGGGAACAGCTCGATCCAGTTCTTCCTGCATCTCATCAGCGGGGCCGACATGAGGTTCTTCTTGAGTAGCAGCATGGCCTTCAGGGGCTTCAAGGTTAAATAGCCAATTGGCTCGGTTCTGAGGGTCGATTCGGTCCCTGCAAGGCAAAACAATGTTAGTGTAAACTTTATTCTGTATCACTGGATGGAACTTTCCGTCGTCCCGCTCGTGGATGAGGTGGGCTGATTTGCAATGATCCAAAGTAAGCAGGATCGGTGCTCGGGATGGTAGATGAGCAAGGGTGTCACCATGATTCAGTGCCAAAGCAAGAGAAGTGACAAGCCCTCCGAAATAGAAAGGTTTGCCGCCTCTGGTGCAGATGGAATGAATATGGGCCAGGAGGAAGGGTGCGGCGTTAGTTTTCTGACCGGAGAATGCACAATGCATGAAAAATAGCTCCTTGGAGTTGAGCTTGTGGTTGCTATCTCTTGCGAAGATTGTGTTACACAGGATACGGTGGAAGTAGCGTATCGCCGGATTATGGATTTGTGTGGCATTGAGGTGATCATAAGAGTGTGCTCGGTTGTTGGTGAGGCTATGCCAAAGGTTGAAGGACTCTTCTCCAAAGTTGTCAGGTACACGGAGGTGGGAACCTTCATCAGTGCAGAAATCAAGCAATTGTCCGAACGCGTTCTGAGAGAACTTGTACTCGGTACCGAATATGCGAAACGTCGCAACACCAGAAAGTTGGTTTGTTGAACCAGCCGCCGGAGTGATGTAGCAAAAGGAGCTGAGGAACTCGAGAGTGAGTGTCTCGTACGTGGGCTGAGGCTGGCTACATAGGTTCCATAAATTGACACTCTGAAGAAGGCGTTGAACACCTTCAAGCAAACCAAGATCTCTAAGGCAGTCAGTGTCAACATACCTAGTGGGGTGTAGTCCTCGACGATGGAATTTCAAAAACTTAACACGTTGAGTCTCGCCTTGTTCACCATTACGTAGGATAATGCCAGGAATAGGTTGAAGATTGTTCGCCATTTGCATGCAAGAATGTTTGAGTGAGAATGGGTGTGGTTTGTGAATGAGTGAATGAGAGGATGATACGGGTAATGGGAATATATATAGCGAAATGAGATAGTGGGAAGTTTGAAAAATTGAGAGGGATTAGTGGTGGGTTGAATGGGGTTAATGGATAGTTAATGGAGGAAGTGGGATGGTTGGGGAGTTATGGAAAAAGAAGAGAGAAAGGTTGAGGGAAGAAGAAGAAGGAACGTTCTGCTAACAGGGTTACTGATGTAGCCCGTGTTACGGTCGTAACACCTAGCTGACGAGCGTAACACGCTGAAAGGCGTGTGACGGTCGTGGGGGTTGAGTGACGATCGTGGCAGCTACAAATTTTGCAATTCTTAACAGCACAGAACACTATTGCACAGAGTAATATTTTTATAAAAAACAGAACATCTCAGGCTTTCCAACACAAACACAACATTAATTCATTCAACATATAATCCAATATATATAATTCGCAATAGAGTAGAAAAACCATAAAACATTGTAAACAGAATAATGAATGTAAGTTTAAAATTTAAAACAAACAATTGCATTAATTCAAATTGAGTAACTTGTTCTCTTTGACAGAAAGTAAATGACTTGTAAATTGAAATGCGAATTTAATAAAGAATTGAAACTACCTAGAAACAAAATGAATGGGAAAATTCTAAAAACTAAGAATTGAAAAACTGAAAACTGAAAAATTAAGAAACTAAGAACTGCTTCATCCAATCTTTTCTTTTAAAATCTCTAAAGCTTGGGTGATGTTATAGAATTGCTCCACTGTGATGTCAGTTAAACCAATAAGATCCAAACGCATAGTCTTCAATTCATTCTTTATTCCATCAATGTCGGTTTTATAAGAATCCAAAGTGGTCGAATGGTGTTTAATTGTGTAGTGTATTCTCCTTGGTTTATATCGGGGCTACTTGTGCTTGACCATATTTGTAAAGTCATGGTAACCGGAGGAGTTTCGGGATCTTTCGATTTCGATATGAAATTATCAAAGAACAAAATATGATTGTGGTGTTTACGGTGTTGAGGGTGGTCGGTGGATTCAATTCATACAACCAATTATCACAGTTATGGACACTTACTCGGGAATGGTTCGGAAGGGTAAAAAGAGTAACAACTTCGTTTCTTATCAGGTAATCATAAGGTGCAGGGCCTAAATTTCCTATTATCAGGTTGTTGAAACAGAAATCAATGTTCATAGGCCTAATTGATCAAGTTGGTAACGAAGTCCAAGAGCATTTGCAATCATTGTAACTAATCCTCCCACACTGACAGGAACATTAGGGTCCTCACTAATGCGGATAAAGGTCTTCATCAGGAGTGGGACAACATTGACAGGGCGTCCTAGGTTCATACAATAAAGCAGAGATAATTCATCCTTGGATACAACATTTTGGTTTTGTTCTTTACCAAACAGAGTGTGGGCATGAATCCTATGGAAGTAACGTATAGTTGGGTTATGTATCTCATTGTTATCCATACTTTCTGGGTCAGGGTGATAGTTTCCGGTTAAAGTACCCCAGAAGTAATCCAGCTCAAAATCCAATAAATCCGCCTCAGGGGTAGTAAAAGCTAAGGGTCCACTGGGGAATCCTAATAAAGCAGCTAAGTCCCTATGGTTATAGGTGAACTCAATACCAAAACGTCTGAAGGCGATGATTCCTTTTCGGGCTCCGACACCGTGTTCAGGGATGTAAACTAAAGGACTCAAGAACTCAAGGGTAAGCTCTCGGTAAGTGATAAACCTATTTTTCAGGTGTGCGTTCTCCCATCCCAATTGGTTAAACATGTAGTAAACACTGTCAGTTATGCCTAAAGTGTCCATAGTTGGTTCATCATAATACAGGGTTAAACTGATGTCTCTTTGAGACAAAGCCTCAAATCATATTCTTTGGTTTCTACCTCTAAAGGTGGTTTCCATAAAGTTCTGTGGGGGATCCATAGCAAAAGTAAAGTGGGGAAACAGAGTAGAGGAGAAAGTAAAGAGAAAAAGACTTTCGTAAATCTGTGGCAAGTAAAATTGTTTTGAAATCAGCAGTAGTTTTATAAAAGTTTAAAAATGAAAAATAGCAAATTGGAAAATAAGTAAAACAAAGAATACAAACAAAATAACAAGCAAAAACAAATAAAATGGGTTGCCTCCCATGAAGCGCTGTTTTTAACGTCGTAAGCCTGACAAAATACCTAGTGAAAGATTAGTCGGGAGAAATAGGTGGCAGTTCTACGAGTTTAAGCTTATTCGTATAATCTCGATTATCTATACGATGATACTGTTTTAACCGCTGCCCGTTTACAATAAACGGGGCGCTATTTCTATCCTTAATTTCTACTGCTCCGCTAGGAAATACTCTTGTAATTTCAAAAGGACCGGACCATCTAGATTTAAGTTTTCCAGGGAAAAGTCTAAGTCTAGAATTAAATAAAAGTACGACATCTCCCACACTAAATTCTTTCCGAGATAAACGCTGATCGTGCCATTTTTTAGTTCGTTCTTTGTATATTTTAGCGTTTCGTAGCGTCTAGTCTTAATTCTTCCAGTTCATGTAAATCGAGGATGCGTTTCTCGCCAGCAGCAATGTAATTAATATTGAGTGTCTTTATCGCCCAATAAGCTTTATGCTCTAATTCTACTGGGAGATGACAGGATTTTCTGTAAACAAGTTTGAAAGGTGTAGTTCCGATAGAAGTCTTGTAGGCTGTCCTATAAGCCCATAAAGCTTCGTTAAGCTTGGATGACCAATCTTTCCGAGATATAGCGACAGTTTTTTCTAAGATTTGTTTAATCTCTCTGTTCGAAACTTCGACTTGTCCGCTAGTTTGCGGATGATAAGGTGTTGCTACGCGGTGTTTCACTCCATATTTAGATAGTAATTTATCAAATATTTTCGAAATAAAATGAGATCCACCGTCACTAATAACAAGTCGGGGAACACCAAAACGCGGGAAAATGATATTCTTGAAAAGCTTTATCACCACTCGTGTGTCATTTGTAGGAGAAGCTATTGCTTCGATCCATTTTGAAACATAATCGACAGCTACGAGTATAAACTTGTTTCCAAAAGAAGATGGGAAAGGTCCCATGAAATCTATTCCCCAAACATCAAAGACTTCAACTTCTAGTATTCCTTTCTGAGGCATTTCATCGCGTCTTGAGATATTACCGGTGCGTTGGCAGCGATCACAGTTTTTAACGGCGATGTGCACATCCTTCCACAGGTTAGGCCAGAAAAGGCCGGCTTGGAGAATTTTGGCACACGTCTTAGAGGTGCTAGCATGTCCTCCATAAGGAGATGAATGACAATGAGAAATGACGTCTTTTATTTCTTCGTCGGGAATACACCGGCGGAAAATTCCATCAGGTCCTCGTTTGAATAAAAGTGGCTCGTCCTAATAGTAACTCTTGAGATCATGGAAGAATTTCTTTTTCTGTTGGTAAGTTAAGTCAGGTGGAAGCGCACCGGCAGCTAAATAATTAACGATGTCAGCATACCAAGGCAATCTTATGGTCATGTCAATGGCTTCCATGACTTCCTTAGCTTCTGGTTTATTTAAATCCAATTGAGCTAGGTCGCTTATCATATGTGCTATCAGATGTTCATACGGAAAATCGTCGTTAATTGGCACTTGTTCGGGTTTTATACCTTCTAAACGAGATAAATGATCCGCTACGACGTTTTCGGTTCCTTTCTTGTCCTTAATTTCCAAGTCAAATTCTTGTAAAAGTAAGATCCATCGGAGTCTCGGTTTTGCATCTTTCTTGGCAAGTAAATATCGGATAGCAGTGTGCGTGTAAATGATGATTTTCGCTCCTACAAGGTAAGAACGGAATTTGTCAAGCGCGAAGACCACGGCTAAGAGTTCTTTTTCAGTTGTGGCGTAGTTCATCTGAGCTGAGTCTAGCGTTCTGCTGGCGTAGTAAATTGCGTGAAGTTTCTTTTCTTTTCTTTGTCCAAGAACTGCGCCTACAGCGTAATCACTTGCATCGCACATGATTTCGAAAGGTAACCTCCAATCGGGCGGTTGCATGATTGGTGCAGAAATAAGTGCGGCTTTAAGAGTTTCAAAAGCTTTAAGACAATCGTCATCGAATATGAACTCAGCATCTTTCATTAATAGACCGGTAAGTGGTTTTGTGATTTTCGAGAAATCTTTAATAAAGCGTCGGTAAAAACCGGCGTGTCCTAGAAAACTTCGTATCTCTCAAACGGTCTTGGGTGGTTGGAGTTCTTTAATCACTTCTATCTTAGCTTTATCAACTTCAATTCCTTTATTAGAAATAACATGTCCGAGTACGATTCCTTCTCTGACCATGAAATGGCATTTTCCCAGTTGAGCACAAGGTTTACTTTCACACATCGTTCTAAAACACTCTCTAAATTAGATAGACATCCTTCAAAGCTTTGACCGCACACAGAGAAGTCGTCCATAAACACTTCCATGATGTTGTCAATGAAATCTGCGAAGATGGCCATCATACATCGTTGGAAGGTTGTGGGAGCATTACATAATCCAAAAGGCATTCGTTTGTACGCGAACGTCCCATAGGGACACGTGAATGTAGTCTTCTCTTGATCATCAGGGTGAATTGGAATTTGGAAAAATCCGGAATAACCGTCTAAATAGCAGAAATAGGAGTGTTTGGCTAATCGTTCTAACATTTGGTCAATAAAGGGTAAAGGAAAATGGTCTTTCCGAGTAGCTTTGTTCATTTTTCTATAATCAATACACACTCTGTGTCCACTAACTACTCTTTGTGTTATCGATTCGCCTTGTGCGTTTTTCACGACAGTGACACCTCCTTTCTTAGGTACGACATGTACTGGGCTAACCCACTTACTGTCGGAGATCGGTTATATAATTCTAGCTTCCATTAGCTTTTTGGTTTCATCTCTGACTACAGTGCTGAGGATCGGATTGATTCTTCTTTGAGGCTCTCGAGAGGTTTTGCAATTCTCTTCTAATAGAATATGGTGCATACAAATTGAAGGACAAATTCCTTTTAAGTCTGATATGTTGTAACTGTTCGCGTTAAAAGGTGACGCGCTAGAGGGATGCGAACGTGAGTTCGGATTCTCTAGCTCGAAACGATTTAATCTTTTGATTTGTTTATAAAGATGCCGCGAGCATCAAGCTTTATTATTTTCAACACAAGAAAGATGATTTAATGGTTATGAAAAAGGGGAAAGCTGAAATACCCTCAATTGATATTGGTATGCGTAACGAGTAGGCGCAAGATTCTAAGGGGATATATATAGTTATTATCTATAGCTTTTATATATGAATATGTTTGATATGTTTGTGTGTTTTAATTGCTATTTCTATGATTGGGAAAGTTTCTCCTTTGGATTTTTAAGAAACGATGATTATGTGGGATTCTAGGGTTTCTTATTATTGTGCTCGCAAAGATCTGTGGATCTTCTGCATACATATCCCCTAGTGGGAATCAGAGCATTTGTAGATCGGATCTAAAGGATTCTATGGTTTGTTTGGTCTGAGGGAGAAAGAAATTTGCTCGGCAAGGATGAGACCTTGTGCCTACGTATTCTCAAAAGGATGTTGAGAAAGTCAGAGCAATCGTAGTTCCCACTTATGCTAGTGGAAAGCAACAGGATGTTAGTAAGAGACAGACAAATGTCATCTTAATGAAAAATGTATCTAATCTATTTCATCACATACATTTTGAAAAGTTTTTGATTAAAATCTTTCATCGTAAGCATTAGGTGCTTTGCTTGAGTGTACAAGCGTTACCACTTACATGTTTAAGAAAGATGTTTGAAAAAGATGATTGAATCTTTTAACCGTAAGCATTGGGTGTTTTGCTTGAGTGTACAAGCGTTACCACTTACATGTTTTAGAAAGATGTTTGAAAAAGATGATTGAATCTTTTAACCGTAAGCATTGGGTGTTTTGCTTGAGTGTACAAGCGTTACCACTTACAGATTAAGAGATGTCTTTGTTTGAAAAGAGTTTGAAAAGAGTTTGAAAAGTTTTTTTGACTGTATGTGATGTGATAGATGAGATACTTCTTCCATAGAGATGATAGATGTCTAAATCTCAAGGAGAAATTGATTGGATTTAAAAGGATGCTTTTAAGAAGCCCATGGGTCCTTGTATTGTTAGCCCAAGAGGAGGCATTCCGAGGGTCATCGAGGGTCCTTGTATGAAGCTTAAGAGGAAGCTATAGGGTATGGCTGGCTTTGTGTTAAAAGGGATTTCACCGAGAAACCATCCTTTTGGAATTAAGAGCAATTTCACCGGGAAATTTTACTCTCTGGGGATTTTGAAAGTGATTTCACCGAGAAACCATCCTTTCAAGGTTCTATCTTAGCGCGGGTGATTCTTTGTATTGGAAGCCCAATAGGAGGCTGTTAAGAGATTTCCTGTCTCTTTCATTGTATGATGCCCAAGAGAAGGCTAAACTCAATGAGGAGTTCTTTTGAATGAAGCCCAAGAGGAGGCTGACTCAACAGTGTTGTCTTATATGAAGCCTAAGCGGAGGCTAAACTCAGATGAATGAGTTTTCTTATATGAAGCCTAAGAGGAGGCTAAACTCTGTGGGAAGAGTTATCTTGTATGAAGCCCAAGCGGAGGCTAAATTCATGCTGGAGATGAATTATCTTGTATGAAGCCCAAGCGGAGGCTATAACTGTGGGGAACCTATTGGTTAGACTAATTGTTATGTTATGATTAGACAGTTGTATAAACAAGTGTGTGTGTGTGATATGTATTCACAGGAGTTTATGAAGGAAATATAAACAATGCATGATGTTTATTTACATAAGTTTATAAAATATAAACAAGTGTCTGTGAAACGGACGTTTAAAACGAGCGTAACTTGGTTATTTACAAGTTTGAACTGTACAAGGAAATGAATATGTACACGAACAGTATTTATGTACTGAGAAATATGGATGTACATAGGGGTTGGGACTTACACCATAAGGGAGGCCCATTGGTTTGAAAGCAGTTTCACAGGGAATAATGCTCCTTTCAATACCAATGGTATTCAGTGTATATACAGACGAAACAGAAACGATTGATCAAAGTTTATCTGTAAAAAAGTATCTGTGTTATGTACAGATAAAAAGTTTTGTATGAAAAGAATTTGATATGTACAAGGAAAAGGTATGTACATAAAGAATGTTGGTTTGTGTATACACAAGTGAAGTGAAAAACAAACGATCGAAGTTTGTCTGTACTTGAGTATAGAAAGTATCTGTGTTATGTACAGATAACAATTTGTATGTATTTGAAGAGAGTTTAATATGTACAAGGAAATATTATGTACATAAAAGAATGTTATGGGACTTACACCGTGAGGGAGGCCCATTGTTTTGAAAGCAGTTTCACAAGGAATAATGCTCCTTTCAATACCAATGGTGTCAGTGTATAAACAAACGAATGAAAACAAACGAATGAAAACAAACGAACGAGATTTGTTTATGTTTGAATATTGACAATGATGATTTGAGTATGTACAAGTAAAACTAAATATGTACATAAAAGGGTTGGGACTTACACCGTAAGGGTGGCCCAAGATCGATTGAGAAATTCGAGAGAAAACGAATTTGATTTTATCGCTTAAGTCGGATCGATCGTGGTAAAAGATGTAAGTTTTGATGAAATGTTTTGAAAAATTATTTTGAAAATGTTTTGAAAAATGATTTGAAATGTGAGGTTCATTTATGAGAAGTTTTGAAAAAAATTGGAAGTCAAAAACTTGAAAATTTCACCTTAAAAGGAGGTTAAAAAAAAGTGTTCAGAACGTCGTTTTCGGCTCGATCAAAATATGATCAGATGAAAGTTTTTTCTGAAAATTTTTGCACTATCATAAAATAGATGTATTTATTGACAAGTGTTCAAAAAATCACCTTAAAATAAGGAGTTTTGATTGGTCAAAAAAAATTGTGAAAGTTTTATGAAAACATGAAAAATTGGAAAAGTTGTAAAAAGAATGGTCCTGATGGTAGTTGAACCCATGACCAAAGGGTGACACACGTGGCAGAGAGGACTAAGAGCAAACAGGCTACCACTGAGCCAAACGCGCGCTGGTGTTAGTGGACTCAGAACACGTGTAGACAAAGTGTTGGAACATTTAAAAATTTGAAAATGAAGAACACGCGCGCAGCTGTTCTTCGTGGTTTTGATTTTCAGAAATCATGATTCAAGCTCAAATCTTTGTTTCTCAATGAAAATCAATGAAATAAAAATCAAACTTGATCGGTTTTTCATCACGAACATGAATATGACTGTTAATTGCATTTATATTAAGCCTAGCATGTTTGGATTTCTGGGAAACACTATGAACCCTAAAACTGAGAATTCAAATTAAATTATGTATGAGTGATGATTCTTTGATTTTTTTGAGGGTTATTGATCGTTATGTGTGCAGAAACAAAACGGCCATGAGTTTTTTTCAATTGATACAAGGAATCATAGAGTTCGAAGTTGGTGTTCATACCTGTGAAAGTGAGAATCGAATTCAGTGCAAGAGTGTTTCCAGAGCTTGTTTGTGGATCATTTGAGCTTCATCGGCATGTATGGAAGCTGTGTGAATGATCTGCTTGCCTCGAGCTTGCTTCAATCCTTCCAACCAAGTCAACCTACAGTCAGTTCAATATGAAACTCGAAATTGAGGTTAATGGAATTACAGTTGCTTGCCAATGATCTGGATCATATACATGATGTATGGTGATGATGTTTGAGTGGTTAGATCACAAGTTTATCAAGCTTAGAGTAGAATTCGAAAGTTAAGGCAGCTTGTATAAGTTTGAAAACTGGTTTTGGCTTGATTTCAGTTTGATTTTAAGTTATAAACAAGTTTGATAATGATCATGAAACATGTTTGACACCAAAGATCATCATGGTTTTAACTAAATTTCCAAAATGCAATGTTTCTCAATTTGCACTATGTTGCTTAATTTTTAAGAAAGTAAAGAGAAAGCATGATTTTGCATTTGCTTTGGTGTGGTTTTGGACTTGAATTTGTGATCTATTTATAGGCAACAAGTTCTGAAATGTTAGGCAAAGAGTACAATGCTTTTGGAAAATCAAAGATAACTTAGAGGGCAAGAATGGTATTTGCCAAAAAAGAAAACTTCCTTTTTTCACCATGTGCTCATTTTTACAATTTGATCCAATCCTCTCAATTATTACCTCTAACTGATATTTATCAGTTCAATCATCCATTTGGCAAGGTTAGATTGCTTCTAGATGAAGAAAACACAAAATGACTTATAATTTGAAGTTTTGGATTTTGAAAATCAAGTTTCATGGAGCCTTATGTTTCAATTTCAAAAGTATGGCTAGACTCCATGGATTTGAGAGTTCTTGGACATTTTGGAAATCTTGTTTCACAAGCTACAACTTTCATGTTTTGAGTTTTTTCAAATTCAAATTGGAACTAGGTGAAAAAATGGCATGAAGTTTGGAAAAAATAAGAAATTTCAACACTTAGAAATTTTTCTAAGTATGAAAACTTTTGACTTTTTGTTGACTTTTTCAAAATCTTTGATTTTTTATGATCATGATGGATCATTTGAAGTATTTTGATGATTGAAAAAGTTTTGTTTTGAAAATTTTGACCAAAAGTCAAAGTTTGACTTTTCTGTGCAGATGAAATTTCATCAGATGTTTCAGAAATTGACTGATGAAGTTTGTGAACTTCTGTGATGTTTTGAATCCAGAAATTAGGTCAAGATGTTGTATATAAGATATAATGACCAATCTCTATCCAAAAAAGTCATTTCTTGCTAAAAAAGTCAGAGAATTCTCATGCCCGATCAAAACCCTAATTGGTCGATCCTTGATTGATCTGTGAGAGAAATGGATGTCTGATGATCAGAGGTTGATGATTTGATCAAGATAGATCAAATGAGGTGAGAAAAACTCAAACCCTAATTGATTTCCTCTTGAATTAGATGAAAATCTGATGAAACCCTAATTTTGACCTGTGAAACCCACACCCGATTAATGCTGTCTGAGCTGTTTGTTATGCAAATGATGCAAATGTAAAGTGGTATATTAGGTCAAAATTTGGGGTATGACAGTAACCTAACGCAGTAGGGTATTTCCTTAGAACGTCTAAAAGTTTCTGAGTTTTGAGCGTTCCTAAACTGGAATTCACTATTACAGGTCGAGTTTGTTCAGTATCTAGGAATTCGTATCGTAGGTTTTTAGGTAGAACTTTCAATTCTAGTTTTGGTTTCTTAGGACATGGCATATGATTAGGTGTAAGTGCTAGACTTTCGCTTAGACTGTCATATTTATATGTTTCTCGCCAATTGTCGTCTTCGAATATCAGAGGGGTTTCAATTTTCATTATTTCGGAATATGTGGTTTGTTCAGCTTCCATTTCTCTTACGCACTCGTCTATAATATCGAGTAAATAACATGTGTCATTCATGGCGGGTGCTTGTAGAAATTGAGTGAGGATGAATTCTACTTTTTCCTCTCCGACTTTGAATGTTAATCTGCCCTTCTTTACATCAATTATAGCTCCAACTGTGGCTAGGAATGGTCTTCCTAGTATGATAGGGGTAACTGAATCTTTGGTGATGTCCATGATTATGAAATCGGTCGGGATATAGAATTGACCTATTCTAACGGAACATTTTCAATATACCTCTGGTAAGCGATCGGTCGACTAATTGAGCAGACATTTTGTAGGTGTAAGTTCTCCCATTTCCGACTTTTGCAAATAGATAGGGGCATGGCGATACTTGCTCCTAAGTCGCATAGAGCTTTGTCTATGACGAATTTTCCAATGTTACAGGTATAGAGAAACTACAGGTCTTTCGACTTAGGAGGCATGTTATTACGAATGATAGCACTACACTCGTGATTAGGGTAACTGTTCCGTTATCTTCTAACTTTTCTTGTTAGATAGGATTTCCTTAAGAAATTTAGCATACGATGGCATCGGGTAATAGCTTCGTGAATGGTATTGTGATATTTAGTTGTTTAAGAAGTTCCAATTTCTTAAATTGGCTCATCGATTTAGAATTGGTTAATCTCGAGGATACGAATTTGTGGTTTATAGGGCGGTGGAGGCACATAAGGTTTCTCTTTTCTCTGACCTCTTGAGTTTCGTTTTCCTTTTCTTCGATTCGCTCGTTTTCACTTGGCTTGTCTTGCGATACATTCTTTGGGTTTTCTAGTCTTGGATCAGCGGGTCCGTCTGTTCCTTTCCACTCCTTAGTATCACGACATTAGCGTGTCCTTTCGGGTTAGGTTGTGGTTGACGGGAAATATTCCAGTAGAGCAGATAGTGCCTGCTATTGAGCTACTGTGAAATCGAGTTTCAAGCATCTTGTTATGGGTAGCTAAAGCATCGACCTTCTTTGGATAATTGCTTAATTTGCTCATTGGTATGTAAGTTCTGATTTAAAACATCCTTATTGGTCTGGGATTGAGAAGCAATGAAGTGCTCTATCATAATTTCGAGGTTAGACTTCCTAGGAATGTTGGAAGTATTAGGTCCGTTATTAGGATGATTTGGGATAGCTTTCGGATAACCAGGTGGTGTAGTAGGAGCTTGTCCAGGAGCATACAACGCATTGTTGCTTTTGTACGAGAAATTTGGATGATTTTTCCAACTCGGGTTATACGTGTTACTATAGGGATTTCCTTGTACGTAGTTAGCTTGTTCGGTGGTACTCGGTCAAAGTGGGCATGGAGCAGGATGTGATTGAATACCACATAGATCGCAAGTTGGAATCACTGCAGCTACGGTAGCTGCGGGAGTGATGGAAAGATTCTCTAATTTTTGGGTAAGAGCTTCCACCTTGATACCTTTCGTTTGAGATTTCTCTACATTAGCTCTCTCGCTTCCCCATTGGTAGTGGTTTTAAGCCATGCTTTCGATAAGTTGGTTCGCTTCGGCATATGGTTTATCCATCAGTGCGCCACCAGCAGCAGCGTCTATAGTTAATCTTGTGTTGTACAAGAGACCGTTATAGAATGTGTGAATAATCAACCATTTTTCTAAACCATGATGAGGGCAGATTCTTAGCATATCCTTGTATCGTTCCCATGCTTCGAATAAAGATTCATTGTCTTTCTGTTTGAAACCATTGATGTTGGCTCTGAGCATAGCAGTTTTGCTTGGAGGAAAATATCTAGCTAAGAAGACTTTCTTCAACTCACCCAAGTGGTGATTGAGTTGGAAGGAAGATTGAAGCCAAGCACGAGCTCTCTCTTAAAGAAAAAGGAAATAGGCGCAATCGTATCGCTCGGGGTTTACTCCATTCGCTTTCATAGTGTCTCGCTTAAACAACGATAGGTGTAAATTAGGGTCGTCGGTAGGGCTCCAGAACTGGTTCTGCTGAAGGCGGAAAGCGAAGGTTTCAGCTCGAAATCGTTTGACCAATAGCGGGAGCTGCAATCGTTATGAGGCTCCGGCAGGAAGGAACTGTGTAATCCTTAAGAGGACGAGGAGGAGGAGGTGGATCATCCATTCTTCGTAATTCGTCGAGATCTGGAAGAACATACGGAGGAAGATTGTTGCGTTCACGGTACTCTTGATTTCGTCTTCTTAATTGAACATAACGCTCGATATCGTATATGGGTATATGCAAAGTACCGCCTTGAGAGCGAGTATTTGGCATACACAAAAGGGAAAATAAATTAGTTGCCTTAGTCTAGACAGTGCTACTTTAAGAGTGCACTAGTGACTAGATCAAAGTCCCCCCGGCAACGGCGCCAAAAACTTGATGTGCGATAAACCTAATGTGTCTAACGGTATCTTAGCTGCGCACGACTATCGCGGTAGTAATAAAAGATTGTCGAATCCACAGGGACTTTGTAATCACTCTAGTGCGGGAAAGTAATGCTAGTTTAGCTAAGGCGGAAATTGTCACGTTTGGTTTTGGGAAGGTTAAGGAAGGTAAACTAATTGATTTTAAATTAATTATGAGATGGAATGGTCGGTATGTAATAGAGTCGACCTAAAGGATCTAATCTGACTTAAGCATATAAGGATGGTCAACTTAATTGTTCTGTAGAATTCATCAGTTTAAAAACCCTCAATTCACACTTTCATGGTCTTATCTCGGATTATACGTCTAAAGCCCTATACCTGCTTTCGCTAGCCTATAGGTGTTTAGAAATACTTTTTGGAAACTTAATTAATTCTAATCTGTTTAATAGCGCTTTCACTGTATTTAAATCAAATGCCTAACTTTAGCTATCCGGTTAAAAACCTCACACTTTCGTGGTCTCGATCTAACCTATTTATCTTCTTACTTTCGTAACGAAGGTTTTATTTTTAAGCATAAAAAGTTATAACCAGAGTTAAGTTGATTAAGGTTTTAGCCTAAGTTTGATCAGATACCTATTGTCTCTAACTATTCCATATCGACACTAAAGGTTTAGCTAGCCATGGGAATTAAAATGAACTCACAGGAAATAAAAACGAACAAATATAAAACGGACATTATAAATAATAAATGAAACTTGAATTAATTAATTAATTAAAAGGTACTTTAATACAATTGTAAAATAAAACACGAAAATAAAGCCAATACTTCATTCCCTCTTCCACGGATCGAAACTTGGACTTGGTATCGTGTCTGACAATTCGAGGCTTGAATAAAAATCCTAAAGTAGAATAATAACTTCCTAATGTTGGAAATTATTATTTGGGCGATGAAATTAAACAACTGGAAATAAACGAATGCAGAGAAAATAACAACTGAAGTAATAGTAGGTTCGATTTCGGCAGAGCTTCCGCACAAGTAAACTGAAAATTGCTCTGTGTGTTGTAACGTTGAATGTTGAGGTATTTATAGAAAAATATGGAATTGGCAGCTGGGTTTGAAACTTGACACGAAGCTTTCCTTGAACTTCTCCATGAATATAGGAACGTGGGAAGTTGAGGTTGAACGTGGCTATGAGGCTTGAGAGAAATCAGGAGTTATATAGGAACGTGGGAAGTTGAGGTTGAACGTGGCTATGAGGCTTGAGAGAAATCAGGAGTTTGAAAACTCCTTCTGTTTAACTTCACCACGTTCTGCACTTTTAGTTAACTGATATGCGCGTTACGCTCGTCACTGCTGTGTTACGAGCAACTTTGTTGTTTCTTCCGTGTTACGGTCGTGGTAGGTTCGTTACGGTCGTAACACGCTTCAGGATGGCTTACGGTCGTGGCAGATGTGTTACGACATCACATTCTAAAATCTGCATTTCTTGACAGATTCATCTTTTTCTTCTGTTCTTTGATGTTTTCTTGCATTGTTTCATGTTTTCTTCTGTTTTGAGCTAAGTTATGAATACCTGCAAAAAGTAATGACAATCTCGAAATATTCGGGAGTTAATCGGGTCAAAATAATACAAAACGGGTTAATTTCATGGAAAATAAACGATATGATTTCGTGTTATCATTTAGCCTCCGCTTAGGCTTCATATAAGACAACACCCCCCTGTTGAGTCAGCCTCCTCTTGGGCTTCGTTCAAAAGAACTCCTCATTGAGTTTAGCCTTCTCTTGGGCATCATACAATGAAAGAGACCATAAAATCTCTTAACAGCCTCCTATTGGGCTTCCAATACAAAGAATCACCCGCGTTAGGATAGAACCCTGAGAGTATAATTTCCCGGTGAAATTGCTCTTCATTCCAAAAGGATGGTTTCCCGGTGAAATCCCTTTTAAAGACAAAGCCAGCCATACCCTATAGCTTCCTCTTGAGCTTCATACAAGGACCCTCGATGACCCTCGGAATGCCTCCTCTTGGGCTTACAATACAAGGACCCATGGGCTTCTTAAAGCATCCCCTTAAATCAATCAATTTCTCCTCGAGATTTAGGCGTTTATCATCTCTATGGAAGAAGTATCTCATCTATCACATCACATACAATCAAAACTTTTCAAACTCTTTTCAAACAAAAACATCTCTTAATCGTAGTGGTAGCGCTTACACTCAAGCAAAACACCCAATGCTTACAATTAAAAGATTCAATCATTTTCAAACATCTTTCTTAAACATGTAAGTGGTAGCGCTTGTACACTCAAGCAAAACACCTAACTTACGATGAAAGATTTTTCGGACAAACTTTTCAAAATGTATGTGATGAAATAGATTAGATACATTTTTCATTAAGATGACATTCGTCTTTGTCTCTTAATAACATCTCGTTGCTTCCACTAGCATAAGTGGGAACTACGATTGCTCTGACTTTCTCAACATCCTTTTGAGAATACGTAGGCACAAGGTCTCATCCTTGGCGAGCAAATTTCTTTCTCCCTCAGACCAAACAAACCATAGATCCCTTTAGATCCGAGCTACAAATACTCTGATTCCCATTAAGGGATATGTATGCAGAAGATCCACAGATCTTTGCGAGCACAATAATAACAAACATTAGGATCCCACATAATCTATCAAAATCAATTTGCGTCTAGTTTGCGCTAGTCGTTACGCATATCAAAATCAATTGAGGGTATTAACAGCTTTCCCCCTTTTCATAATCATTAAATCATCTTTTCTTGTGTTGAAAATAATAAAGCTTGATGCTCGCGGCATCTTTATAAACAAATCAAAAGAGTAAATTGTTTCGAGCCAGAGAATTTGAATTCACATTCGATTCATTAGCATGTCACTTTTTAACGCGAACAGGAAAAATGGCGACTCTGCTGGGGAGTACGTCAAAATTTTGATTTTTCAAAAAAAATGTGACTCTGTTCAAGAGCATCAAGCTTTTTTTTGTTTTCAAAAAGAAAAAAAGGGGTTAAGCTTTCATATGTGCATATGTTTGTTTTTCTTTATTGTGTGTTTTCGCGATTTTATCTGATGGAAAGAAATCCTAACCCGGATTTAAGAAACATTTTAAGATCTAGGTGGGGGTATAGTCCTATTAACTTGTGAGAAGTCTCAGTACTTATGGAGTTAATTTGAGATCCCTCTCTCAGTGGAGGTTGTCTTGGGAGTATTTGTGTTTAGCAAGTATTTGGGAAGACATTTTGCTTTCAAGTGAACTTGCGAAGCTGAGTGGTTGTAGAACACATAACCCATCCTGGCCATTTAGGATGTAGTGCAGAGATTGTTCGGGCGTAAGCCTAGAATGATTGTCATGCGAGACTACGATCAGACGAGTTTCTCTTGAAAAATATTATTGGACCATCGAGTATTCAAAAAATCCGATAATATTTCAAAGAGGAGTGTTGAGCTTGTATTATCAGTAGAACCCGTTTCACAGATGAATAAGCCCTTAGAACTTACCCACGTTTGATTCTTATTGTTGGCCTCATGCTCGTGACTTCGAACGCTTGACCGTGTGTGTAACTACTAACCATGTTTGCCGCATTCATACATTCATTCATTAAAAAAAAAACTTCATTTCTCTTCCCCATTTCCAAAGAATTTAGAGATTTTTCTTTGTAAAATATTTTAGGTTAGAGTGATGGACGTCAGAGGAAGATTCACCAAGAGATACAGTTTTAGAATTCCTGACGTAGGGAAGTTAAAAGAGTTAGCATCCTTGGTAGAAGATCCCTCGGATTTCATAAAACGCTATGGAACTCTTTTAACTATTCTGAACACTAACGTTGATGAAGGACTTCTCAAAACTTTCGTTCAGTTTTACGATCCGGTCTATCGCTGTTTCACTTTCCCTGACTATCAGTTGATGCCTACTTTGGAAAATACGCACATACTAGGTATCTCAGTATCAGACAAAGCGCCTTTCAATGGTTTGGAAGCCATTCCTAAGTCACCAGTCATTGCAACGATGACTCATTTAAAGAAATCTGAGATAGACAAAAACCTAACTACCAGAGGAAAACTCTTAGGACTAACTTCAAAGTTCCTAATGGAGAAGGCTCTTAAATTCTCTGAGGCCGGTAGTATGGTAGCCTTTGAAGCTATTTTAGCTTTACTCCTCTATGGATTGGTGTTGTTTCCCAACGTCCCAAATTTCGTTGATATCAACGCCATAAGGATCTTTCTGATTGGAAATCTCATTCCCACTCTGCTTGGTGACACGTACTTCTCTATTCATCATATGAATCGTCAAGGAGACGGAACTATCGTGTGTTGTGTACCTCCGTTTTTCAAATGGATTACCTCACACTTGCCTAAATCTCCTATCTTCCGTGAAAACAAAGACGATTAGCATTGGTCAAGAAGACTCATGTCTCTTACAAACAACGATATCCATTGGTATACCTTGGCAGACAATGAGATGGAAATCATTGAGAGCTGTGGAGAATTTGTCAACGTACCTCTCATTGGTACGAAAGGAGGAATCAACTACAACCCATTCCTGGCGAGACGTCAACTTGGATACGCAAATTCTAGTAAACCTCTTGGTTTTACAATGGAAAGCTACTTCTATCAGGAAGGAGAGGATTCCCAAGGATTGAAAGCTAGGATGATCGAGCTTGGTGTCATCCGAAGAAAGAAAGAGGAAAGGCAAAGAATTGTGTAGCCATGAAACCTACACTTCTTGGGTAAAGAAAGAGCTAAGGAATTTGAATGCCTTACGCTTATGAAGAACCCATGTTCTCAACCTTCCAAATCAACCATTTTCCCGTCGAAACTATGGGAGAATACCAAGAAGCTTTGGCCAAGATGAGGTTTGAGAAGAGGCCTTGGAAAACAAGTTTCTTAAGGTGATCTCGGCGAGATGCTCGAGAAGCGGTCAAAGATCATGAAAAGACGCTTTACTTCCAGGATGAATGGCTCATGGAGAAAGATGAGAAGATTCGCCAGAAAGATAACGCGATCAAGAGATACATCAAAGAAAGGAAAAGAAAGCTTGAGGAAATGACAACCAGCGATCCTGCTCCCGACAAGTGGAAGAAAGTCATTAGCAAGCTAAAAGCCGAGAAAGCTGAACTGAAAGCTCACTATGGGAAGGAAATCCTAAAGTTGAAGTTGCATCAAGCCTTTGGATCTTCATCCGACGAGGACGATTAGTTTAGTTTGTAATTTTTATCATTTATTTTATCATTTGTGTGAGCAATGCTCAAAAACAGAATTGTTGTAATTTTCTTTCAATGATTAATAAAATATGTGTTTTCCATCCAAATATTTGCCAGAAATTTCTCTTTTAGCGTAAATTCTTTGGAAATTCCTTTTCTTTACATTCATAATCATGCATTATACTTTGCATTCTGAGTCTATTGTCTAGAGTCTGATCTATCAACAGTTTCAACAAATAGGAAAAGATCGTCAAGTTGTCGCGTCTTAGAGTTTCTCGACCGCGTCCACAGCCAACTCGAACGTACGATACAAGATCAAAAAGAAGAAAAGTAATGGAAGGATTTGAACAAGAGAATGTTGAACTCCGTAGCACGGTAACAACACTACAAGAAGAAGTGGAGAGACTCACATCTTTGGTCAACTCATTGGCCGCAGCGCAAAGTCAACAAGCAGCATCGAGCAGTCAAAACCAGCGGCGATATCGAAGACACTACTACTCAGTTTCATGTCGCGATCGATAGTTCACCTTTCGTTATGCGGAAGGCTATCCATGGGGCATGCCTTTCAACTTTGGAATCGTATTTCGCCAACCGACTTCTCAAGTGCAAACAACCACGCTTGAAATACCTACTTTGCAGCAAAACTCTACATTTACGCCGCAACATGGAGTAACTCTTCCACAAGTAACAATGCGGTTTCTCAACCGATCATGGCGAACTCGACTTCAGTAGTGCACGCCATAGCGAAGAAGTTCACCATACTCCGGAAACAATTCTCGTGGTTCTATGGAGAATCTCCAGGAACAACTCCTCAAAATGCAGCTTGAGATAAAAACAATTCGTGGAAAAGAATTGTTTGGGAAAAACGCCAGGATCTGTGCTTAGTTCCTCGCGTAAGGATACCGCAAAATTCAAAGTCCTAACTTTGAAAAGTACAAAGGAAACTCCATCCACAAAGTCATCTCACGATGTATGCGGAAAATGTCTACATACAACGATCACCATTGTTAATCCACTACTTCCAAGATAGTCTCACGGTGCCGCTTGAAGTGGTACATGGGATTAGGCAGTATGAATCCAAACATTCAATGACTTAGGTGAAGCCTTTGTACAACAATATAAGTTCAACTTGGATATGGCTCCCGATAGGGATCAACTCCGCTCCATGTCTCAAAAGGAAGAGAGACATTCAAAGAATATCTTGTGCGATGGAGGAAATTGCTTGCCAAGTCAACCCACCGGAAAGAAAGAGATGACTAAGGTATTCTTAAACACTCTTGGCTCATTCTACTACGACGAATGATCGCTAGCGCTCCGGAGATTTCACGAGATGGTAAGCATGGGAATGCTATTAGAAGAGGGGTTCGAGCGGGCGCTAACCAAGCGGGATCCTCTAGTGGAACTAGGAAGGTTGGGACTAGCTTTCCAAAGAAAAGGAGCATGACATAGGAATGGTATCCAGGAAACCGCGAAAGAATGTCGATCAACGACGGTGGCTGCCATAGCACCGTTGTTAACACAAATCCAATACGAGAATTGCTCCGATTCCAACAAACTCAACAAACTCAACGGCCTCGTCAGCGGGCTCGTGGTTCAGCAATCAAAACCGTGCGCCTCGGGTCACGCATATTCGACCCAATTCAATGAAGTACGAACTATACCCGCTAATAGAAAAGAATCTGAGACAAGGTCACCACCTCCGGTTCCTGAAAAATTGTCGTGGTGGTACAAAGCAGACGTATCTTGCCCTTTTCACCAGGGGGCACCAGGCCATGACCTTGAACATTGCATAGCATTAAAAGCAGAAGTACAGAGATTAGTGGATCTAATCTTCTTTCCTTCAGAAATACAAATCCGAACGTGCAAGCCAATCCACTTCCCAGTCACAGTGGACATTCAGTGAGTTTGATACTAAGAAATACAGACAGGTATCTCGTCACCGACGTGAATCTGATCAAGGGAAACTTAGTACATCTCCATGAAACATATAGCGCAATGGGTGCCTTCACTAAACACGATTATGCAGCTTGCAACATCTGCTTCAAGAATCCTCAAGGATGTTCTACCATAAGAGCAGACATTCAACGATTGTTAGACATTGGTGACCTGCAGATCTACAGAAATAGAGATGACCATGACGTAAATACAGTAGGGCATTTTCCGCATGAGCTTTTAGTCTCAGATATCAACTCGGAAAATCCCGAAGTAAATGTTATCATCCCCTGTTTCAATGTACCCAAGCATGTGGAGATTGAATACAACGGTTCCAACATTCTAGGGTCTCCTTTGGTGATTTGCCTACCCGGTCCTATTTCATACAGTTCTACCAAAGCAAATCCTTACCAATACAATGCAACTCTGATAGAGGATGGGAAGGAGAAACCCATGCCGACTCTTCCAGCTAATGTCAATATAACCGAGATAGGACGAGTAACCCGAAGTGGACGAGTACACGCTCCATTACCACCAAACCGCTGCGGTTCCTATTGCTAGGCGAAATCCGGTTAACATATCTCCCGAGAATCCAATGATTCCGATGTTAATCCAAGCACAAATGTTGGTCCTCTGATGGAACCAGCGTCAACACAGATTTTGACGAGATACTGAAGTTAATCAAGAAGAGTGAATACCGAGTCGTGGATCAGCTGATGCAGACTCCCTCCAAGATTTCAATACTGTCTCAACTCCTCAACTCCGAAGCTCACCGAGAAGCTTTAATGAAGGTACTAGACCAAGCTTATGTAGACCACGATGTGACTACAGACCAATTTGGAGGTATTATCGCCAACATAACAGCTGTAATAATCTAAGTTTCAGTGATGAAGAACTTCCAGAAGAAGGGAAAGATCACAACTTGGCCTTGCATCTCGATGATTTGTCAATCAGATTCCCTGTCCAATGTATTGGTAGATACTGGTTCATCTTTGAATGTAATGCCAAAAACGACACTCGCTCGTTTGGCTTACAAAGGGACACCAATGAAGTTCAATGACATAGTAGTGAGAGCTTTTGACGGATCGCGGAAGTCAGTTATTGGGGAAGTAGATCTCCCGATGACAATTGGTCCGCATACTTTCCAAATCACTTTCCAGGTCATGGACGTGCCAGCTGATTATAGTTGCTTGTTAGGAAGACCATGAATACATGAAGCAGGAGCAGTGACATCTACTCTCCATCAGAAGCTGAAATTCATAGTAAATGGAAAACTAATAACCATCCTCGGTGAACAAGCTTTACTCATAAGCCATTTGTCCAGTTTCTCTTTCATCACAGCCAATGATGTCGAAAGGACACATCTCCCAGAACATCCGTTAGAAGATGAATCTACCAACAAAAACAGATCATCTATCTCTTCGTATAAAGAAGCGGCACAGATAGTAAAAGATGGCAATGCTGAAGGATGGGGACAAGTAATCAAACATCGAGCGAGGCGAAAGTCGGACTCGGGTTGCACCGTATTCTCAAAGACAAACAAAAGGATGAGCGCTTCGTCCGATCAAAAGTATTCCATAGTGGGGTTTCTTAAACCCTGTTCTTCAAGAAGTTAACGTTGTTACCATTGAAGATGATGAAGATGATCCCTCTAGTTCTGAAGAGTGGAGCACTTATCGAACGACCACGAATATGTGTCTCAAGAAGAATCGTGCCGTACTATCCTTCGATCAATTCAAAGGTATATCCTATGACAAAATGAAAATCCATGGTCCCTTAAAGTTTGGGATACCTTGGGAGAACCAAGTGGCAAATTTGACTACATGGTGAAATACACTGCGCCAGAAAGCTCGAAAATCAGAATCTAAGATATCCAGCCCACTGGATGGGGTGATTCTTTTGAGTATCCTAGTCAATCGGAAGAGATGTACCCATCTTCCCAATCTAATCAGCCGATCGAGATTCCCAACGAAGATTTTTGCTTTAATGCACCTGTGGAGTTTGTTAAATCAGATCCTGATTACCATTACATCAATGTGATCACTGAAAATCAAGGGTATGATTCGGGATACGAACTAGAAAGTGTCGCCGACAATGAGTCTCTTCACTCTGAAGGTTGGAGGGTACATCCCAATTCAGCATAAGGTCAGCGGAAAGCACATATCTTGCATACCATACTTCGATCTATTCATCAAGCGAAGAAGGCGCTTTAGCGACAAACAGGTCCGTCGTCCGAGAATCTTCAAAGCCTGCTCGACCAACGACCAAAGTTTACTCAAGGGTTAAACCAAATGGAAAATTACCCGAGTACCTCGACTTCCAAGGAGTTCGCCACTACTGGAAACCTGTTGAAGTTCGGACTAGCGCTCCTAGTTCTAAGTAGTTTATCTTTGCTTTTGTTTTGAACTCTCACTTTGCCCAAAGTGAAGAGATGTTTTATAGGGCTTAGCTTTTAAATAATTTCTCTTTGTCTTGCCCAAGACAAATGAGTTTGTATATTCGAGGCCCTGTTTCATATCGTGAATCATAAATAAAACGCGTTGTTTTGTTTCTACACTTTGTGTTTATTTTCATTTACCCTTTCTTGGAAATGATAATCCTAAAAACACAATAAAAAAAATCTTCAAAAAAAGAATAATAAAAATTAATGCATACACTTTCACATTGACTTTTCAAAAAAAATGATGATGAAAAAAAAGGTTAATTAATCAAATCAAATCTGCAGATTAAGCAGGATGGACAAATCCATTAAAAGCAATAACTCTATGCTCTCTCCCAACTTTGAAATCCCACAGAAGTCGAAAGAAGTTGAAAAGAGATCCGGATGAGATTTCTCGATTACTTAAGCACGAGGCAGATCATTCGACCTCACAAAGAACCTCTGGAAGCAATCAACTTTGATTAGGGAAGCCAAAAAGTAAACATCGAGCTTCACTCAACCCAGCGTCAAGGTAAGCGATAGATCTTCTCAAAGAATATGTCGATGTGTTCGCTTGGTCCTACCGGGACATGTCGGGTTTAGATACCGCATCGTAGAGCATCACTTGCCGTTAAAACCGTGTCCTTGATTAAACAAAGGCGAGAAGAGTTCACCACGAAATGGCCGACAAAATCAAAAGGAAGTTCAAAACAGCTCGGCGGGTTTCCTCGTCACTACGAATATCCTCGATGGCTAGCCAACATAGTGCTGTTTCAAAAAAGGGAAAGGTCGAATGTGTGTTGACTACGGGACTTGAACAAAGCATGTCAAAAGCGATTTCCCACTTCCATATCGACATGCTAGTGGATAGCCTTGCAAAATTCAACGTCTTTTCCTTCATGGACGGTTTCTGGTTATAATTAGATCGAGAATGGCTCCGAAGACATGGAGAAGACATCCTTCATCACGCCATGGGGCACTTTTTGCTACAAAGTAATGTCGTTTGGATTAAAGAATGCAGGCGCAACTTACCAAAGGGCGATGACTACTCTCTTTCATGACATGATGCACAAAGAGATCGAAGTCTACGTGGACGACTTGATAGCAAAGTCTGACACTGAAGAAGAGCATATAGAATATCTCTTGAAGTTGTTTCAATGACTAAGGAAATTTTAGCTTCGCCTGAATCCTAACAAATGCACCTTTGGGGTAAGATCTGGAAAACTCCTAGGTTTCATCGTCAGTCAAAGAGGTATTGAAGTTGACCCTGACAAAGTCAAGGCTATTCAAGAAATGCCTACACCACGTACAGAAAAGCAAATAAGAGGATTTCTCGGACGATTGAATTACTTCTCCAGGTTTATCTCTCAGATGACTGCTACCTGTGGACCGATATTCAAGCTTCTCCGCAAAAATCAAGAAGTTGTGTGGAGAGAAGATTGCCAAAAAGCGTTCGACAGTATCAAGGAATACCTGTCAGAACCACCAATACTGATTCCTCCAGTCGAAGGAAGACCGTTAATCATGTACCTTACCGTACTAGAAGAGTCCATGGGTTGCATACTTGGACAACAAGATGAAACCGGTAAGAAGGAGCATGCCATTTACTACTTGAGTAAAAAGTTCACGGTTGTGAAACTCGTTACTCCATGCTCGAGAAAACTGTTGTGCTTTGGTATGGACTTCAAGCGTCTCCGCTTGATACATGATCAATCATACAACTTGGTTAATCTCAAAATGGATCCGATCAAGTGCGTATTTAAAAGCACCTTACGGGAAGAATCGCTCGATGGCGAGATGCTATTATCGAGTATGACATCGATGCCGTGCTTAAGCGGTCAAGGAAGCATTCTCGCCGATCACTTGGCTTATCGGCCGCTCAGCGAATACCAATCTCTCAAATTTGACTTCCCAGCGAGGCGTTATGTACTTAAAGATGAAAGATTGTGACGAACCGCCACCCGAAGAAGGCCCAGATCCAGAATCTAGATGGGGCCTAATTTTTGATGGAGCCGTTAACGTTTATGGAAATGGAATTGGGGCAGTCATCATCACTCCAGAAGGTTCTCATATCCGTTTTCGCGATTGCTATTTGATTGTACCAACACATCGCGGAATCTGAAGCTTGCATCATGGGTATCGAAGAAGCCATCGACTTGAGGATCAAGATCCTTGACATATATGGAGACTCAGCCCTTGTGATCAACCAAATCAAAGACAAATATGAAACTCATCATCTTGGTTTGATTCCTTACAGAGATTATGCAAGGCGTTTGTTGACTTTCTTCAACAAAGTTGAGCGCATCATATCCTCGAGATCGAGTCGAATGGCGGGCAGCCTTGGCAACTATATCTTCCATGTTCAAAGTCAACAATTGGAATGATATGCCTAAGATCCGCATCAAGCATTGAAAGACTGCATATGTATTATGGCTGAGCGGTCTTGACGATAAACCGTGGTTCCACGACATCAAGCGTTTCCTTGACGAGTACCCACTCGGGGCATCGTACAAGGATAAGAAAACCCTAAGGAGGCTTTTTAGAAATTTCTTCTTAAATGAGGATGTGTTATACAAAAGAAACTTCGACATGGTTCTGCTCAGATGCGTCGACAGGAAAGAAGCAGACACGATCATCCATGAAGTACATGAAGGATCCTTTGGAACCCATTCAAATGGGAATGCAATGTCCAGAAAGATCTTAAGAGCAGGATACTATTGGATAACGATGGAATCTGATTGCTGTAAACATGTCAAAAGATGTCACAAGTGCGGATCTCTGAGATAAGATCCATGTGCCTCTGACTCTACTCAACGTTCTCTCTTCTCCGTGGCCTTTCTCCATGTGGGGCATTGACATGATCGGGATGATTGAACCAAAAGCTTCCAACGGACATCGCTTCATTTTAGTAGCTATTGATTACTTCACCAAATGGGTGAGCGGTCTTACGCCAGCGTTACAAGACAAGTGGTTGTGAGGTTCATCAAGAACAACCTCATTTGCGGTATGGAATTCCAAGCAAGATCATTACGGACAATGGATCAAACTTGAACAACAAGATGATGAAAGAGCGTGTGAGGAATTCAAGATCGAGCATCATAACTCATCTCCTTACCGGCCAAAGATGAGCAGGCGCGTTGAAGCGCAACAAGAACATCAAAAGATCGTCGGAAAATGGTCATCACTTACAAGAGGCGACGAATCGCCATTTGCTCTGCATGGGTATCGTGCTTGATGCGCACTTCAACGAACTCCTTTTCTCTAGTATCTGCATGGGCAGTGCTCCCGTAGAAGTTGAGATTCCGTCAATGAGAGTTCTCATGGAAACTAAGTTATCTGAGGCTGAATGGTGTCAAAGCGGATCGACCGGTGAACTTAATTTAAGAAAAGCGCTGGCTTTCTGTCATGGACAATGTATCAAGAAGAATGAAAGCTTTCGACAAAAGGTTCGACCTCGTGAATTAGAAAGCGACCTCGTGCTTAAAAAGGTTGTCTTTTCAACTGATTCTAGGGGCAAATGGACTCCTAATTACGAAGGCCCGTACATCGTCAAAAGAAGCTTTTACGGCGGTGCTATGACTCTCCAACCATGGATGGTGATGAACTCCCGCATCTGTGAATCTTGATCGGTCAAAATACTTTGTCTAAAAACAAAGAAACATTTCGGTAAGTCGAAAACCGAGAAAAGGCGACTTAGGCAAAAGGAGCGTCTCGGTGGGTGAAAACTTGAAAAGGCGGTCGGGCAAAATTAGAGACAATAAGCGAAATTATCGATAGATTGAAAACACGAAAAAGGCAATCTAGGCAAAAATAAGGATACAAAAAAAAAATGAATGACAAAGTAACTGCAATCAGTCCGTACTTCGTCAATCTAAAGAAATTTCCACCAACGGATTTTCAATCAGCTCTTCTGAAGCAACAAGCACAGTTGGAATTCAAAGTTGTTAGGGATAATAGTGGTTATTGCTTTCAATGTAGCCTTTTCCCAATAAATTATCATTTCCAACTCTTGTAAATAGCTCATGGAATCATGCCTTTGGCTGATTACCATTCTATCAATAAATTTGAGCCTTGTGCCTTTTGTTTGCAATCTTTACTTTATTCAGTTTTGCAAAATAACGTTTTTATTGTGAAAATCACTTTTTGAAACTAAAAGGTTTTAAATGAATTTTTACTTCAAATTTTTGAAACAAAAGCAAAATGCTTCTTTGAACTATGAACACAGAAAGAACTTCAATAGTTCCTACGCGAGTGTTTCGATCTCCGAAGGATAGAATGGCTTTCTGATCTTCTCCTCATGAAATCATCAAAGGACGATATTCTTATCCCAAAAAGAATTCCCAACAAAGTTGCCAATGAAACGCCTTTCTCCGAAAGTTTAAAGCATGAAACTCAGATCCTTCATCACAACGTCTACACCATTCTGCGGATATTGCTAAGTATTTGTTCGAGTAGCGTGGTCCTTTTCGAAATACCTCTTTAGTGTTTTGTCAAGTATCGTTAGCATGCATATGACATTCATAACATTCATGACATTCATACATAATAGCATCATTAGTGCATTTTGCATTCCTCGAAATGTACCTTCCATATCAGGTTTAAATCACACTTATTCATGTAGGTATGATCATATCCCGTAGATTATCCTCAGCGTGAAATACATCTTTTCTCTCTCCTATTCCCGGTGAGATCATTCGCATTAGGAACAAAATCTTGATTGACCTTTTCTTTCAGTTCATTCTGGATAGAACCACATCTATAATCAACAAAGCAATAAGCAATAGCCTCATCATTTGAGCAGCTTATTTTCTTTTCATTCTAAACTTGTCATGAAAGTTTGTTCTTCTCAACAAGGTCAAATCACATTGTCGAAATTTCCCAGCGTTTGTCTTTTTGTCTAAAGAAAACACTTTGACTCAAGATGCTGCATCTCCTCGAGAGAGAGATTCCCGCAGGATTATAGCTTTGAAAATAGAAACTCATTTGAGATCTGTTTTTTTTCTCACTGTCTGTTATTCACAAGGCTGAATACTCAGTAAATTTTCTCAAAAATTACCTTGTTATAGTTATCACTTCGCTGATAATTGGTAATATCTTCAAAACTCATTTGAGATCCTTTTCCATCATTGTCTGTTATTCACAAAGCTGAATACACAACAATTTTCTCAAAAAAGATTTACCTTGTTATAGTTATCACTTCGTTGATGATTGCTAGTATCTTCAGAGCTCGTTACCATAAACTATCACAAGGCTGATAATTGGTAATATCATTTTCACTTACCTTAAACATTGTCACAAGGCTGACAGAAGGTAATCTCTTTGTTTCCCAAAGATAAACAGATATTCACATGTTGTGTGAATCTCTTTTTCCCCAGCGAGACATATTGCGTGTTTCCCAAAAAATAGGATCCTCTTTTCTTAAACAGATCGAGTCATCCTCACAAATTTTTCCCCACCATGTCATTTCTTTGATATCATCTAGGTAAAACTTTTACAATCATTTTGCATCATTCGCATTTTTGGTATCTTAGGTCCAAAATTTGCGTATTCTGATATTTAAGTCTCCTTACACCTATCAAAATGAAGATATTCATCTTCATCTCTCAGGTTAAAGAAACTTAAATAGGGGCATCTGTCATACCCCAATTTTTGACCTAATATACCACTTTACATTTGCATCATTGCATCACTAACAGTTCAGAACATAATTAATCGGGTGTAGCATTCACAGGTCAAAATTAGGGTTTCATCAAATTTTCATCTGATTCAAGAGGCAACCAACTAGGGTTTGAGTTTTACTCACTTTATTTGACCTATCTTGATCAAATCATCAACCTCTGATCATCAGATACCCAACTTTTCTCATTGATCAATCGAGGATCGACCAATTAGGGTTTGGTCGAGCATGGTATTCTCGATTTTTGAGCCATGAATGACTTTTTGGCTAGAGATTGATCATTATATCTTAGATACAACATGTTGACCTAATTTCTGGATTCAAAACATCACAGAAGTTCACATACTTCATCAGTCAATTTCTGAAACATCTAATGAAAATTCATCTGCACAGAAAAATCAAACTTTGACTTTTGGTCAATTTTTCAAAACAAAACTTTTCCATCATCAAAATACTTCAAATGATCCATCATGATCATAAAAATCAAAGAATTTGGAAAAGTCAACAAAAGTCAAAATTTCCAACACTTAGAAAAATTTTCAAGTGTTGAAATTTTGTACTTTCAAACTTCATGGCATTGTTTCACATAGTTCCACTTTGATTTGGAAAAACTCAAAACATGAAAGTTGTAGCTCTTGAAACAAGCTTTCCAAAATGTCCAGAACTCTCAAATCCATGGAGTCTAGCTATATGTTTGAAATTGAAACATAAGGCTCCAACCATGGTTTCAAGTTCAAAACTTCACAATTATAGGTCATTTTGAATTTCTTCATCTAGAACACATGCCACCTTGCCAAATTGGGATAAGAACTGTAAAAATCAGTGAGAAGTAATTATGACAAGTTTGGATCAAGTTGAATATTTTCACACATGGTTAAAAAAGGAAGTTTCCTTTTAAGGCAAAATGACTTTCTTGCCCTCTAAGGCAAGTTTGATTTACCAAAAGCCAATTCTTTTTGCCTAACATTTCAGAAACCTTGACCTATAAATAGAGGTATCATTTTCAAGTTGAAACTACACCAAAGCCATGCAAGTACATGCTTTCACTCTTCATCTTTGAAAATTCATGAAACATAGTTCAATTTGTGAAAACTTGCAATTTTGAAAACTAATGAAAAACTTTGATCAAATTGGTGTCTAATATGTTTTAATATCCATTTGAAACTTGTTTGAAGCTTAAGATTAACACAAGTCAAGCTAAAACTCAGAATTACATGCCATGTTCATCATGCTTGCCAAAATTGCCTTATCACTCGAATTCATAGGTTGGCTCGAGCAATTGATGTTCTGATCATCCAAACACCATCCACAAACATCATAGACATGGTGCAGACCCTTAGAAACAATCTGTAACAACTCTAACCATGATTTCCAGTTTTCATTTGAGCTGTATGCAGGTGGACTTGGTTGGATTGATCCAGGGTGATTCGAAGTGAGCAGACCTCTCAAATACCTTCCACATAGGCCGTTGGTGCTCAAACAATCATTAGAACTCAACTGGAAACACTCCTCCATTGAAATCGATTCCGGCTTCAACGGTAAGAGCTTGAACTTCAACTCCATGATTCTTTGATTCATTTGAAAAAATCTTGGCCATTTGTTTTGCACCCTCACGATCATTAACCCTCAACCATTGACAAAATCATCAAGCATCGCGATTTCAATTAGGTTTTTCAATTCTAGGGTTCTTCATGTTTTCTGAGAATTTAATCATGATTAACTGAAAATAAACGAAATTAACCACTATCATCATGTTCCTTGTTAAATTTCGGTCAAGTTTCATGTTTATTTCATTCAATTTCATCAAGAAACACAAAATTTATGGTTGATTGAAGATTGGGGAAGATGAAGATGGCTTGCGCGCGTTTTCTGAATTCAAATATCCAGTTTAAAATATAATTTCATAGTTTAAACACAATACACGAATGCATTGTTGCCCCAGCTCACTCTTAAGTCTTTGTGCCACGTATCCACCCATCAGTCACAGGTTCAAGCCTCCCATGGACCAATTTTTTCAAACTTTTCATTTTTCTTCACTTTTTACAAACTTTAACAATTTTTTAACCAATCAAAACTCCTCATTTTGAGGTGATTTTTGTATACTTGTCAATAAATACATCTATTTTAGGATAGTGCAAAAATTTTCAGAAAAACTTTCATCGATTATATTTTAATCGGGCAGCGGTACTTTGAGCACTTTTCAAAACACCTTTAAAGGTGATTTTTCAAACTTTCGAATCGATTCTTTTCAAAACTTTTCACAAGTAAACTTCACATTTCAAAAACACTTTCAAAACCATTTCTTCAAAACTTTTTTCATCAAACTTACATCTATTTACCATGATCGATCCGATTTAAACGATAAAACCGATTCGTTTTCTCTCGAATTTCTTAATCGATCATGGGCCTCCCTCACGGTGTAAGTCCCAAAAACATTCTTTTATGTACATATATTTCTTTGTACATATCCATTTCTTTTATGTACACATCTTTTTACCTGTACATAATACAGACAAACTTCTTCCGTTTGTTTTCATTTTACACTGTATACCATTGGTATTGAAAGGAGCATTATTCCCTGTGAAACTGCTTTTAAACCAATGGGCCTCCCTTACGGTGTAAGTCCCAAACCAACATTCTTTATGTACATACATATCTTCTTTGTACATATCAAATTCTTTTCATATACATACAAATTTTTACCTGTACATAATACAAATACTTTTTACTCAAACACAGATAAACTTCGGTCGTTTGTTTCTGTTTCGTCTGTATATACACTGAATACCATTGGTATTAAAAGGAGAATTATTCTCGGTGAAACTGCTTTTAAACCAATGGGCCACCCTTATGGTGTAAGTCCCAACCCTCCTATGTACATCCATCTTTGTCTGTACATAAATAGCTCGTTCGTGTACATATTCACTTCCTTGTACACAAATCAGACTTGTAAATAATCAAGTTACGCTCGTTTTAAACGTTCGTTTCACAGACACTTATTTATATTTCCTTCATAAACTCTTGTAAATAAACATCATGCATTGTTTATATTTCCTTCATAAACTCACGTGAATACATATCACACACACACACTTATTTATACAAGCTGTCTAGTTATAACATAACAACTAGTCTAACCAATAGGTTCCCCAGATTATAGCCTCCTCTTGGGCTTTATACAAGATAACTCTCCCCGAGAGTTAGCCTCCTCTTGGGCTTTGTACAAGGTAACTCATTTCATCTGAGTTCAGCCTCCTCTTAGGCTTCATATAAGAAAACTCATCTGAGTTTAGTGATGTGCGATAAACCTAATGTGTCTAACGGTATCTTAGCGCAAGCGACCTATCGCGGTAGTAATAAAGATTGTCGAATCCACGGGGACTTTGTAATCACTCTAGTGCGGGAAAGTAATGCTAGTTTAGTTAAGGCGGAAATTGTCACGTTTGGTTTTGGGAAGGTTAAGGAAGGTAAACTAATTGATTTTAAATTAATTATAAGATGGAATGGTCGGTATGTAATAGAGTCGACCTAAAGGATCTAATCGACTTAAGCATATAAGGATGGTCGACTTAATTGTTACAGTAAATTCATCGGTTTAAAACCCTCAATTCACACTTTCATGGTCTTATCTCGGATTATCGTCTAAAGCCTATACACCTTTCGCTAGCCTATAGGTGTTTAGAAATACTTTTTGGAAACTTAATTAATTCTAATCTGTTTTAAAGCGCTTTCACTGTATTTAAATCAAATGCCTAACTTTAGCTATCCGGTTAAAAACCTCACACTTTCGTGGTCTCGATCTAACCTATTTATCTTCTTACTTTCGTTGAAGGTTTTATTTTTAAGCATAAAAGTTATAACGAGAGTTAAGTTGATTAAGGTTTTAGCCTAAGTTTGATCGGATACCTATTGTCTCTAACTATTCCATACCGACACTAAAGGTTTAGCTAACCATGGGAATTAAAATGAACTCACGGAAATAAAACGAACAAATATAAAAGCGGACATTATAAATAATAAATCAAACTTGAATTAATTAATTAAAATGCGCAATACAATTGTAAAATAAAAACACGAAAATAAAGCCAATACTTCATCCCTCTTCCAGATCGGAAACTTGGACTTGGTATCGGTAGTACGACGAATTCGGAGGCTTGAATAAAAATCCTAAAATAGAATAATAACTTCCTAATGTTGGAAATTATTATTTGGGCGATGAAATTAAACAACTGGAAATAAGCGAATGAGAGAAAATAACAAGCGAAGTAATAGGAGTTCGATTTGTGAGCTTCCGCAAATAAGCGAAAATTGCTACATGTGTTGTAACGTTGAATGTTGAGGTATTTATAGGAAAATATGGAATTGGCAGTTGGGGTTGAAACTTGACACGAAGCTTTCCTTGAACTTCTCCATGAATATAGGAACGTGGGCAGTTGAGGTTGAACGTGGCTATGAGGCTTGAGAGAAATCAGGAGTTTGAAAACTCCTTCTGTTTAACTTCACCACGTTCTGCACTTTTAGTTAACTGATATGGCGCGTTACGCTCGTCCTGCTGTGTTACGAGCAACTTTGTTGTTTCTTCCGTGTTACGGTCGTGGTAGGTTCGTTACGGTCGTAACACGCTTCAGGATGGCTTACGGTCGTGGCGGATGTGTTACGGCAAATCCTAAAAATCTGCATTTCTTGACATATTCATCTTTTTCTTCTCTCCTTTGATGTTTTCTTGCATTGTTTCATATTTTCTTCTGTTTTGAGCTAAGTTATGAATACCTGCAAAAAGTAATGACAATCTCGAAATATTCGGGAGTTAATCGGGTCAAAATAATACAAAGCGGGTTAATTTCATGGAAAATAAGCGATATGATTTCGTGTTATCAAATTCACCCATACTTAAACCTTTGCTTGTCCTCAAGCAAAATAATCAATTAGAAATATCGGACAAGTTTTATAAGCACATAACTAGTATACCTTTAGTTTTCAAATAATTACAAGAAATCCTAAGTTAGTTCGGCCAAGAAAATCGAATGAAACAACAACGATACGCTAATGACACAAGCAACAAGCTAGTCGGCGACTATCCGTTTTAAGCAAACGTCCAATTATACCGTTATAATTCAACTCAAAGTTTCTCGTTCCTAGTTCACGGTTTCGTTCTTGCGCAATCACATTAAGCCCATTATCTTTACACATACGTAGTGGAATAGCCGGTTAGTGGTTACGATCAAAACACAGCGGTTTACGGCACAATTATGTGGCCTCTTTTATCCGATTGTAAGATGCGGGGATCAAACCGTAGTGCCTACCGAGTTTAGTACGGATGCTTCTAAACCACCTAAACAATGGATTCTCGTGTTACTTAGTAAAGCTTTCGCATCCGTTGGATTAAGCGATCGAGTGAGGATCGCCCATTTAATTGGTGCATTGGCTATTTCCTTAAAGCATGTAACATTCTTTTAAACAATTTGCAAGATCATCCACTTATGTTCATCGGCTTTCCGTGGCTTGGCTAAGGCGGTGCCATTGCTAGTATAAACTACTAGGGGTTAATTTAAGACTTAAAACTCAAAGTATCGGTATATGAAAATGGAGACAATTAGCGTAAGTAGGAGTCAAAGGTGTCATAACCGTATAGTTCTCGTTGGATCGCTCTCGGCCCTAACTAAGATTTCAATTAAAGTAGGTAACTAACGATTATGCGAATATAAAAGCGAAAAATTTTGGTATGGCTAAATAAAGCAGGGAGAAAATAAAATAACGAAATATTACTAAAATGGAAATGAAATTACTAGATTACGAATTAAGAATGCGATACTCCTCCACTATATCAAACATTGTCTCAATGTTATGATATATGGCGAGTTAAATTAAAAGTACATCAAAAGACAAAACAACAAAGAAAAGAAAGACTACTGGCGACCACGGCGGCCGGGTTCTTGACCTTGGAGGGAGTAGCTTGGTCGGTGCTCGGGGTCCAGAGATGTAACATCCATCCATGAAGCATTAAGCTAAACAGCACTTCATCAAGCCTTTCATTCGTCGGCGTTGACCACTCAAGATTTGGGCATTTTTGCGAGTAAGCGTCGGCGCTCTGATGCAACCTCTCGGCTTTGGCATTCATAAGATTCGATGATGAATGGCTCGGAGGAGCTCGTCAAAAGATGGAGGTGGTGGAGAGGAGGAGGACTCGAGAATGTCGAGCAGGCAGCTCGATCCAGTTCTTCCTGCATCTCATCGTGAGGGCGACATGAGGTTCTTCTTGAGTAGACATGGCCTTGAGGGCTTCAGGTTAAATAGCCAATTGGCTCGGTTACGAGTCGATTCGGTCCTGCAAGGCAAAACAATGTTAGTGTAAACTTTATTACGTATCCTTTGGATGGAACTTTCCGTCGTCCGCTCGTGGATGAGGTGGGCTGATTTGCAATGATCCAAAGTAAGCGGGATCGGTGCTCGGGATGGTAGATGAGCAAGGTGTCACCATGATTCGATGCCAAAGCAAGAGAAGTGACAAGCCCTCCGAAATAGAAAGGTTTGCCGCCTCACAGTGCGAGATGGAATGAATATGGGCGGGAGGAAGGGTGCGGCGTTAGTTTTCGGCCGGAGAATGCACAATGCATGAAAAATAGCTCCTGGAGTTGAGCTTGTGGTTGCTATCTCTTGCGAAGATTGTGTTACACGGGATGCGGTGGAAGTAGCGTGTCGGCCGGATTATGGTTGTGTGGCATTGAGGTGATCATAAGGTGTGCTCGGTTGTTGGTGAGGCTATGCCAAAGGTTGAAGGACTCTTCTCCAAAGTTGTCGGGTACGGAGGTGGGAACCTTCATCGGTCGAGAAATCAAGCAATTGTCGAGCAGCGTTACGAGAGAACTCGTACTCGGTGCGAATATCTGAAACGTCGCAACACCGAAAGTTGGTTTGTTGAACGGCGGTGATGTAGCAAAGGTGAGGAACTCGAGTGAGTGTGTCGTCGTGGTGGTGGCTACATAGGTTCCACAATTGACACTCACGAAGAAGGCATTGAACACCTTCAAGCAAGATCTACGAGGCGATCGGTGTCAACATACCTAGTGGGGTGTAGTCCTCGACGTTGGAATTTCAAAAACTTAACACGTTGAGTCTCGCCTTGTTCACCATTACGTAGGATAATGCCAAGAATAGGTTGGAGATTGTTCGCCATTTGCATGCAAGAATGTTTGAGTGAGAATGGGTGTGGTTTGTGAATGAGTGAATGAGAGGATGATACGGGTAATGGGAATATATATAGCGAAAGGAGATAGTGGGAAGTTTGAAAAATTGAGAGGGATTAGTGGTGGGTTGAATGGGGTTAATGGGCAGTTAATGGAGGAAGTGGGATGGTTGGGGAGTTATAGAAAAAGAAGAGAGAAAGGTTGAGGGAAGAAGAAGAAGGAACGTTCTGCTAACAGGGTTACTGATGTAGCCCGTGTTACGGTCATAACACCTAGCTGACGAGTGTAACACGCTGAAAGGCGTGTGATGGTCGTGGGGGTTGAGTGACGATCGTGGCAGCTACAAATTTTGCAATTCTTAACAGCACAAAACACTATTGCACAGAGTAATATTTTTATAAGAAACAGAACATCTCAGGCTTTCCAAGACAAACACAACATTAATTCATTCAACATATAATCCAATATATATAATTCGCAATAGAGTAGAAAAACCATAAAACATTGTAAACAGAATAATGAATGTAAGTTTAAAATTTAAAACAAACAATTGCATTAATTCAAATTGAGTAACTTGTTCTCTTTGACAGAAAGTAAATGACTTGTAAATTGAAATCGATAATTTAATAAAGAATTGAAACTACCTAGAAACAAAAGCAGAATGGGAAAATTCTAAAACTAAATTGAAAAAGCTGAAAAGCGAAATTAAGAAACTAAGAGCGCTTCATCGATCTTTTCTTTTAAAATCTCTAAATCTTGGGCGATGTTATAGAATTGCTCCTTTGTGATGTCGATTAAACCAATAAGATCAAGCATAGTCTTCAATTCATTCTTTATTCCATCAATGTCAGTTTTATAAGAATCCAAAGTGGTCAGAATGGTGTTTAATTGTGTAGTGTATTCTCCTTGGTTTATATCAGGGGCTACTTGTGCTTCAGCCATATTTGTAAAGTCATGGTAACCATGAGGAGTTTCAGGATCTGTTTCGATTTCAGACATGAAATTATCAGCAACAAAATATGATTGTGGTGTTTCTGGTGTTGAGGGGTGGTCAGGTGGATTCAATTCATACAACCAATTATCACGGTTATGGACACTTACTCGGGCATGGTTCGGAAGGGTAAAAAGAGTAACAACTTCGTTTCTTATCAGGTAATCATAAGGTGCAGGGCCTAAATTTCCTATTATCAGGTTGTTGAAACAGAAATCAATGTTCATAGGCCTAATTGATCAAGTTGGTAACGAAGTCCAAGAGCATTTGCAATCATTGTAACTAATCCTCCCGCGGCGAGAACATTAGGATCCTCACTAATGCGGATAAAGGTCTTCATCGAGGTGGGACAACATTGACAGGCGTCCTAGGTTCATATAAAAGCGGAGATAATTCATCCTTGGATCAGCATTTTGGTTTTATTCTTTACCAAACAGAGTGTGGGCATGAATCCTATGGAAGTAACGTATAGTTGGGTTATATATCTCATTGTTATCCATACTTTCTGGGTCAGGGTGATAGTTTCCGGTTAAAGTACCCCAGGAGTAATCCAGCTCAAAATCCAATAAATCCGCCTCGGGGTAGTAAAAGCTAAGGTCCTTGAGGAATCCTAATAAAGCGACTAAGTCCCTATGGTTATAGGTGAACTCAATACCAAAAAGTCAGGCGATGATTCCTTTTCGGGCTCCACCACCGTGTTCAGGGATGTAAACTAAAGGACTCAAGAACTCAAGGGTAAGCTCTCGGTAAGTGATAAACCTATTTTTCAGGTGTGCGTTCTCCCATCCCAATTGGTTAAACATGTAGTAAACACATCGATTATGCCTAAAGTGTCCATAGTTGGTTCATCATGTCTGAGGGTTAAGCGTGTCTCTTTGAGACAACCTCAAATCTTCTTCTTTGGTCTCTACCTCTAAAGTGGTTTCCATAAAGTTATGTGGGATCCATAGCAAAAGTAAAGTGGGGAAGCAGTGGGAGAGAAGTAAAGAGAAAAGACTTTTGAAATCACATGGCAAGTAAAATTGTTTTGAAATCGTTGATAGTTTTATAAAAGTTTAAAAATGAAAAATAGCAAATTGGAAAATAAGTAAAACAAAGAATACAAACAAAATAGCAAGCATAAACAAATAAAATGGGTTTCCTCCATGAGCGTTGTTTTAACGTCGTAAGCTTTGACGAAATACCTAGTGAAAGATTAGTCGGGAGAAATAGGTGGCGATTCTCGAGTTTAAGCTTATTCGTATAATCTCGATTATCTATCGATAATCTTGTTTTAGCTGCCGTTTACAATAAGCAGGTAGTATTTCTATCCTTAATTTCTCTTGCTCCGCTAGAAATACTCTTGTAATTTCGAAGGACCGGACCATCTAGATTTAAGTTTTCGGGGAAAAGTCTAAGTCTAGAATTAAATAAAAATCGACATCTCCACACTAAATTCTTTCGAGATAAGCATGATCGTGCCATTTGTTAGTTCGTTCTTTGTATATTTAAGCGTTTCGTAGCGTCTAGTCTTAATTCTTCCGGTTCATGTAAATCGGGATCGTTTCTCTTGACGATGTAATTAATATTGAGTGTCTTTATCGCCAATAAGCTTTATGCTCTAATTCTCTTGGGAGATGGCGAGTTTTACGTAAACAAGTTTGAAAGGTGTGGTTAGATAGAAGTCTTGTAGGCTGTCCTATAAGCCCATAAAGCTTAGTTAAGCTTGGATGACCAATATTTAGAGATATAGCGGCAGTTTTTCTAAGATTTGTTTAATCTCTCTGTTTGAAACTTGACTTGTCCGCTAGTTTGCGGATGATAAGGTGTTGCTACTGCGGTGTTTCACTCCATATTTAGATAGTAATTTATCAAATATTTGAAATAAAATGAGATCCACCGTCACTAATAACAAGTCGGGAACACCAAAGCGGGAAAATGATATTCTTGAAAAGCTTTATCACCACTCGTGTGTCATTTGTAGGAGAAGCTATTGCTTCGATCCATTTTGAAACATAATCGACAACTACGAGTATAAACTTGTTTCCAAAGAAGATGGGAAAGGTCCCATGAAATCTATTCCCTAAACATCAAAGACTTGAACTTCTAGTATTCCTTTACGGCATTTCATCGGCGTCTTGAGATATTAGGGTGTGTTGGCGTGATCATAGTTTTAACGGCGATGGACATCCTTCCACAGTTGGGCGAGAAAAGGCCGGCTTGGAGGTACAGCACCGTCTTAGAGGTGCTAGCATGTCCTCCATAAGGATGAATGACAATGAAATAGCGTCTTTTATTTCTTAAATCGGGAATACCGGCGGAAAATTCCATCGGTCCTCGTTTGAATAAAAGTGGCTCGTCCCATAGTAACTCTTGAGATCATGGAAGAATTTCTTTTGTTGGTAAGTTAAGTCGGTGGAAGCGCCGTGACTAAATAATTAACGATGTCGACATACCAAGGCAATCTTATGGTCATGTCAATGGCTTCCGACTTCCTTAACCACGGTTTATTTAAATCCAATTGAGCTAGGTCGCTTATCATATGTCTATCGGATGTTCATACGGAAAATCGTCGTTAATTGGCACTTGTTGGGTTTTATACCTTCTAAATGAGATAAATGATCCTTCTGACGTTTCGGTTCCTTTCTTGTCCTTAATTTCCAAGTCAAATTCTTGTAAAAGTAAGATCCATCGAGATGCAGGTTTGCATCTTTCTTGGCAAGTAAATATCGGATAGCGGTGGTGCAGTGTGTAAATGATGATTTTCGCTCCTACAGGTAAGCGGAATTTGTCAAGCGCAGACCACGGCTAAAGTTCTTTTCGGTTGTGGCGTAGTTCATGAATGAGTCTAGCGTTACTGGCGGCATAGTAAATTGCGTGAAGTTTCTTTTCTTTTCTTTGTCCAAGCTGCGCCTCTGACCATCACTTGCATCGCACATGATTTGAAAGGTAACCTCAATCAGGCGGTTGCATGATTGGTCGAAATAAGTCTTGACTTTAAGAGTTTCAAAGCTTTAGACAATGCGTCATCGAATATGAACTCGACATCTTTCATTAATAGGCCGTAAGTGGTTTGTGATTTAGAAATCTTTAATAAAGCGTCGGTAAAACCGTGTCTGAAAACCGTATCTCTCGAGCGGTCTTGGGTGGTTGGAGTTCTTTAATCACTTCATCTTAGCTTTATCAACTTCAATTCCTTTATTAGAAATAACATGTCAAAGTCTGATTCCTTCTCGACCATGAAATGGCATTTTCGATTGAGCACAAGGTTTACTTTCACATCGTTCTAAAACACTCTCTAAATTAGATAGACATCCTTCAAAGCTTTGTCACGGAGAGTGGTCCATAAACACTTCCATGATGTTGTCAATGAAATCTGCGAAGATGGCCATCATACATCGTTGGAAGGTTGTGGGAGCATTACATAATCAAAGGCATTACGTACATGCGCGAGCGTTCCATAGGGACACGTGAATGTAGTCTTCTCTTGATCATCGGGTGAATGGAATTTGGAAAATCAGAATAACCGTCTAAATAGCGAAATAGGAGTGTTTGGCTAATCGTTCTAACATTTGGTCAATAAAGGGTAAAGGAAAATGGTCTTTCCGAGTAGCTTTGTTCAGTTTTCTATAATCAATACACACTCTGTGTCCACTAACTACTCTTTGTGTTATCGATTCGCCTTGTGCGTTTTTCATGACAGTGACACCTCCTTTCTTAGGTAAGACATGTACTGGGCTAACCCACTTCTTCGCGGAGATCGGTTATATAATTCCAGCTTCCATTAGCTTTTTGGTTTCATCTCTGACTACAGTGCTGAGGATCAGATTGATTCTTCTTTGAGGCTCTCGAGAGGTTTTGCAATCCTCTTCTAATAGAATATGGTGCATACAAATTGAAGGACAAATTCCTTTTAAGTCGATATGTTGTAACTAGCAGTGGGTATTTCCTTAGAACGTCTAAAAGTTTACGAGTTTGGCGTTCCTAAATTGAATTCACTATTACAGTCGAGTGTTCGGTATCTAGGAATTAGTATCGTAGGTTTTAGGTAGAACTTTCAATTCTAGTTTTGGTTTCTTGGGACATGGCATATGATTAGGTGTAAGTGCTAGACTTTCGCTTAGTTGTCATCTTTATATGGTTCTAGCCAATTGTCGTCTTCAATATCAGAGGGGTTTCAATTTTCATTATTTCGGAATATGTGGTTTGTTCAGCTTCCATTTCTCTTACACACTCGTCTATAATATCGAGTAAATAACATGTGTCATTCATGGCGGGTGCTTGTAGAAATTGAGTGAGGATGAATTCCACTTTTCCTCTCCGACTTGAATGTTAATCTGCCTTCTTTACATCAATTATAGCTCAGTGGCTAGGAATGGTCTTCCTAGTATGATAGAATGGCGAATCTTGATGATGTCCATGATTATGAAATCGGTCGGGATATAGAATTGACCTATTCTAGCGGAACATTTTCCAATATACCTACAGTTATAGCGATCGGTTAGCTAATTGAGCAGACATTTTGTAGGTGTAAGTTCTCCCATTTCGACTTTTGCAAATAGATAGGGGCATGGCGATACTTGCTCCTAAGTCGCATAGAGCTTTGTCTATGAATTTTCCAATGTTCTGAGGGTATAGAGAAACTACAGGTCTTTCGACTTAGGAGGCATGTTATTACGAATGATAGCACTACACTCGTGATTAGATGTGCTTCCGTTATCTTCTAACTTTTCTTGTTAGATAGGATTTCCTTAAGAATTTAGCATCGATGGTCAGGTAATAATACGTGAGATGGTATTGTGATATTTAGTTGTTTAAGTTCCACGAATTTCTTAAATTGGCTCATCGATTTAGAATTGGTTAATCTCACGAGGATCGAATTTGTGGTTTATAGGGCGGTGGAGGCACATAAGGTTTCTCTTTTCTCTGACCTCTTGAGTTTCGTTTTCCTTTTCTTCGATTCGCTCTCGTTTTCACTTGGCTTGTCTTGCTTACGATACATTCTTGGGTTTTCTAATCTTGGATCAGTCAGTCGAGTTCCTTTCCACTCCTTAGTATCACGACATTAGCGTGTCCTTCGGGTTAGGTTGTGGTTGACGGGGAAATATTCCGGGGAGCGTGTAGGTGCCTATTGTTGAGCTACAATAATCGAGTTTCAATCATCTTGTTATGGGTAGCTAAAGCATCGACCTTCTGGATAATTGCTTAATTTGCTCATTGATATATAAGTTCGATTTAAAACATCCTTATTGGTGCGGGATTGAGAAGCAATGAAGTGCTCTATCATAATTTGAGTTGACTTCCTAGGAATGTTGGAAGTATTAGGTCCGTTATTAGGATGATTTGGGATAACTTCGGATAACCGGTGGTGTAGAGGGAGCTTGTCGGGAGCATACAGGCATTGTTGCTTTTATCGAGAAATTTGGATGATTTTCCAACACAGGTTATCATATTCTTGTAGGGTTTCCTTGTCGTGGTTAGCTTGTTAATTTGGTACTCGGTCAAAAGTGGGCATTACAGGCGGGATGTGATTGAATACCACATAGATCGCCAAGTTGGAATCACTCATTTCACGGTAGCTGCGGGAGTGATGGAAAGATTCTCTAATTTTTGGTGAGCTTCCACTTTAGCATTAACAGTCGGTATTCACTTACAACCTTGATACCTTCGTTTGAGATTTCTACATTAGCTCTCTCGCTTCCCATTGGTAGTGGTTTTGAGCCATGCTTTCAATAAGTTGGTTAAGCTTGGCATATGGTTTATCCATCGATGCCACCAATGACGTCTATAGTTAATCTTGTGTTGTACGAGACCATTATAGAATATGAATAATCAACCATTCTTCTAAACCATGATGAAGAGTCTTAGCATATCCTTGTATGGTTCCCATGCTTGAATAAAGATTCATTGTCTTCTGTTTGAAACCATTGATGTTGGCTACGGCATAGCGTTTTGCTTGGAGGAAAATATCTAGCTAAGAAGACTTTCTTCAACTCGACAAGTGGTGATTGAGTTGGAAGGAAGAGATTGAAGCCAACCTGAGCTACATCTCTTAAAGAAAAAGGAAATAGGTTGATCGTATCGCCTCGGGGTTTACTCCATTCGCTTTCACGGTGTCTACGCGTCTTGCCTGAACAACGATAGATGTAAATTAGAATTACGTCGGTGGGGCTCCGGAGGCTGGTTACTGGCGAGCAGCGGAAAGAAGCGAGTTTATTTCGAAATCGTTTCAAGCAATAGCGGGCTGCAATCTTGTTGTGAGGCTCCGCTTGGGGACTGCGTAATCCTTAAGAGGGCGAGGAGGAGGAGGTGGATCGACCATTCTTCGTAATTCGTCGAGATGCGGAAGAAACGAGACGGAGGAAGATTGTTGCGTTCACGGTACTCTTGAATCGTCTTCTTAATCGAAGATAGCTCGATATCGTATATTTATATGCAAAGCCGCCTTGAGGCGGTATTTGGCATACACAAAAGGAAAATAAATAGTTGCCTTAGTCTGAGCGGTGCTACTTTAAGTGCACTAGTGACTAGATCAAAGTCCCGACAGCGGTGCCAAAACTTGATGTGCGATAAACCTAATGTGTCTAACGGTATCTTAGCGCAAGCGCACAGCCTATCAGCGGTAGTAATAAAGATTATCGAATCCAGGGGACTTTGTAATCACTCTAGTGCGGAAAGTAATGCTAGTTTAGCTAAAGCGGAAATTGTCACGTTTGGTTTGGGAAGGTTAAGGAAGGTAAACTAATTGATTTTAAATTAATTATGAGATGAAATGGTCGGTATGTAATAGAGTCGACCTAAAGGATCTAATCGACTTAAGCATATAAGGATGGTCAACTTAGTTTACTGTAGAATTCATCGGTTTAAAAACCTCGATTCACACTTTCATGGTCTTATCTCGGATTATCGTCTAAAATACATACTGCTTTCGCTATTTATAAGTGTTTAGAAATACTTTTTGGAAACTTAATTAATTCTAATTTGTTTTAAAAGCTTTCATATTTAAATCAAATGCCTAACTTTAGCTATCCAGGTTAAAAACCTCACACTTTCGTGGTCTCGATCTAACCTATTTATCTTCTTACTTTCGTAACAAAGGTTTTATTTTTAAGCATAAAAGTTATAACCGAGTTAAGTTGATTAAGGTTTTAGCCTAAGTTTGATCGGATACCTATTGTCTCTAACTATTCCATCACCGACACTAAAGGTTTAGCTAGCCATGGAAATTAAAATGAACTCACGGGAAATAAAAGCAAACAAATATAAAAGCGGACATTATAAATAATAAATGAAACTTGAATTAATTAATTAAAATGCTATAATACAATTGTAAAATAAAAACACGAAAATAAAGCCAATACTTCCCTCTTCACGGATCGGAAACTTGGACTTGGTATCGTGTCTGACAGATTTGAAGCTTGAATAAAAATCCTAAACTAGAATAATAATTTCAATGTTGGAAATTATTATTTGGCGATGAAATTAAACATTGAAATAAGCAGATCTGAGAAAATAACAAGCGAAATAGCGAGGTTCGATTTAAATGAGCTTCGCTAAAGTAAAGCGAAAATTGCTACTGTGTCTTTAGCGTTGAATGTTGAGGTATTTATAGAAAAATATGGAATTGGCGGTGGTTGAAACTTGACTGAAGCTTCATGAATCTCCATGAATATAGGGCGTGGGAAGTTGAGGTTGAGCATGGCTATGAGGCTTGAGAGAAATCGGGAGTTTGAAAACTCCTTACATTGCTTTCACCGTATTACGCATTTAGTTAAGCGATATGCGCGTTACGCCGTCAACTGCGTATTCATGACATTTGTTGTTTCTTCCGTATTACGGTCGTGGTGGGTTGTTCACGGTCGTAACTTACGCTTGAGATGTCTACGGTCGTGGCGGATGTCTGACAGTCCGACATCTAATCTGCATTTCTTGATTCATCTTTTCTTCATTCTTTGATGTTTCTTGCATTGTTTCATGTTTTCTTACTGTTTTGAGCTAAGTTATGAATACAGCAAAAGTAATGACAATCTCGAAATATTCGGGAGTTAATCGGGTCAAAATAATACAAGCAGGTTAATTTCATGGAAAATAAGCGATATGATTTCGTGTTATCATTTAGCCTCAAACAGGCTTCATATAAGCAAACACCCCTTGTTGGTATTCCTCTTGGGCTTGGTTCAAAGAACTCCTCGTTGGTTTAGCCTTCTCTTGGGCATAAATACAATGAAAGAGACCATAAAATCTCTTAACGACCTCTATTGGGCTAACAATACAAAGAGATCACCCGCGTTAGGATAGAACCAGGAGTATAATTTCAGTGGCCTCTTAATTCAAAGGATGGTTTCTGGTGAAATCCCTTTTAAAGACAAAGCCGTACATACCTATAGCTTCTCTTGAGCTTCATACAAGGACCTCGATGACCCTCGGAATGCCTCCTCTTGGGCTTACAATACAAGGACCCATGGGAAGCTTAAAAGCATCCCTTAATCGATCAATTTCTCCTCGAGATTTAGACGTTTATCATCTCTATGGAAGAAGTATCTCATCATCATCACGTACAATCAAAAACTTTTCAAACTCTTTTCAAACAAAAACATCTCTTAATCGTGAGTGGTAGCACTTGCACTCAAGCAAAACACCCAATGCTTACAATTAAAAGATTCAATCATTTTTCAAACATCTTTCTTAAACATGTGAGTGGTAGCACTTATACACTCGAAGCAAAACACCTATAACTTACGATGAAAGATTTTCGGACAAACTTTCAAAATGTATGTGATGAAATAGATTAGATACATTTTCATTAAGATGACATTTCTTTGTCTCTTACTAACATCCAGTTGCTTCCACTAGCATAAGTGGGAACTACGATTGCTCGACTTTCTCAACATCCTTTTGAGAATACGTGGCCTGAGGTCTCATCCTTGAGCAAATTTCTTTCTCCTCGGACCAAACAAACCATAGATCCCTTTAGATCGAGGCTACAAATGCTCACGATTCCCATTAAGGGATATGTATCAGAAGATCCAAAGATCTTTGCGAGCACAATAATAAACACTAGGATCCCACATAATCTATCCTTCTTAAAATCCCAAGGAGAAACTTTCCCAATCATAGAAATAGCAATTAAAACACACAAACATATCAAACATATTCATATATAAAGCTATAGATAACTATATATATTTAGGGTGCTCCATCTATTCCTTTATATAACAAACCCACCGGAATCTCCCCGATGCGTTGCGTCTAGTTTGCTGAGTCGTTCATATCAAAATCAATTGAGGGTATTATGACTTTCCCTTTTCATAATCATTAAATCATCTTTTCTTGTGTTGAAAATAATAAAGCTTGATGCTCGCGACATCTTTATAAACAAATCAAAAGAGTAAATCGTTTGAGCAGGAGAATCGAATTCATATTCGATTCTTAGCACGTCACTGTGAGCAGGAAAAATGGCGACTACTGTGGGAAGTGCGTGAAAATTTGATTTTCAAAAAAATGTGACTACGTTCGAGCACCAAGCTTTTGTTTTCAAAAGAAAAAAAAGGGTTAAGCTTTCATATGTGCATATTTTGTTTTCTTTATTGTGTGTTTGCGATTTCATCGATGGAAAAATCTAACCGGATTTAAAAACATTTTAAGATCTAGGTGGGGGTATAGTCCTATTAACGTGAGAAGTCTCATACTTACGGAGTTAATTTGAGATCTCTCTCGGTGGAGGTTGTCTTGGGGGTATTTGTGTTTAGAGTATTTGAAGACATTTTGCTGAGGAACTTGAAGGTGGTGGTTGTGAACACATAACATCACAGCCATTTAGGATGTAGTGCGAGAAATTATTCGGGCGTAAGCCTAGAATATTGTCATGCGAGACTACGATCAGTGAGTTTCTCTTGAAAAATATTATTGGACCATCGGTATTCAACAAATCCGATAATATTTCAAAGAGAACCATAACTCTTAACCATGTTTGCGCGTTCATCCATTCATTCATTCGAAAAAAAAAAAACTTCATTTCTTCCCCATTTCCAAAATTTAGAGATTTTTCTTTGTAAATATTTTAGGTTAGAGTGATGGGCGTCAGGAGGAAGATTCACCAAGAGATCGGTTTAGAATTCTGATGTAGGAAAGTTAAAGAGTTAGCATCCTTGGTAGAAGATCCCTCGGTTTGACGCTATGGAACTCTTTAACTATACGAACACTAACGTTGATGAAGGACTTCTCAAAACTTTCGTTCGGTTTCGATCCGATCTATCATTGTTTCACTTTCCACGACTATCGGTTGATGCCTACTTTGGAAAATGCGCACGCATCCTAGGTATCTTATCGGACAAAGTGCTTTCAATGGTTTGGAAGCCATTCCTAAGTCACCGATCATTGCACACATGACTCATTTAAAATCTGAGATAGACAAAAACCTAACTACGGAGAGAAAACTCTTAGGACTAACTTCAAAGTTCCTAATGGAGAAGGCTCTTAAATTCTCAAGCAGGTAGTATGGTAGCCTTTGAACTATTTTAACTTTATCTATGGATTGGTGTTGTTTCCCAGCGTCCCAAATTTCGTTGATATCAACGCCATAAGGATCTTCGATTGGAAATCCCGTTCCCTTTCTGCTTGGTGACACGTCTTCTCTATTCATCATAGGAATCGTCAAGGAGATGGAACTATCGTGTGTTGTGTACCTCTGTTTTCAAATGGATTGTCTCACACTTGCCTAAATCTCTATCTTCCGTGAAAAACAAGGCGTTGGCATTGGTCAAGAAGACTCATGTCTCTTACAAGCGACGATATCCATTGGTATACCTTGGCGAGACAATGAGATGGAAATCATTGAGAGGCGTGGAGAATTTGCCAGCGTACCTCTCATTGGTACGAAGGAGAATCAACTACTGACCCATTCTGGCGAGGCGTCAACTCGGATCACGCAAACTCTAGTAAACCTCTTGGTTTACAGTGGAAGTTACTTCTATCATGAAGGAGGATTCCCGAGGTTTGAAAGGCTAGGATGATCGGAGCTTGGCATCACATCAGAAAAGAAAAGAGAAGGCAAAGAATTGTGTAGCCATGGAAACCTACACTTCTTGGGTAAAGAAAGAGCAAGAGATTTAGAATTATAACTAACATGAAGAACCCATGTTCTCAATAGCTTCCAATCAACAATTTTCCAGTCGAAACTATGGAGAATACCAAGAAGCTTTGGCCAAGATGAGGTTTGAGAAAGAGCTTTGGAAAACAAGTTCCTTAAGACTGATCTCGAGAGAAGCTCAAGGCGGTCAAAGATCATGAAAAGGCGCTTTACTTCGGGATGAATGGCTCATGGAGAAAGATGAGAAGATTCGCGAGGAAGATAGCGCGATCAAGAGATACATCAAAGAAAGGAAAAGAAAGCAGAAATGACAACCAGCGATCCTGCTCCCGACAGTGGAAGAAAGTCATTAGAAGCTAAAAGCGAGAAAGTGAACGAAAAGCTCACTATGGAAGGAAATCCTAAAGTTGAAGCTAATCACCTTTGGATCTTCATCAAGCGAGGACGATTAGTTTATTTTGTAATTTTATCATTTATTTTATCATTGTGTGAGCAATGCTCAAAAACAAAATGTTGTAATCTTCTTTCAATAATCAATAAAATATGTGTTTTCCATCCAAATATTTGCGAGAAATTTCTCTTTTAAGTAAATTCTTTGGAAATTCCTTTCTTTACATTCATAATCATGCATCATACTTTGCATTAGAGGTATTGTCTAAGTGCGATCTTTCAACAGTTTCAACGGATAGGGAAAAGATCGCATCAGTTGTCGCGTCTTAGAGTTTCTCGACGCGTCCACGACCAACTCGACATACGATACAAGATCAAAAAGAAGAAAAGTAATGGAGGATTTGAACAAGAGAATGTTGAACTCTGTAACGCAGTAACAACACTACAAGAAGAAGTGGAAGACTCACATCTTTGGTCAACGACTCATTGCTTGCGGCGCAAGTCAGCAACGTCGGCGGTCAAAACCAGCGGCGATTTCGGAAGACACTACTACTCGGTTTCAGCTATGTCGATGATTCACCT